>OZ007568.1:27082122-27682122 GCA_963931925.1 Onchidella celtica
TTTCTTACTTCTTTTATCGATATTGATAAGCTAAGGAATAACATACACATATGATAAATATAAAGTGTTAAATCACAAAACATGTACAACAGTTGTGTGAATAGCCATTAAGACAAATTCACAGGTGAGCAGACAAAATTTTAAAAAATGAAAACTCAGACAGGTTGATGGAAGGCAGATAAAGAGAAGGTAGACAGATGGAAGACAGATAAAGAGAAAGTAGACAGATGGAAGACAGATAAAGAGAAAGTAGACAGATGGAAGACAGATAAAGAGAAAGTAGACAGATGGAAGACAGATAAAGAGAAGGTAGACAGATGGAAGACAGATAAAGAGAAAGTAGACCGATGGAAGACAGATAAAGAGAAAGTAGACCGATGGAAGACAGATAAAGAGAAGGTAGACCGATGGAAGACAGATAAAGAGAAGGTAGACAGATGGAAGACAGATAAAGAGAAGGTAGACAGATGGAAGACAGATAAAGAGAAAGTAGACAGATGGAAGACAGATAAAGAGAAGGTAGACAGATGGAAGACAGATAAAGAGAAGGTAGACAGATGGAAGACAGGTTAAAAGAAGGTAGACAGATGGAAGACAGATAAAGAGAAGGTAGACAGACGGAAGACAGATAAAGAGAAGGTAGACAGATGGAAGACAGATAAAGAGAAGGTAGACAGATAGGAGACAGATAAAGAGAAGGTAGACAGATGGAAGACAGATAAAGAGAAGGTAGACAGACGGAAGACAGATAAAGAGAAAGTAGACAGATGGAAGACAGATAAAGAGAAGGTGGACAGATGGAAGACAGATAAAGAGAAGGTGGACAGATGGAAGACAGATAAAGAGAAAGTAGACAGATGGAAGACAGATAAAGAGAAGGTGGATAGATGGAAGACAGATAAAGAGAAAGTAGACAGATGGAAGACAGATAAAGAGAAGGTAGACAGATGGAAGACAGATAAAGAGAAGGTGGACAGATGGAAGACAGATAAAGAGAAAGTAGACAGATGGAAGACAGATAAAGAGAAGGTAGACAGATGGAAGACAGATAAAGAGAAGGTAGACAGATGGAAGACAGATAAAGAGAAGGTAGACAGATGGAAGACAGATAAAGAGAGAGTAGACAGATGGAAGACAGATAAAGAGAAGGTAGACAGATGGAAGACAGATAAAGAGAAGGTGGACAGATGGAAGACAGATAAAGAGAAGATAGACAGATGGAAGACAGATAAAGAGAAGGTAGACAGATGGAAGACAGATAAAGAGAAAGTAGACAGACGGAAGACAGATAAAGAGAAGGTAGACAGATGGAAGTCAGATAAAGAGAAGGTAAACAGATGGAAGACAGATAAAGAGAAAGTAGACAGATGGAAGACAGATAAAGAGAAAGTAGACAGATGGAAGACAGATAAAGAGAAAGTAGACAGATGGAAGACAGATAAAGAGAAGGTAGACAGATGGAAGACAGATAAAGAGAAAGTAGACCGATGGAAGACAGATAAAGAGAAAGTAGACCGATGGAAGACAGATAAAGAGAAGGTAGACAGATGGAAGACAGATAAAGAGAAAGTAGACCGATGGAAGACAGATAAAGAGAAAGTAGACAGATGGAAGACAGATAAAGAGAAGGTAGACAGATGGAAGACAGATAAAGAGAAAGTAGACAGATGGAAGACAGATAAAGAGAAGGTAGACAGATGGAAGACAGATAAAGAGAAGGTAGACAGATGGAAGACAGGTTAAAAGAAGGTAGACAGATGGAAGACAGATAAAGAGAAGGTAGACAGACGGAAGACAGATAAAGAGAAGGTAGACAGATGGAAGACAGATAAAGAGAAGGTAGACAGATGGAAGACAGATAAAGAGAAGGTAGACAGATGGAAGACAGATAAAGAGAAGGTAGACAGACGGAAGACAGATAAAGAGAAAGTAGACAGATGGAAGACAGATAAAGAGAAGGTGGACAGATGGAAGACAGATAAAGAGAAAGTAGACAGATGGAAGACAGATAAAGAGAAGGTAGACAGATGGAAGACAGATAAAGAGAAGGTGGACAGATGGAAGACAGATAAAGAGAAGGTAGACAGATGGAAGACAGATAAAGAGAAGGTAGACAGATGGAAGACAGATAAAGAGAAGGTGGACAGATGGAAGACAGATAAAGAGAAAGTAGACAGATGGAAGACAGATAAAGAGAAAGTAGACAGATGGAAGACAGATAAAGAGAAGGTAGACAGATGGAAGACAGATAAAGAGAAGGTAGACAGATGGAAGACAGATAAATAGAGAGTAGACAGATGGAAGACAGATAAAGAGAAGGTAGACAGATGGAAGACAGATAAAGAGAAGGTGGACAGATGGAAGACAGATAAAGAGAAGGTAGACAGATGGAAGACAGATAAAGAGAAGGTAGACAGATGGAAGACAGATAAAGAGAAAGTAGACAGACGGAAGACAGATAAAGAGAAGGTAGACAGATGGAAGTCAGATAAAGAGAAGGTAAACAGATGGAAGACAGATAAAGAGAAGGTAGACCGATGGAAGACAGATAAAGAGAAAGTAGACAGATGGAAGACAGATAAAGAGAAGGTAGACAGATGGAAGACAGATAAAGAGAAAGTAGACAGATGGAAGACAGATAAAGAGAAGGTGGACAGATGGAAGACAGATAAAGAGATGTTAGACAGATGGTCGGACAACCTGCAGGAACGATACTTTTCTTTTTAATTTGTGATTAAATTTAATACCTCTTGTTAATGAAGAGTTAACTTTTTTATTGTAAATTACTCCCTGTCCCAGGTTCCTGCCTGCTGTAACGAATGGCCTGAAGGTCCTAGGGCCCAAATACAGTGGCGTCGGTTTCTATTCGCTATCTGCAGTTTTACCGAAAGACAATCTGTCTTGGCGAAAAGGGAAACAGGACGAAAGCGAAAAGTACCATGAGCTCTAAAAGGCGAGGTGAAGGGTTTTATTTTCTCGGCTTTTGGTAGTGCTGGGCAACGATTTGCTTTGGGTGATCCGGATTTTTGGATCATTCACTTCAAAATATCTAGATCTCCAGATAGTGATCCAAATCTTAGACCAGATAAGAAAAATGGGTCTAGGTCTTCGCTCCTGTTCGAGGAGAAAAAGGAGTTTTAGCGTACAAGTTCGCTGGCTCCAGAGAGGGTCGACATTACTTTTTTTTTTTTCTTCTTTCCAGAGTTCTGTGTGATATACACGCAACTTTTGTGAGTATCTCCATGCCGGGGAGGGGGGGGCGGTGGCTTGTATCCGGATAACTGGATTGATCCGTTTAACTGAATATCCAAATCTAAATCTGGACTCTCGCCCAGCATTACTTTTTGGCCAGACAAGTCATTCGGGGAAAGTGCCGAAAGTGATACAAAAACGAAAAAAAAACGAAGCCACTGTGTCTGGGCTCGTACTCTGGGAGTGATGGTATGAAACTGGTGGTTGGGACGGTGATATGTTGAAAATAAAGGAAACCATGGTAACGATTATGGAGATGATGATGTTAGTGTTGGTGGTGGTGGGGACATTGCATTATGTTATGGAGATGATGATGTTAGTGTTGGTGGTGGTGGGGACATTGCATTATGTTATGGAGATGATGATGTTAGTGTTGGTGGTGGTGGGGACATTGCATTATGTGCCCTTTATGCTGTTGTTAGGGGACCGTGGTATCTTACATTACAAGCTATAGCTGAGCAGTGAACACATCTCAGTATTTTCTCTATTTGGCTTGTAATTTGCATACGGTCCCCTAACAACAACCCTTTATATAACAATCCCAAGCTCCCATTATGGCTACAGCAAAAGTCCACTCATCCCCCTACCTGTGGCTGTCGGCTCCCACTTAGGCTCTGCCACACGTTGTTTTGGCTCACATGTGTAAACCACATGCGCTCGCTCTCGGCCTGTGGCGGTTACTGTTGCTGGTTGAATGAACAACAGCTCTTCGTCCGTCTGGATGTAGCCTGACTGGAAACAGGAATGACAGAAGAAACAATGATCGGCTGCTAACAAGAAAGGCGGAGGTGGTGAAATAAAAGAAAGTAAGAAGAAGAGGGAAAGGGAGAACGCAGTAAAAAATCACGGAACGATTGGAAACATTAATTTTGAAAAAGGAATCTTCATGTGAGTCAAGCCGTCAGTGGTTGGGTGTGAGTAAGAGAGGATTCAGGGAGTAAGTGAAGGACTGAGTCAAATAGCCAGTCAGTGGGAATATGCTTGGGAGTGTATGCAGTGACGGATCTACTCTGAAACGAATGAAGCTTAAAAGCTTCAGGGCCCTTAATCCGGGAAGGGCCCTGAAGAAACTTTTTTTTTAAAGAGTGAATTTTTGTTGAACTATTGTTTCTGGTTGCGAAGGGACTCCATAACAATTCAAGCTTCCGGGTCCCAAAAATGTAGGTCAGCCACTGAATGTTTAAGCCACTGAGTGCTTCCAGGGTGCGTCAGTGAATGCATGTGTCAGTCGGTAAGCAAATGTCACAAATAGGTGGATGGCATGGCTGATGTTTTTCTTTCTTTTTTTTTTTTACGGTCTCCTGCACAGAGGTCAACAAAACTCCCCAGACCCATGCCACGCCATAGAAATTATAACAAATTTTAGTACTTTACCATACTCGATGGTACTGCTGGAAAGCAGCTTACACTGCCGCAAAGGGGAAATAACACCTGCCAGGGTGTTCAAGCCATTTGGATCAATTACTCCAAGAGGGCCACTCGCTAGGAAAATCTAGTCTTCGCGGCTTTAGTTCTTGATTCTTACAATTCCATGTTTTGTTTGCACAACTGAGAAATTCGACGTCAAACGTTTGCCATTTTAGTATTATGATAAGGACTTCGAGTGTGCATTATTTTGTTATAATCTCCAGTTCTTCCGAAAATAGAGATAGAACAAATAAGAACTAAGGTCTCGTCTTATCAAGTATACACAACACATTGCAACATACATCTAGCATGCTAGCAACACATGGCAGCTATTACAGAGATCAGCCACGATTATAATTACTGGACTCCACAGTTCCTACGGCCGGTCCTGCTTAGAGTTATGACTGTGTTTTCATTCAGTGATCTGATATTCGCCAAGGAAGACAAACTTCAGAAATGAAACCGTTACACGTGTCAACAGTTATCACTGGTTGTTGTGTAAGTGGTGAAATTCATTTTAAATCCTTGTGATGGGATCAAGAAGAATGACATGCTGCAGAGAGGGCAAATAGTGTCTGATGGCCCTGTTTACAGGACATAATCCATGTCACAGTAATCAGAAGTGGAGACGAATGTATTTCAAGCACAATCATGCAGTTTGTGAGCTGGAGGAGAATAATATAGTGACGGAGATCTTAAGAGGTTGTATGAAGTCAATAGAAGAAGAAGCGAGTGAGTCAGTGGAGTGGAGTGAATGGAGTGGAGTGAGTGGAATGGAGTGGAGTGAGTGAGTGGAATGGAGTGGAATGGAGTGGAGTGAGTGAGTGGAGTGGAGTGAGTGGAGTGGAGTGGAGTGAGAGTGAGTGAGTGAGCGAGTGAGTGAATGAATGAGTGAGTGGGTGAATGAATGAGTGGAGTGAGTAGAGTGGAGTGGAGTGGAGTGAGTGAGTGAATGAGAAGCAAAAGATGACAATAGGATGCAAATCGCTTACCAAGCCGTCACAGGTAGACAACGCCACATAGGATGACTCCTGGCCTCTGATGTAACCATGGTAAAAGCAAGAGCTTTCTGGGAAATGGGCGAATGTTTCATTTCCTTCATCCCACTCGCTGTGGGTCTGTGGTGTTGTCAGTTCGTTTGGATACAAAACCACAGTTAGCTTGTGACGTCTCCATTTCAACCTAACAAACAGGAGGTCGTTGGGGGTGTAAGACGTAGGATCTCGCAATGACGCCACACGGCCGGTGATGTCCTTAACGAGGGGAAAACTGATTTCCGTCCTTTTAGCATTGCATGACAGTTTGAGGGGTGAATCTGCAAAATTTTATGAGAGTGGTAGAGAAAGATTAATACTATTAGTAATAATCTACAATTCTGTGGATGCCAATTTAACAAAAAAACGAGGAAAGTACGAAAGAAATAAGGACGATGGGCAGGACATCATATAGGTTGAAGAGGGACTAGAAGATGGCAGAATAACATATTTGTGAGAAGAAAACAAACGAAGAGAAAGAAGGTTGACAGAAACGAAGATCGAAAGAGAGGAAAGAATGAATTAATGTAGTTCGTGGAAGGGCAGAAAGTAGTGGACGGGGGAGAAGTGACCTTTGCAGTTATTCTGAAATAAATTAAGAAACGGCAATAGGAAGAGAGAGAGAGAGAGAGAGAGTATGAGAAGGGGGGGGGGGGCATGATGCAACCGAGAATTGAAGTCGAGACAAGTGGAACTCAAGCAAGTAGGCTACCAACTATATTATTGAAAAGCCCGCAGAAAGGGTCAATGAACTGACATAAATCCAGGTTGGTGCAAACCATTCTTCAGCTCACAATCTATATTGTGAACCAGTACCCAACATTGCCCTTTTTGTTAGCCAAACAGATCGTGTCCCTTTAACTCGCTTAATTGGAGGCAAGAATAAGGGACAGAAATAGCCAGTACATGGTATAAATAAAGACAGAGTTAGAAACTAAGAATTTTTTTAATGAAAGAAACAGTAAAGTGAAGGGAAGTATGCATAGCTATGGGAGAAGAAAAAGACTGGATGTAAACAAATACAGATGTGAATAGAACAAGGGGAGACGAGAAAAACACACGAAAAGAAAACAACAAGTTAACAGTAACAAATGCACAAATGTGCACATTCGCACATACGCACGCACCCAGCAGGCATGGAGAAAACACTGATTCCGCGCCTGAGATTAAGACGCAGATGCCTCAAACTGACACAAATCCTTGAACGAGTTTAGGCTTCATGTCAAGTGCTTTTTTATTATTATTTTTTCTTGTGGCTGTGCACATCAGTATGTCAAAACACTTCATTTACTACGGTTGTAAAGGCACAGCTTAACAGCAATAACAAAAATCCGGGAGCCTTTGTAGAATTCAATGGTGTCTCTTCTTTGTCTGGTATCTCAATACGGCCTGGGGAAAAGTTTGACTCGTGTGCACTCGACAGCCGATTGCGCTTTTCTTGTCTGTTTTTTTTAAACAGAAGCAGGGAGTGGGGTGGAAGAGGAGTGGAGTAAAGGGTGGATGATGGAAATGGGCTGCATGCAAGAGAGAAAACGGGAAAACCAAAGGCCGATGCTGCCAGGATGAGATGAGTGGGGGAAAACTGAATATTTAATGAGCTTGAAAACTTAACTGTGTGAATAAGGAAGTTATCGGTTTGTTTGTTTTTGTCAGTATCAGTGGGATTTATGCTCCTTTTCCTGACAAGACTGTATTATCGGAAACGAAAACCATGAAAATGCGGCAAGAAATTACTGAACTTGGAGCCCTCTCGAGCGGACCTCTACCCGTTACAAACACATATACGTATTCGCACCCGCATTAAGTGCTCTAATCTCTGAGCCCTTGTAGCTGTAAGGCAAATGTCCAGATCAACTTTCAACATAACCACAACTGGAAACTGGAACAGAGCTGCCTGTGGGGGCTAAAGAACGCTTGGGAGAGCAACACAGACGTTTAAAATTTGATAGCAATGTAAACAGAAAGACCGACAGTCAATATCCCCACAGGGAAGTATGTAAATGAAATAGATAAAGATGGTTGGGAAGAGCAAAGCAAAGGGCGTGAGAAAACAGTCAGATAATGAAAGAAAGAGACAAAATGAGAAAGACAAGAAAAAAAAAAAGACCTTGAGATTTGAAAATGTCTGAGGAAATGGACGTGGAGATTATTTCCTTCCAGGATTCAAGGCAAATCGAGAAGCTTTGTGTGTTTACCGTTCTGCCATGAAATCAGACGCGAGGAGAAAGCAACACAAATGAAATAAAAACCTTTTTTTTTTTTTTTGGTCAGACTGGGATGACTGAAAAGAAAGTGGTAAGAAATGGAAGGGCAGACAGACAATGAAAGACACGTGAAACTTATTGAGTCTTTCCTTTCACCTGCCATGAAGCCAGTGTTAAATAATGGTAAACAGAATCTGAGCTGTAAAAAAAGATGCAGGAAATGCATTCATTTTGTTTTTTATAGTAAAGGTAGAATTGTTTAACACATACCTTCTACTGGTATTTTTCGTTTATCCTATCAAAATTATGATGAAGGCCGATATGCATTGGTCCATCACCACTGTGGGTGCCGGTACATGCAATAGGCCTATTAAAATTTATTGAAGTGGTTTGGAAGGACGATTCCGGTGTGTGTGTTGTCACAAATCCCAGACTGGGAGATGTAATAAGTTATGACAGGACAACAATCACGAACGAACAAGTTTAACACTTAACAGAACAACCCATCAGACTCACACATTTATTAAACATAATTATACAGATAATAGCGCAATTACATATATTATATTATTGAACTTAACTGCCGTACAACGGCCTTATTCCCACATGCACTTTTCCTCGGATCCACAACCCGGTAGTTACTTCCTAAAGACACTTCGGCCTCAGCCCCTCCCCTCAGGGTCTTAATAGCACATTAATAATTCACCGGCACCGCAGTCTCTCAATATCACCTTCCTATTGCCCTAACACCTTAGCATTCCACTAGCACCTCAGCCGGGCAATAACACATTATCATTTCAATAGCCCATCAACATGGCAATAGTACATTATCATTTCAATAGCCCATCAACATGGCAATAGTACATTATCACATTCACGCTCATATCTACGTCCCTGTCCGCGGCCTGACTGCCACGACTTTATGTGCCTCTACTGTCCTGCACCGACAGCCTCACTCTTGGCCTATGTGTGGCCTCCGGCCCTATGCTGGCCTATCCCCTGTGCTCACCGAGGTGGCTCTTTGGCCCGTCCCCGACACCTACAAGAATAACATTACATTGGTATAATACCATACCACATCTATTCACTCCACCTCTCCTTACAACTCATGAAGCGTACACACAATAGTTCACATTTCACTCACCAAATATCTTACGGTAACACACCTCCATCGTAGTACACAATACTCACTCGTGCTACAAATCCATGAACTCACTTTCATCTATCGCTCATGGCGCACATTGCTATATCCAATATCAAGGACTTCCACATTCCTCACATATACTTATTTACATCATGGTAATAGACGAATATGATACATCAATCATAATTATCAATCATCGTTTCACCTACCAGTCATCACTGGAAAAAACTCTCTCACTAGTCTCCCGACTGCTCCCCTTATGTTCGCCCATTGGGCTTTCTCTTGCGTCCGCTCTTTAGGACGTTCTAACTTGCAGTGATAGTAATACAGCGCTTTCGCCTCCTTCAGACCCCCACCACTCATAACATGCATGCTTTTCTTACTTGTCTACGTGCGTTAATTTTACTCTCCTCCTTTCCCCCCGTAATTATTAACTATCGCTCACTCCACTCGTGACATGTGTTTTGTTTGATCAAAATCGACAGACACTAAATTTCTTGTACAGAAAAATGCCTCAATCTTTCCCGATAATCCCTTGGGAACTGTCCCTATCGAAGGTCTCCCAATATTTTTATCAATAGGGGTGCACTTAGTACAGTTTGTTTTTCGGCTTTTCTAGATGAGAGCATATTGCGCTGCTCTCCGGGAACTACTCAGATTTCTTCAAAAGGTAGGGACAACGTTGTTTCTTTTTTTTCTTCTCTTGGTTGTTCTTCTTTTCTTCCTCATTCCACAATTTCTTATTCTTCCCTCTTCTCTTCCACCTCTTTCTTCTGGTTTGTTTTTCCTCATTCTCTTTTTCACTCTCCTATCTATCTTTTCCTTCCTTCTCTCGTTATGTCATTTTTATTATGTGTTATAATTCATTATTTCCAGCTCAAGATTGGGATAATTATTTGCAGCAGTAGCAGCTTTGATAAATATTTGACATGACTGCGTCTGGTGTACACAACTGTTTCCCCTGTAATGTGATGTAATTTTGCCTTTCATAATTTTATTCCAAGATAATTATAATTAATGCTGTAATTCGAATGCCGCACAAAAAACCAAGCCTACAGCCACGTGCACAAATGCTGCGTTGCTTGTTATGAAATTAAGTTTCCTCCCTTCCATTCGGGGGCGCACTGTGAGAGCTTGTTTGAGTACAGCATGATTCTAGGGGGTTGTCTACTATACCTCTCCTCACTCGTTAGGCGCCAGACCAAACAACCCTTTTGAGGGCTAAGAAGAAGAGAAAGAAGAAGTGGAGAAAAGACAGAAGAAGAAAACTGAAGAAGAGAATGAAAAAGACGTAGGAAAAGAAGGAGAAGAGGAAGCGGGAGACTTGGTAGAAGACGACAAAAAAAAAAAAACAATACAAAAAAAAATAGTAGACACAAAAGAAAAGACAAATAAAAAGAAGAACAGCGAGGTGTTAATGAGAAGAGCAAATGATTCGCCTAAAACAGAAACTGATTGTCTTCCATCCACTCATGGCCAAACAGCGTCATGGATACAAACGGAAAACGACATTCCTTCTTTCTGAAGATGTTTGAACCGCCGTTATCCTGGACCTTTACATAATATCGCTAGAAATTCAACTTTTCTATAACGTACCCAGTGGCGGACCTCCATTTTTTTGGATTGTTTTAGGTCTTTATTTTAGGAAGTTCGATGCCATTGGCATTTCGATGGTGTCAGGCGCAAACCGGCCAAGTCCAAAAATTTCATATTACTTTATATAGTACCAATTTATGAAGCCTAGAATCCTGCATCATTTGTAAACGTAGCTGTTACCATTATCCAGTAGAAATACTCAAAATAAGCATAAAATGATCAAACCGGCCAGGTCCATTTCCCATTAGTTTTAGCGGCAGTTTTTTTTTCTCCTGTAAAATTTGCTTATTTCGACTTGGCCGGTTTGCTCCTGACACCATTTTACATCTCACTTTTCTTGTTTTTATTTTCCTTGTTGTGGTAGGGATTAATGTTTTAGAATTTTGCCAGGGCAGCGGCCTGTTCGGCCTGCTTTTTTCGATTTCCAACTGCCAAGGTATCTTTAACGTGCGCAAGGTGCACACTGGCCCTCCGAATTTTCCGTCCTTATCGAGAAGACTAAGTGTTCGATCCTAACTACCATAGGATCAGGGACATATAAATATGAGCAAAATCCCAAAATTCCAACATACCTGCACCGACCGGGATTCGAACCAGGTACCTTCGGCATGAGAGGCGAGCACCTTGCCTCTAGACCACCGTGTCGACACGGTGTACATTTTTTCGGGACCCTAAGCTTGAACTGTTATGGGGCCCGTTAGCAACCAGCAACAACAGGGCAACATCCAAATTCACACATCAAAAATAGATTTCTTCAGGCTACACTGTCGTTCTTCTTACAGAAGCGTTTAGTGGCAGGAAGGCATGAGTTAGCTTGGAAAGCAAAGTGTTATAAACGCCCAGGGGGTGACGTAATATTCCATCTGTGTTTAAGGATTGTGAAGGATTGTAAAGGATTGTTGACTGGGTTATAAAGAAACAAATGCCTTTGATATGAGTGCTCCATCGCAGACATTTGTGTTTATTTTATTGGTGTTGGACTTTACGGAAGCTGCAGACAGAGGTACGTCTGGTAATCTGCATCAGCCATCTGGGTTGGTGAGTTGTTATTATGATTATGACCAGATCAAATAAACACATGAAATCTAATCCATGTTTATGGGCACTCCGTTCGGTGTTTGCTGTCCCCGTGAGTCATGCAGTTCCGGTGCGCTCTCTTCGGTTTTCCCCATTATGGAGAATTGAGGGACGTAGTCCACCCGCTGTTGCTGTGGTGTCTTTAGTATTTTGGTGATGTGACGGTGCTGGTTGGGAGGGGATGGGAGTGGAGACGGACCTACATTTTAGGGACCCTGAAGCTTGAACTGCTGTGAGGTCCCTCCGCAACCAGCAAAGAATAGGAACATCCAACATTCACTTAGTGAAAAAAAAAGTTTCTTCCTGACCCCGCCGGCAATAGAGGCCCTGAAGTTCAATCTTCATTAGTTTCATAGCAGGTCAGCCACTGGGGTGGGATGGTGTGGAGGAAAGGGTCAGTAGTAGCAACTGTGGTAGCAACAGTGTTTGATATGACATAGATCTGCGATGGTATACAAATCAGATCAAATAATTTCATTAAAATTCGAGTGCTTTATCATTTCTTAACTTTAATTTGTTGTTTTTAAATTTAGTAAAAGTATCCAGCCTGTCTATGTAATTAATTACACGTAACTACATGTAAAGCTTTTCTAATGCTATACCAGAGAATCAGTCCCAAAAGGGGTAAGGTATAACAGTAATAAAGTCACCGTAAAAGCCCTCTTGCAGTATAAGTTTTTTTCGGCTGGGGTTAAAGGTTGGTGACGTGAAAATATTTGATAGTGATGGCACCACTGTGGTGCGGGCTTGTGGGTTGCTCCGCCCCGTGACCTGTATGGGCACGGAACATAATGTATGATATTAATATTAACCGTTAATTAGTCTGATGCACGCATGGAAGATTTAACATCTATCCTTCCGTCCTCACCCTCATTGTCCCAGTCTCTGTCTACCCAGTCTTTCAGAGGAGCCGTCAACAAGAAGATTATGAAAAACTAATCCATTTACAATAACAAAAAGATATCCATGATACAGAAAGGTATGGTCATTTATTTTAACACTACTAAATTACTATACAGACTGTCAGATAACAGCAAAGTACTCATCAACATCGTGGCCCCATCGAAACGGAGGGGGAAAATAAATAAAAAATATTTTTAAAAAGCACGCTATACCAGTTTTGTCTAAAAATTGTTCCAAATCTCTGAAATGAGTACTGCATCCTCCCATTAGAATTGTCACTTGGTGTGAAGTAACTTGTCTTAAATCTTAATTTTCCAAGAAAAGCTACGGAACTGCGCTCAGAAATGATAGGTGGCAGTAAATTTATGTTCCTTTGAAATTTATGAAGGGATGTGGCTCGCCGACGTTAAAATTAATTTCATCCACGACAGGGCCAAGTTCTGGCCAAAAGATTAAACTTGCTGAAGAAAAAAAAAGTACTCTCATAAATTATAAGGGATGAATGACTTTAAGAATATTTATTCAACGTGCCGTGGAGGCTGAGAAAATGCAGCTAAATAGCTTTGAATATACGCTGAGCTCATCAGATGTTCAGAAAGTTGGAGGTTTGTTACAATATTTCTCATGTTTTCAGGGGCACACTTTCAAATGTTTAAATCCTAATTGAAATGTGAAAATGATTTAAAATGTGTCCATAAGTTCTGTCTACTCCTTCAACAAATGGTGGAAGGGAATAAATACTCTCATTTGTAGAAACTATGAGAAACGACGAAAAATGAAAAACAACAGTTTTTACAAAGCTCATGATTTCCCAGATATCTCCAGTGGCCTGAGTTTCGGTACCAAAGGTTCAAGCTGCCCCCCCCCTCTCTCTCTCTCTCTCTCTCTCTCTCTCTCTCTCTCTCTCTCTCTCTCTCTCTCTCTCTCTCTCCCTTCTACAGACTACACAATGATATCACTATGGCAAAGGCCAGCAAATCTTAGATCGCCTGGCATTTAAAAAAAAATATTGGTATCTTTTGTTTATGTGTGAAAACAAAATCTGGAGGGAACCTGAAAACTGTGCCTGTCTGTGAACCCACTTTAGCACGTCTTTGTGCTGCAAAAGGTGTCGAATGTCTAAACAAACGATATAAACGGGAAATTTCCAGCTGACCCAGTTCGTTCAGGGTAAAACCGCAGAAAAAATATAATGTAAATATTCACTGTTGCCTCGGCCAAAGTGTCAACAAACATTTCAGGTGACTCTGACATACCCGCTAATTCATCACCGGTGGCATTAAGGAAGACCGTGTCAGAGAACGGGGAAATGATACAGTGCAGAAGTAGAGAGAAGAAAAGAAAGACGGGATGCATGAATGAATGGATGGATAGACAGATGGATGGGTGGATGGACAGATGGGTGGATGGATGAATAGATGGATGAATAGATGGATGGACGGGTGGGTGGATGGATGGATGATGGATGGACGGATAAATGGATGGGGGGATGGATGATGGATGCACGGATGGATGGATGGATGGATCGGATGGATGGATGGATGGACTGACTGTCAAATAACGACAGCAAGAAAATAACAAGAAATATATAGCAAAATTTGATGAAGAAGCACGTAAAAAGAGAATGATGAATGAGCGTAAATAATAATATGTAAATACAAAATGGCTGGACAAGGGAAGAACATTTAACAATATAAAAAAAAAAGAGCCAGGCAGCAAGAAATATGTGACAGATGGATAAAAAGTTGAAGAAGAGTAGGTTGGAAAGAGGACGGATGAAATGTGTGGAGAAGGAGGGTAAAGATAAGTCAGATAACGGGAAGAAAAAAAAAAAAAAAGACAACAACACACACAGGCCTTTGGAAGAGAAAAAAAAATCAGAGGCGAGGACATTCAATGGAAAGAAAACGAAGGGAAACAAAATACAATTAATTTAAGGATCAAGTAACAAAGAAAGCAGGGAACTGCTGCGGTCAGCATTTCGGCATCGCTCCCACTAATAAAACACTCATTTGCTTGTCACATTAAACACCAATTCGGCCTTGTTATGGCAGAAGTTTATATCGTTACACCTGACAAATACGAGGTTCTTATAGAGAGGACGTGGCGGCAAATGGGCCATGAGGGAGGATAGGTAACTTTTTCTTCTTTGAAGCAGGGGAGAGAAGAGGTTCCCCCAATAATCTCTTCTCAAGTTCACCCACTTTTTTCTCACCCAATTTCCCTTATCATTTCGGGCTTGTAAGAATTTCCCTTTTTTACGCCATTGAGAAAAACTGTCGACGAAAAATCTAACCACACCCTACTTAAATCTGGATACTTTTCGAGAAACATCATAGCGACCTTAGTTCTCGTTCGTTCTATCTCCATTTTCTGAAGTACTGGGGATCTTCTAATATGTAGAAGAGGTCTAACAAATGCACATTTTGAATTTTTTTATTTTTTTTTGAATGTGTTGTGGCACTTATCAAGCTGTTTCACAGTCCCGGTTTATTTGAACGGCTGATCGTGATACTAAAGCCATAAACGTTTATCATTGAATTTCTGAACTGTGCAAAAAGTGGAATTAGAACTAACAAAAAAGACCTAACGTAGCGATATGCTGTGCATGCTCACGAACTGGTCATGGCGAATGAAAGAGCTGAGTGAAAGCTAACAGTAACGGTAATTTTTATCGGTTCTGCCGGAAAACTACATTAATTCGTCGGTTCAGTGCAAGACGTGACTTATCTCATTATTTGTGGAAATAGACATAAGCACTTCTTACACTGAAGCGACGATTTTATGCCACGAATCTAATTAATAGAGATGTAGGTGCAAGAAAAAACGGAAATGCATTACTGGAGTTTAATAGTTGCTAATGCTCAAGTACGAAAATCAGCTAACGCGGGGGAATGAAAGTTTGCTTAATAGATATATCAAATGGATATAATTATTATACTCTGTGGTTCATAACATCCTGCTGTAAAATCAAAAATCATTAAAGAATAAATTTCATCATCGAGTCTGCAAATGTTAATGTTTGTCCCTCTACTCATAGTGCAATTCTTGCAATAGACAGATAGGCAGAGACAAGATATCAATAGGGTTTTGATCTCTCTCTCCCGCTCTCTCTCTCTCTCTCTCTCTCTCTCTCTCTCTCTCTCTCTCTCTCTCTCTCACACTCTCTCTCTTTCTCTCTCTCTCTCTCACTCTCTCTCTCTCTCGGTATATGTACGTGTATTGAAAATTTACTGCACAAAAATTCACATGCTTGGGTCGCTTTGTCTCCGATCCCCTGAAATGGTTTTTCCCAATATAAAATCTCAAAGACATCTGTCAGGTCTTGCAAACAAAGAATCATGGGACATCTGAAGGTAAACGTTATGCCAGTTATCTTTCCTTCTTTACGGTTACTACCCTTTACAGTTAGAATAAAGGTATGGGCACGTAAATATTGGCGTTATTTAAATCTCCGACTCCCATCAACAGGCTTGTACTGACCAAGGGCTCCGATGGCGCACCAATGTTCTTAATGAGGTATGCAAGGAGTAATTAAGTGTTTTATTGCAGGTTCTTAAACATGGCATCAAAGGACATTCGACAAATAACACTCACAATATGAAAACGGGTGCCTGACTAAAGCCTTGACCCGGTTAACCTCGTATGTTATTCTTTCTTATGTAGGCTATTTGCAAATTCCCTCTATAAGACGCGTAAGAAAACTGAGCAACCATTTAAGTGGGTTTCATAGCGTTCACCATTACCCGTCTAGTGCACGGTGTTCAATGTCCGATAATACTGTATAGTTTCGCTCTAGGAAGAGTTTCTTGCAGAACCCTGGGTTTGTCTACTGACGTTCAGGAATAGAGTCAATGATGACCAGGAAAAGACTGGTGGACGCCTGGAAAAACAGTGGACTCTAGGCAAAAATAGCCCGACCCAGTGGCAAAAAAACCCAAACACTACAAAGCCAGAAAAAAAAAAAGCAAAATTTCGACGGGCTTCACTGAAAAAAAAAAGGGGGGGAGGGGGAGGAATAATGAATCCGCTGGTGTCATTCCAGTGTCAACCAGGCCTGCCCAAAAGACTCCAGCTTCAGGTCAGCCAATGGACCTTCTATGTGTATGTGGCAGGAAGTTCTCCACACATCAAGGAATGAAGATAAGATCCACAGGACGAAAACGAGTTGTGCCAACCAGCACCCAACTCCACAGCAGCGCTCTACTCGTGACGATAAGACACATCACACGGGACCACTGCAGCCAGGAGAAGGTCCACAGCAATGAGGAAATCCCACCTGATGACTCGAATCAATCTAGGAAAGACGTCCGGAAGGAGGAGTTCCGTTTAAGGGACACAATAAGGATAATACAAAAGGAGTGACGTTAGAAACGTCTATGAGCGGGGGCGGGGGGGGGTTGCAGGGAGCGGGGGGGGGGGCGCAGTGCCGTGTGGCGAATAAGTCCCCTAGATGGATGTTTTTACGGTAAATGTGTAAATGTATAGCTCAGCGATCAACACTCAGAACATGAAAAAGTTCTGCAACTCATTTACTCATTTGGTATCCTTCCAAAACGACTTGTGCCAACCAGCACGCAACTCAACAGCAGCGCTCTGCTAATGCACACAAGACGCAGGAACACCACAACCAGGACATGATCCTCAGCGCTGACGAAACCCCAGCTAATGACTAAGACTCAATCCAGTAAAGACGTCCGGAAGAAGGAATTCCATTTGGGTCACACCACTGTAGGCTATGATCAAAACAGGACAGGTCACCCTTGGAAATTGGGTCAACCATGTTGTAGTTGAAGAATGTCTTTCTCTAGACAGGATCTTGATCACGTGAACTCCAAGATGATTAACGCCAAATTGAACACGATATTTCCATATATCGTGTTCAATTTGGCGTTAATCATCTTGGAGTTAACGCTTACTCTGAGTTTCCAGTACTTTTTGTTTTCCTGCGAGGTGGCGATAGGACTGGCCAACTCTGTAATATTTGGTGGCCTACAGTGGAACTGAAAGTTAGAATCCCGCATATTTTAAAAAGTATTAATTACAGCTTTTCATTTATTGCACTGGAGATTTTAAAAAAATGATTTTTGTTTTGTTTTGTTGTTTTTTTTTTGCTTACTTTCTTAAATAAATTAAGTTTTGGTTTTTATTTCCGCGCCGTTAATTTGCGCTGCTGCGACGTAAGCAGCTAACACATAAACGACCATGTTGTTCTTCCCATGCTTATCTTTCTCTCGTGTCAAAAAGGAAAGGAAGGGGATAGCCGGCTGAGAGGGCCTAGTTTGCTTCCTGAACTCGTAAAGTCTCACGTCATTATGCTGACTAAGTAAACTGTCACTTTCTATCGTGTCAAAGGCGTCTTCTTTTCTATCTTCCGGCTCAGAGGGCTCTAGCTTGCCGTGAAGGGTATGATCTCTGCTTAGTGCGGTTTCGGGGCTGCCACTTGGCATTTACGCACGCGTATGCATGCATGTGCGAGTGCAGACAGGTTTATGGTAAGACTTGTATAAGTAATAGAAACTATGTTTTTATTGCACTGGTTTACCAAATCAGTGCGTAAGGGTATGGGGGCCATTCAGGGGAACTCTACCTTGGCTAGACAGTAAGAGTGTTATTTATTTTGCACTAGTGCTCGAGAGATCGAAGGAGTGGGTCATGGCAACCCGGCTTTGCTTACAGGAAACAATTATTCTGGCTGGATGATTTTCCTGATCCCAACTGTTGACTCTTTGCCAGAAACATGAATTGGAGACTGTCAGCACACGGAGGATGTTTGTTTTTATTACTATTATTATTACTGATCAATTTAACCGGCAAAAGAAAGTTTCCGGTGCCATATTACCAAATTCCTCAGTCCACAATCCTGACCCTAATCCTAGCCCTAATGTGTTGTTTTTTTTTGGTTGTTTTTTTTTTTTTTTTTGGAAAAGAGATCATCTGTATTGGTATGCCTTTGCCATCACAGAAACAAACACAAAAAAAAACGTATGCTCTGTGGAAATGTTCGGATCGGCTGTGTGTACTTTAATCACTTTGAATTACATGTAATTCAGCGTTGTTGTTTTTCTTTCAGCTGCACTATTTCTCAGCGAAGCGGCTTTTGTCTTGTTTTGTTTCGTTTTCTTGATCTTTTTCTATTCTCGTCGGTTGTCTTTTCTGCTGCACTGTTTCATGCATCCTTACAGTCAGACTGGCTGTCTAGGACATAACCAATGTCAATTTAAAGATAATACGTGGAGAATCCCAGCCATTACGCACGCTCCGAGGGGGTGCAAATTATGCTGAAACGCATAATTATGTGGAATGAGAAGAGGTTACTGGGAAGCCTACATACGCTCTTCAGTTATGATACTGAATCTGAAAGTTTGGTCCTATTTAAACGTTTGTCCCCCAATTAAGTTGCTGGATTACATAAATATGAAGTTATTTCCAATAAAACAGTCAAATCGTCCGTGCAAATGTTACGTAAAGTTTATAAATTTCAAGGCATTATCATGGATACTCTCCATTCGAATGGTCTAACGCTCAAACAAGGGGAGAGAGGAGGTTGGGACTGGGCGTATGAAAAACATAGACGGGGAGGCGGTCAGAAATGGGAAACATTGAGCATGCGACCTCAATGAATACTCCCAAACCCGAAATACGCACACAAAAAAAGCAAAAAAAAAAAAAAAAAGGTTGACAACACTGCACGTGAGCAAAACAAAAACTAACCACAAGTCATGACATTGAGCAGTTGCCAGAATAATGTTGCTGGAATGTTAACAAGGGACATAATTTATCCATGTCAGTACTCAATAAACCGGTGTCATTATTTGCGTTGCTTTCGACTGTTTTCTTGTTTACCTGCTTTACAAGCGCCAGGAAACTGACAGAAGTTGTTTGTCTTTTTTAACCATACATTGTCAAGTTGAACAAAACATTTTCTTCGATATCGTTCGCTTGTTTACGCCAGGAAACTGACAGAACTTTTTTTTTAACCGTATACTGTCAAGTGGAACAAAATATTTTCTTCCATTTCGTTAGATGAACATAATATTATGATAACAATAGGGAAAGAATGGAGGAGAGAGAACAAGAAGACGGTAGGGAGATGATATTGTGCAGACAGGTGGACAGTCATGGACAAGACAGACGTGAAACAGAAAACAATGGAGAACATTGGCGGAAGTGGACATCTTGCAGGGGACGGACAAAGCCTAACACGATCAAGAGTAAGGGAAAGAATCAGCCCAAAACAGCGACAATCATAACAACCACACGACGTCGTGATCAACAACAAAAACAACTACAAAAAAGTGAAGGACAAAATGCATTTATGACATTCCTACGGGTGGTGACCAGTATGTAATTAATATGTTCATGAAAGAGATCAACAGCAGTAATTGCGCATAACAATGTTTCCTGCGAGGATTATTGTGACGTGATCTGTGTACACAGTTATTTGTTCTATCATTATTTCTGCCAACGTCGTGGAACTTTTTGGGAGGAATGGAATGATTTGGTCTCTGTGACCTAACTTCTGTATTGTTTACATTTGCCAAGCATCGCATTGGTGGGCGTACATGAGAATATAAACAAACTACGTGTCGTGTAATAACGGGTTGTTCATTAATGCATATTTGTCTTAAAATAATAACGACCACTAAAACGTTAACTCCCTCCCCCCCCCCCCCCCCTTGTCTATACTTGGTGAAGGAAGACATTTGAGAGAAAGATTAAAAGATTTCATGTGGGGGAGAGAGAGAGAGAGAGAGAGAGAGAGAAATATTTTTAAAATATATGTATTACAAAAACGTCGGTAAGGTGAGAATTTCTCTCATGGGGTAATAAAATGATTCTTATCTTATCTAATCTATCTTATGCCCTGTCGCCGGTAACGGATACCTCCCAAAAATATAACAACTTCGTATAACTGGATTATTCAGTGAACCATGAACTGAGATTGCAATGCCGCCTTTAAAAAAAAAAAAAATTTTTTTTTAAAATTATTATATAAATAAATATTTTTGCCAAAAAGTGAATTGAAACGTGTACATAAGAAAAATCTCCTTTACGGGGTATAACTTTTTCCTATCTCTGACTTTCACGATCTTACAGATGAGGAATTTATGACCACCTCTTAGGCTCTGTGTGAGTGTAATTTCAAATGCGAGTACATGTGCACAATCAGATAAAAAAACAAAAAGGAGATACAAGTAGCGTCCAAGGGAGGCTTCTGAAAACTTCTGGGAAACTGATTTCACTTTGATGGACCAAGAGAACAATTTTTCTTTTTATCATTATCAGGTTTGCTGTACAAAACACCCAAAATAACCACATTTCATGGAAATTCAGACATTGCCTGGCTGCAGTGGAGTCTGTTACATCAAAGATTATACATTACATCTAACTTTCTAGTATCTTTGGTTACATGAAGATCTTGTCTACTTTCGTGGTTTTCTCTATCAACACCAATGTATTTAGCACCCACTGTGATCATTCATGCATGGCCATGGGTGTGAGCACCATACGCCTTTTCAGTCCCTTGGAAAACGTGATCATGGGGAACAATTTAACTCTTTCCCTGCGCGGGTATAACAGATACACCACGAGTTCCAAAAGACTGTGATAAAGATTAACTCTTTCATGTCAGAAACACTAACAGTCTCGCGGGTTCAGTGTTCATGTTTTGTGTGATAAAGATAGCAAACAGCGTACACTTGAGTTTTGTGAACATGGCATTGACATAATAACAACATTTCGACGCCAGAAGCTTAATATTTCTATCTGCGGCATAATAGCTTTTGTGAAATGGAAAACCCGGGGGCCGTAACCTTGACTTGTTTTTATTTTATGACATTGTCTATTTAATAACTTGAAATTGCGATGGGTGCAGTGCACGCTGCCAACTTTAGGTATGAAGGGATTCCCCGCAAATTATTCTTTATTTTCAATTATGGTATGCCATTAAAAATGTGAATATTTATCGAGTTTAGTAAATCTGACAAGTACATCAATGGCACAGGAATGTAAACTTTCCGAGCAAGAAAAATGGAACACCAGGTTTACCGTGAAGACAATAATGAGCACTTGGAAGGCATACCATTGCTGTGTGACAGAGCCTTTGATGGAGAGCTGCAATGCAGATGCGCTTCCACAAGGTACCGTACCACGGAGAGAGAGATGCTATTAAGTGCAATGAGCTGAGGGCATGCCCAAACACACGACACCTAAATACATGTACTTATGGTATAGGATCTACTGATGACTTTGTCGAATTCGGTATCGAGGGAACGGAACCATAACGTCCAGTAAGTACAGAATGAGTCTAAAGCAAAGTCTTGCGTCCGTCATATTTCCATTAATCTTGGTGTCGTATCAAACTCGGTAAAGAATTTCAGGAAAGGCCAGGGAAGAAGAACAAAAAGTACGAAGGAAAAAGTGCCTTGATATTTGTTATGACACTAGAATTTTTTCTTTTCTTCGCAACAGATGTGGGTGTCTCACATCTCGCCCTTCGTAACAAAAAAGCAAACGTCACATCTAACTAATTCACTGCTGAATCCCAGATACGGTTAGTTATTCATTACCATTTTGTGAGTATAATTCCAAATTTTAAATAAAAGCACCTATATTTCTCCTTTCTATTAATATCGCCCACCCTGGTCCCTTATTTACAAATACAATGCATGCACATCCCACCTTAAGTGCAAGTGAAGGCGTCAACCTATACCTTTTTTTTTTTATTTGGTGGCACACTTATGATGCGGCAGCCGTGCAGGCGTCGGCCTCTCGTTTTATGCACGCATGCATTTTCTGATTATTTTGTTTTCCCAGCCATCAGATCTCTCCTTCATATGACAAAGCAGACCAAATATTTATCTTTTGATTTCTGACTCATTATGACAATAATCCTCACACTCTGGATCATGATGTAAGGTTTAGACACCGGGCTGCAAGAGTCCTCATAAACTTCGAATAGTTTCTTCTTTTTCTTCTTCTTCTTCATTCATGCGCTTGTACCGTCTGGGTGTCGTGATAAGAAAGAGCTGAGCATTAGCCGACGGTCAGCAGCGTGCCGGAAGGCTTCGAGAAGTGGGAAGTGGAACTGAGGATTTCAACTGAACTTATTTGGACGAAATGCTAAGTTTCAGCGAGAACAATACGCGTTAAAGTGAAAAAAAAAAGTGTATATCGCCAGTTGTAAACTTCTCACAGTTGGCATTTCCTACTGCTGGAAGAACTGCAGGCACTTGGTCGATGTGTTCAAATTACTGTGTCAAGTTTACGAGAGAATACGGGGGGGGGGGGGGGGGCTCCACCTTGAAGATGAACGAAGTTTCACACAGAAATATGTTTCTAATTTTTTTTTTTCAGTCCATGACGCGTGTCAGATTTTCTTCTAGATCTAGATCTAATGTTTGTGATGAACGTCACAGATCTAGATCTAATGTTTGTGATGAACGTCACAGATCTAGATCTAATGTTTGTGATGAACGTCACAGATCTAGATCTAATGTTTGTGATGAACATCACAGGCCGTCTTTTGTTTTCTTCTCGGTTTTTTTCTCCCCCTTTTTTCCCCAGGGCATTGTACTGTCGTTGTTTTTGTTCGCAATTAACTTCGTTTTTCAAATTAGCACAAACTGCGTAATCTATGTTTGTTCTTGGTTGGATCTGTCACTTTGAGAATGGAGAATACGCAGAATACTTGGTAATCCGAGGCACAAAAGGCACCCCAGACAAATGGCTGTAAACACCAAGTTTCATTTTTTTTTTAAAATCATATCGTGCATTACTTAAGAGAAAGAAAAATTAAGGCCAACTTTTTCTATTTGATATACATAGACAACTGCGTCTGCGCTGTCGTTTCGTTAAAGATGTATTTCGTAGCATGCATAAAATAACTGGCAATTTATCTTGTCTAAATGCAGTTTCATAAGTTCCGATCATGTAACTACATTACTGTTCATGTTGGACTAAAATAACACACGGGAAAAGGCGGCCTGTGAAACATCTTCCACAACCTTAAAACGCTAAGTATGTCCTTATCATGTCCTTGTAAACTTCGACAGAAATGCAATGTCCACATCCTTCGTGTTGGGGGGTCCAAGACAGCTCGATAAAATCAAGCGTAATCCGAGACGCACAACACCGAGACGGACCATTACTTCCTTCACTATGTATGTCCACAACTCGCGCGCATATACGCGCGCAAGTCGACGGACAGAATTTGGCAAATTGAACCGTCTCGGTATCATGTGTCTCGGCTGTAATGACAGGCTTTCAAATTTGGCATCTTAGGTCACTGATACGGTGTTCCCAGCAATTGTCAAACTGGCAAGGTTCTTTTAGAAACAATGAGAATATGCTGTAGGAAAAGCACTGACAGAGTGCATCATTGAATGGGTTTATATTTCATATTCCTTTATATTTACAGTTATTTCGTCCTTGAATCTTTTCATAATAATTAAACCGTCATTGGTACGAGCTGAATATTATGACGAATCAAATATCAACATGAATCATTTCACTTCACGGACGCTCCAAATCCGTTATTTGATTCAAACTACATGCATTCACGCAAACTTCCAAGAGCTTTACAGGTGGCAGATCATGATATAGTGCGTTCCATGAGCAACAGCGAATGTATGAGAGGGAACTAACTAGTCTCGTGAATCTGGGTGGTCACAACTGGGCTAGGAAATATATTGTGTTAAGGTGTTTGCATGGGTGTGAACAGGGACTTAAGCAATGCCCTATGCCAATTATACACCATAGTGAGTTTCATTGCACAAAGATATGTAAAATAGCTGAGGTGCCACTAAACAAGGCATAGAGAAATACTGTATAATTTAGACATCATTATAGTTTCGTATTTGGTTTATTTGTCAATTATATTTAGGCTGTGTTTCGCATTTCGCTCTGGACAAATGTGACGATAATAAAGTTTGAAATAAAGAGACATGAGAAAGCCGAAATTTAGTAGGTTCGAAAAGGTTACTTCGGTTGTCAGACTGGTTGTCAGATTATCTTGCATCATGACAGTGGCGTCAAACGGATGAAAGAATGGATCACAGAGAAATCAAGAGTGTGCTATGGTTCCCACAACTAGCCTCCTGGAATTCCACCTCCAATGTTGTGATATGCCCCTATTTGCTAATCCCCCTCTTTGTTGTCTTAACTACCCCCCCCCTCCCCCAAGATAAACCTGATGTTCTGATTATTTCCATGCCGGACTTAGTGACCCGAGTACTGCATTTAACACTGGCCAATTTTCCTGGATACTGCGAAATCTACCACAACAAGCAGCAGGTGCAGTGCCCGGCAAGGCAAATGACGGAACGATAAACTGCACTCAAATCAGAGAAATAAACACAGCTGTGGCTGAACCCCTCTCTATTATGTTTCAGTCTCCCAGAGTCAGCAGTTTTGCTAGTCTCCTCTAAGGAGTATGTATGAGCAAGCTTGCAAAACGAAAGCTGAAACCTCTTGGGTTTATGGTGTGAGAGATGTAGGCCTAATTATAATTATTATGTTCAATTATAACCACAACCATCCTCCCCCATCGGCCCTTATACCCATCGTGGTATCCCCTCCTCCACCCCCCCCCTCCCCCTCCTTTTTTTTGCCAGTGCATTTTTTGCCAAAAAGCTGACATAACGTTTCCATGAGCTCTGTGTTTTTACTACTCCATGGCGACAACCTGTCTATCTTGGATCAATTATAGAATAATTTTTCACAGGCTTCATCCCTGAATTCACTCTTTGAAAGGTAATCAGGAATGATTATCATAATTTTCAAGTTCACTCCTTCTCTTTCCGCCCAACAACCTGCACTTTTTAAAGTACGGTATATTTATTTGCGAGAAAAAGTAAAGCCTAGACCGTGGTTCATCAGAGAAATAGACTACGTCTAATACGTTTTGCACATTCATGATGAACTCGAAACCGTGGGTTTTGAGAGGCAATGTATTTCACTATAAGAAAATCTTCCAACAGCGAATGGAATTGCTGGTCGTTTTGGTTCCGTGGTAGGCCCTATTTCACAGCAGTGAATGCAAAAAGAAATAAGGAGAGGAGGGAGGGTGAAAGCAAAGTTTTGGGGTTTCATGTGCAGACAAAAAGATTTGGATAAGCGATTGGGCAAAAGGGAGCGGTGAGGCTGGACAAAACAGTACACGTATGATAGTAAGAGACAAAATGAGGACGAATACAACTGTAATAGATAAAGAGAAGAGAGAGAGAGAGAGAGAGAGAGCGAGAGGGAGAGAGCGAGAGAGAGAGAGAGAGAGAGAGAAATTTATGTGTTTTTTTTTTTTCAAATAACGAATGTATTCGGGTGCTACATGAAAGCATGCTCCACTACACTGTAAATCAATTGCTCGTTATATGAGAATCGTGTACCACGTAACAAGACATGAAAATAAGTACTGTATCTCTGTGAACTGTTGAAAATCCAGACTTCAAACAGTGTTATTAGTTCTACGGTTTAAACAGTTCTGTCGATGTTTGTATTGCTCTATAACAAGACCATTCATAAGGTATAAAAAAATAAATAAATAAAGATCCCACGCTCGGCCATGCACATCTTGAGACGCTTTACAAGAAGTATAATGTCCTGAACATAATTATGTCGGCACTTGTTGGCAGATAAACGTGAAGTAGAAATGCTGATGATTTCCAGATGGGGAGACAAACCGGAGTGCTAACCAGCTGCTTTGAATAGTTTTTTTGTTTTTGTTTCGTGCCTGCTGCTTTGTGTGGCGTTTTTGTTTATGTTTTGAAACTTTACTCGGTGAAGTATTAAATTTTGAAATGCTTCCTGTGGATAAATTTCCTCAGGTGCACGAAAGTGGATGATGACCAAGTCTATGAGTGTCTTAAAGACCGCTGCCTGGGCAAAATTCTAAAAAAAAAGAAAAAACTAATCCCTACCACTACAAGAAAAAGTGAGGTGTAAATGCCAAGGGCAGCGAACCTCCTAACATAAAGACCTAAACACATGAATGTCTTCTAATATTAGATTCAGGTACAAAACTCACGACTTCGTCAATGCTAATATTAATGATAAGAGGAAAAAGTCACGATCTCAATTAATAAATAAAACCCACCTGAGTCCGAGCACTCGCCTGCCGGAATCTGAAATCATATCAATATAGATTAATATCTTAAGAGGCGAGACGTGTCAGATTTATCATCATTTCATTTAATCCACAGTGTATTTCATTTATTCGATCATAATTCTGTATCGTGGACAACGAAATCATATTTCTCGATTACACTGCGCTGCCCATTCAGTACATATAAAATTTAATCTTTATTATTATTTGTTGTGTTGTTTAACTTGAGCTTAAATTATTATTATTATTTTTGTTATTATTTTAGAAACGGTTAGGCATTTTCATACTTATAATGGCCCCGAGGAAGAGGGAACCGTGGAAGTAAACAGCTGCTTAAGTACCATTGCATTTCTGGGAAACACTGCCTCTATCACGAGAAAACAGTGGCCTTTCCTTGCCATGGACAAGATCAGAAAAAAAAATTAAATTAAATGATTTAAAATGTAAGGAAATAAAATAAGAAATACATGTACACACCCCTGCGAGTCTCAAGTTTCCTCCACACCCACACCCACACCCACACCTACGCGTGCACAAATTGTGTGCTCACAATTCTACATCAAGTTAGACCCTTCTTGTCTTTTCCTGCACCCATACTGTTTAGTAAGCACAAAATAAACCATACAATGACTCATCCCTGTTCAATACGTTTTGTTAAGTTTTACATAAAATGAACGAAAATTTCCTGCTAGAAGTAAAACTTACCTGCCAGAACACGCAAATTAAGACACACAATATTGCCGTGAGTGTCACAACGACATCTCTACAGAAATGTCGTTGGTGAGAACCTGAATGTAACATTGTTCCTCTAGTTCAATGCAGGCCAAATTGCCGCTGTAAATTCCAATATACACCCTGAGATCTACACAAATAAGTAACGGGTTATATAGAGAGCTGTTGTTGTTTTCTAAATATTTTTCGGAATGTAAAACGTAACCATACACTGGCTTACGTGCATTTTATTATAACTTTTCAACTGTGTAAGAATTTTATTTTTATTTCTCGTACGTTTTGTTTTGTTTCATAACAATTATTTCGCTCTAATATCATTGTAATTTTCACCACATGAGAATATTCCGGGTATTGTCTTAACAGGCATAAGAACACTACAAGTTATGAAATCTGGCACAAAGAGGCTGAACTTTATAATCTCACGTGCCACGAGGAACAAGAGGTCACTATGCTACCGTCTGAGCCTAGCTAACCCGAGAAAACCGACCAGGGTGAGACTGGGCAAATGGGGGTGAGCGTTCTTGCTTTCCCAACCTGGTCGATCATTAGCCCAAGTGTCGACATGGCATGATATTTTACACCGTTTTTCTTCTCCTTTATGTATGTGAACGAACGTCTCGCTGTTGGCTTCAGTGCAGGCTAGACTGCCTTGCCCCGTGCAAAACTGCCATGCCCCCCCCCCCAACCTCATCCCCTCCCTCTTCACTCAGCCTGTCACTGAATGAAAGAAAAAAAGACCATGAAAGTCAGTTAATCTTTCTCGCTAAAAAAAAAATGAAAGATGTGAGTGACAAAACAACTTAAAGAAAATTAGAATTTATTTTCCAGCTAATGTAGTATTCCATCTTGTGTGTGTGTGGGTGTGTGTGTGTGTGTGTGTGTGCTGTGTGCTGTAGTTGTTTGTTATCGAAGTTGTATCTGCTCCGGCTGCTGTACTTGCTGTCTCTGTTGGTGGTTTTGCTGTCGTTGTTAGTGTTGTTGCTGTTTTGAGGTCTTTATTTTAGGAGGTTCGCTGCCCTTGGCATTTACACCTCACTTTACTTGTTTTATTATTTCTTGTTCTGGCGGGGGGGGGGGGGGGGGGAGATGATATGGATAAATTTTAATCTATTAATTTCAATTTTGCCCGGGCAGCGGCCTTTCGGCCTGCTCTTTACGATTTCCAACTGCCAAGGTATCTTTAACGTGCGCAACGTGCACACGGGCCCTCCGAATTTTTTCGTCTTTATCCGAGAAGACTAGGTACTCGATCCTACCCCCCAATAGGACCAGGGACTTGAAAATATGAGAAAAATCCAATTAGTGTTGTTGCTTTGTAGTTATCGCTGTTGATATTGCTGCTGATCTCTCTCTCTCTCTCTCTTTCTTTTCTTTTTTATTGTTCTGTTTAACTTTCTACAGATTCGATAGCCTACTGTTGGAGCGGAGTGTCCCAGTTGTCCATTTTTTTTTTTCCATGCCCAGTTGAAAAGATTCACATCGGTAATGGGCACTGAAAATCTCCTTGCACTGTCGAAATGATTGACAGACACGAAAATACCCTACTTAGTGCTTTCATAACTGCAAAGCCATTTGGATACTTTCAGAAAACTGGTATTTTCAGAAGTGGGGATGACATTGCCAGCCATTATGTTCACCGATGAAATACGGAGAAGGGGGAAGGGTGAGGCAGTGTGGTCATGAAATTGTGTTTGATAAGTCTCTGGGACGCGGTGTATTTCGCTCCGTTCGTTTTAGAATACAGTGTAATACATAATTTTGACTGGATAACTAAAATCTTGAAATTAAAAAAGGACAAAGGAGGAAATTGAAATTCTGGGCTTTCTAAGTGTTGATGGTCATAGTGATGGTGGGGATGGTTTCAACATTGGCCTCACAGTCAAACAGTTATGTCTGTTGTCGTAGTTGTTGCCCTCCCCGGCCTTTTTTGTTTTTTTTTAGCAAGGGTATGATGAGAAACATGTATTGAGACTGAATAACCGGAGGCAATGGCTACATGATTCATAATCATACATAACTGGCAGTTTACATTTTATATTGTTACGCTTTCTTTATTCTTGGAAATCCTTGCACATGTGGAAGGAAGGGTCTGCGTTGGGACAAACTGAATGAAATGGTAAGTCCGCCTCGGCCTGTATGTTCTGTGAAATGCTAAAGTTATAAGTATCACGGATGTACACCAAGCGCCAGTCTGGGAAAAAGGAAGCGAGACTGAAAAATCACTGGAAATTCCCATTTCATTATTGCCAGGTTGCACATTTTATAAATCTGACAAGCATCCTGCCCAACGCATAGCTTCCTGAGTCACGACGGTGCAGACTGCAGACGTCCACTAAAAAAGAAACTTAAGAGCGTTATTTGAAAATAGGGCCACTTGGCAATTGCGCTATCAAAACGGAGTGTAAGTGAACATATTAATGTATCTCTTTGAAAATCTCTTTAAATGACATAAAATAATAATTTAAAATGCATGTATAATTAGACCCGTGAAGAGATTCTGCAGTAGTGCAGTGCAGGACAGCATTGGATAATTTTAATTTTGAGGATACTTTTTACTTTTAAAACTTCTTGATTCACGAGCTGAACACCTGGCTTGCCTGGCGCACTTACATCTGAAAGGGAGACGGGGGAAAGAGAGTGGTGGGAATACTGAATTCAGAAATGATAATAATAATAAAATAACATTTACTTTGTCACGTAATGTAAACTGTATGCTCCCCGCAGTCATTCTACCACTCACATGCAATTCACCAGTGCAAAGAACATACTGGTGCCAAAACATGTGACAACGGTCAGAAACAGCTGTGGTTGCATTCCATCAATTAAAAAGGTGTGCTTTTAGATGTTTCTTGACAATTTCAATGTTTTGTACATCTCTTAAGTTTTAGAGGCAGCGAATTCCGGGTCCTCGGGCCACAAAAACAAAATATGATCGTTCACCGAGTGATCGAAGCGAGATAATTGGAACTTCTAAGTTTGTTGTCCCAGCTGAAGATCATAGTTGGCGAGATGGAACATACAAAATCAGTAATTCGATCATGTAGGATACACGTACACATCAGTATAACACTATCGGACAGCCCTCATACCTTGCCAGAATAAAAAATATTGACAGAAACAGAAGGGCGAAGATAATGCACAGTGCATGAAATAATAGCTTTCATAGTTTTCATCTACAGAGCTTGGTTTGCTTGCGCCATGTTATCACAGTAAGCTCAGCAAACATAGCATAATCTGTGGTGACTCTTTCAAACGCTCAACACTCTTCTGCAGGCCAAGGAAACAGAGCCGTCTTGCCGCATGGTCACACTGGGCAGTTGCACACGGGTCCCAAGGGTTTAGGGAGCCCCAGGCATGCAAATTTCTGAGTAGTTGCGTAGGGGGCGGGTCGCAGCTTATTGCTTTGCTCAGGGGCCCATAGTAATGTTAACATGGCCCTGCAAGGAAATGCTAATACATGTAACAATAATAATATAGGCCGACCTGTACATCGTATGCACGTGACTGGCATACATGTGAATCAAGATGCGACTGTAAAAAAAAAAAAAAGTATGCGTCTATTGATGTATGTTTACAATGCTTCATTTATCAGCAAGATCAGCTTGCTCAATCGGCGTTTCGGTGCACTGCGTGTGGAAAATTATTCTGTTGCCGGATAAACTATCATCAAACCAAAAAGACCCAAACTTCACCTTTGGTTAATATGCTAGTTTGAGAAATAACTGTATGTTTACGTTATACGCCTGCGAAGTCCTGTGTCAGTAGTTTAAAAACTGTGAATTCATGAGCGGAGAAATTAAAAATAAGAGTGGAAAAAAATAATACATGAAAAGGCACCCGGCGCCTACCCGACGATGCTCGGGATAAACTCACCCCTCCTTCCCCTTCCTTTCTCCATCCTCCCCCCTCCCCCCACCCCTCATCTTCCCTTTTTTTTTTTTTCATTAACCTCTGTTGGGAGTCATTACTTTGATCCCGCACCAATACTGATTCATCCTCTTATCATGCATATTATAGTGTGCGGAACTTGCAGTGAGCAGCAAGACACCACAGGCTAAGAGCTTGGCGACCTTCTCTGTATTTAGTTCTTTGCCTCTCTTGCTTTTTTTGCTGTTTTTTACATCTAAACAGCCTGCTAACTATCCATGATCCAGATAAGTGACATAATAATAATTTTATAATATACATGTACAAATCTCGCGTGGTTGGTACTGAATCAGAATAGATTAGTTTTGGGCGTCTACCTCTTGTAGTTTCTGTAAAAAAAAAAAAAAAAAGGGGATACACAAACCGATAACTCGCATAATAGAGATGAGTTCCTATCTATAGGTTCTTTCAAAATAATCCATGAGAATTTTTCTTAAATATCTTTTAAACAATTCCACCCAGGTGATTGTAATTTGGCATGCATTATAATACGTAAACTAATTTATTTTAACAGGACACGGTTTTTGCTCATATTTTACCAAAGACACAAAGTTTTTCTCTTCTTTAAAGCTTTATGCAAATATAGACAATTTTTTGGTAAGAACTGCACTCTCTGTAACCAGATGTAAACAACCTTTTGCAGTCCGTAACTTATTTTCTTCTCAGCCTCAGCAGCTACTCTTTGACTTCCACATCTTTCAATTAAATCTCTTAATTGCACATCCATGTTGACTTAATTGCATAATTTCAGAAAAACTCGACTCGCCCGGATTATTTTGTAACCAGCTATAGCTGGTCATGGGAATAGGTGGGGGGGGGGGTGCAGATGTTGATCATGATCAATAGTGCAAAGAAATCACTTTTGCTGAGCCTAATTTTCAATCATTTCTTCACGTATTACTTTGGTTGTGTGTTTCCAGTGTTGACTGTATAATTATCTTCTTTCCTGGAGATCGCCTTTTACAATCCTGACCAACCAAATGTAGCGTCATTTACCTGCCAAAATACAGATCAATTAAAGTTGCTAGAGAAATTCAAAACAAGGCTAAATCATTCCTATGTCGGAAATATCTACTGACTGACTGATCATGTATCCTTTGAGCCTTATATGTTTTGTCCTTCAGCGTTGAATGTTTTGTACAGCATTAAAGTATTCTTGAAGTACATAAGAGGGAAGGGGACAGGGAGGACAGAGAGTAACAAAGAGTGGGAGGAGGTGTTACTATTTTATTGTAAAGCTGTGTGGGTCCCCTTTGTGGAGTCAAGCGTCATTACATGTATGATTGTTATTACAAAAACAGATCAAATATTAGGCGATCAGAAACCACTTTTCGCATTCCGGTATTCTCATATTCAGCAATAATTATTGTTTTCTTTTCGAATAAATTTGGATAAACCTTTTAGTTCAATAGAGTAAAAAAAATAATTTCTTCTGTCCCAAGACGTAAATAACGATGAAAGACACATGGCGCTGCTGGTAACATACGCCAGCAGAACAGAATAAGAAATGAATTACTATAACTTAAACTATAGGAGATTTCGTGATAATTATTTTGTGCTAAGCATAGTTTTATTGTTCTTGGAATAACTAACGCTGAGGGGAAAAAAATGAACTGAGCAAGGGAAGTTATCTTAGAAATTACTTTACGAAATTAAAGATACCACGATTCACTGCCTTGAAATTTTCTTTAGCCAACTTCATTTCAAACGGCCAGTGGCACAGGATTATTTGCAAATAATTAAACATGGTATCGATCACGAATGTTTACTGTACAGTTTGGGATTAAAGGGGGGGGGGGGGAAGTGTGCAGCAAAATTAGTAGCCTACCAAAAATAATAATAAAATATTTATGGTAACTAAAATAAAAATGAGCACAAGTGTATACAAGTAGATCGGTCGTATAGAACTGACAGGTAAATGTCAAGAAACAAGGGGCGAGAAAGCTCGTGTGACGATTTTAGTACATTTATTTAACTTTTAAAACTTGATGTCTGTAGTTCCAGTTCAAAGAAAGAAATGAAGGGCGCATAACTATAATTTTGACAATATTTTATTATATATCATGATTATTTCCCTTGTACTGAAATTGTTCCGTGTTTCAATGCAGGAAGGGGCATGCAAACGCCGCCATCTTCAAGTACCGCCCCCTTCGTTTACTGTCGCAACGTGTTGAAAAAAAAAAAAAACTGTCTTTTTGCAGGAAATGCTGAAACAGACGTTGTGGACACAAGACAGAAGTATCGCCTTTTCTCCCTGCCTTGTCGCCTTGATCGAAACAACAGCTGGCCCTAGACCTCAGTGTAAACAGAACCGATTTGGAGGATAATCTTGGCTACTGTCAGTATTGGGCTCTGGATTATCTCCCCTGCGCTGCCGGGCCTGTCGGACCCAGACACTGCTGTAGGGCGTGGCACAGATGTTTGATGTGCACTCGGGGACGTACTATGTGCACTTGTTATCCAAGTCTCATTTCCTGTACTTCCTGCCTGAACTTTTGATAAATTTTAAGTTTATGACTGAATTATATGTTTAGACATAATTGCTCTTGAACTCAGTCATCGCCAGTCGAAATCCGCAACGTAATAATCATATTAACTATAGACTGAAATATACCTCGTAAAGTCAACTTACAGCGAATAACCTTATGAGATAGTGTCTAAGCAGTTTACTATAATTATCATATTTCTATACTATGATTTCTTTCTGAGCGCAGAAGCAAAATAGAAAAGAAAGGCTGTTGAAAATGTAACCCACGGGGGGAAAGTAGCCTACATCTTTTTTTTTTTTTTAAACGCAGAACAGTAATGCATAAAATTACTGTGACGTAAAGAAAAAAATACGGTAAAAATTGATTTGCTTAGCAGTTCAAAGTTTACTGCCGACGACACCGTCCGCTGTGTACAGAGTCAGTGTGCTGTGTTCTCAACCTCGGCCGATAGCCATAGCACACTACACAACGACTGGAGTTATGGACCTGTCGCTCGGTCGGCGAGATGTTTCGTGCTGCGTCAGACTGTGAACCCTTGAGCATTGGCTAAGCCACATGCGCTGCGCACAAATTATCACACGTCTCGACCTGAAATGGTGTCCGCCAATCATCGCGGCTGTCGCGACTTGGAAGCCATCCAATCGTTTTGCAAACGAAGAGGCACGTGATCAACATCATTATCCCCAGCCAATCGTTGCACTGAAATACTCGACAGGCGGTTAACATTTACATAGATTGACTTCCCCAACCAAGAGGCCGTGTGCTGTGAAGTGAAGAGATACACAGGTTATTTTACCGAACTGAACATGAGGAATTTGTACAAATGGTTCATCCGTAGCGAAACAAGTCTCACTGTGGATATACTTCGCCATAAATCAAAATTCATTCCAATTGATAAACATTTTGACGAGAACTGTGCTTGATCATTGGTAACATGACGTCACAACAGCAGACGGATATCCCAGCTCTAGGTGAGGCAGCCGAGAATCTTCCAATCGGCTCATTGTTATTTTTGTTGTGCGCAAATTGGTTGTTTTCAGTGAGATGGGTTTGGGGGTGGGGGGGATATGTCATTATGCATGTCTGGCACATGCCGTATAAGCTGTGAAGTGGTTACTTATGTTACGTGGTAAATTCTCGTGGTGGGAGATTGAAGTATTGGTTGAAAACGGAAAGGAATGAGTGGTTGATGTTATGCGTGATTCTGATTGGCCAGTTCTTCGTTTGCTCCGATGGAAGGGCCCCAAACTGGATTCTATTTTTTTTTCTCCAGTAGTCATGTAAATTTAAACAATATTGATAAAACGAAGTTTTTACTATGTCATGCTAATCGTGAATGGGTAGTCCGAAATCTGTCTACATAACTGTCACTAGTGTCACTGTTGGCTGATTTTGTTACCCGACTTTGGTAATTGAGGTAATTCATGCATAAGAATTAAGATTGAGTTTCCTTGATAAGGAGAAAAAAAATGAAAAATTTCGCCCCGCCCACAAACTTCAAAATGTCACACTTATTAAAGCATGAGCCAATAAACCCATGTAAGAAACTTTTTAAACCGGAGGACCTATTATGTAAATTTTTTGTATAGTTTGTGGCTGTTCTATGACATCGGCATAAGTACGTACTTATTATATTTTTTTCTTATAAAGAAATTGGGGAAAGTAGTCGTGGGATTGATTTTTTTTTTTCTGCCTCACCGCAAACTGTTACATCTACACCAAAAAGACTAGACTAGTTTGTGTGTCTTTGTTGACAGAATCAGTTTTCTCCTTTGCAGTTTAGTGTATGGGGCTCCAATAGAGTCGATCTGTTCAATCATACCCCCCCCCCCCCCCAAATGACACACTGTATCATGTATTTATTATTGCTGACACCCAATGTTGAGTGTTGTGTCACCAGTTCTTCAAATTTAGAAGGATGTCCACATGACGATTTGACGTCCACATTATAAAGCATAGCTCGACAGTGACAATGTTTTCTACTTTTCCTCTCTCCCGAAGCGCTAAAATGAAAATACTCCAAATGACATGCTTTTCTTCCTTATCATAGAAATGAAAAAAACAAAACAACAATAGATGTTTGAAGCCCAGCGATAATTCGTGATTCAGCTTTTGTTATCCAACAAGATACTATCCCACACCATCCCCACCATCTATAGATGTTAAGCTTAGACAAAGAAAGTAGAGTGACGGGCTTAGACTATAAATTGTGTGTGCACCTTCGGTTTGAAGCAGTGGGTGTGGCAGTTACTTGAATTTTAATGTATTATTTTATGACATGTCTTGCTGAGAGAGGGGGGGGGGTCTGCTCGGTTTGATGTATAATGGATATTATGGAAGTTTTTGGTGTGAATTGTAGTGGCTTTTGATGCTGAGTCTAGTATGGAAGTCTAAAGAGTAGGCCTACTGAAACAATTATATTGATTTGAAAATAGTGTAGGCTTGTTCTCTAAAGCGGAGTAAGATAGGTTTAGTCCTTCCGCCCCCTCCCCTCGATGTTTTAGTTGTTGCATGTTGCTATAAACGTATGGGCTCTGACGTAAAGGGAACATTCAAGAAAGAATTTCACTTGCGAGCCTCACGTCATCAGAAAGCTATACATGATTTTCACTTTGGCAAAGAAAGTCTCAGCACAATTAAATTTAGGTTGCCCACATAGAGGGGGGGGGGGGGGGCACAGACTACGTGACCAGTCTCACACAAAGGTCGTGTGAAATAAAGGGTTAAATGATAACAACAGTGGTCACGTGGCGGCGAGAATTTGTAGCTTGCTCTAAAATTTGATCCTTTAACAATTTGCTCGTCAGACCCAGTGACTAGGATCACTCAGGCCTAGTAATAGGAGCTAATGTATTGTCATCGATTTACGCTCATGGGCACCATTACCACACCAGTGAGAAAATGAGACGGTGGTGCACAAAGTCAAACGCTTGATCTAGATCTAGGCCTATAAAATTCCTGCGAAATGATGGGTGAACATGGCATTTCGTGATGATCGAATTGTCACGTGATAGTTGAAGAAAATTCACTGCCTCGCATACCATTTTGTTTGTTTGTTTTCATTTTTGCGAGTGGCGCCCATTTGACAAGTTATGAATAGGCGTTATTAGGCTAGTGTTCTGCCTGTGGAATCGAAATCTGTGTAACATTCAGGCAAAAGTTATTTTGGAATGTAAAGCGGGGGTAACAGGACTGTGGTTCGATTTTTAGAAGGCTTTCTGGGGATATCACTTATCAGGTTCACCGACAGAGTGAGAACAATAGTTTAATACGATTAGATGAGGTATAAGTAATGAATATAGTGTATCGGCATGCTAAGGAATGTCGGCCTGCCTTATTGCCTTTCTTGCAATCTTTGTATTGTCATATTTGTAGTTAAATATTACATTTATATTTAGTTCGATCATTCAGTAACAGTAACCATCTTCATTTGCTATAGACTACATGTATAATTTAGTTTTAGTTTAAAGCCCCATAATTATGGTTAGATATTTAGTTATCAGTCTTGAGTCTTTTATGGAAGTCATTGCTGATGTTTGAAAAATTTTCGTAAGGTAATTGAGGGGAGAATGGGCATTTTAATTGGGTGGGGGTTAGGATACATTGTCCCTCTATATGTCTAAAATTGAATGATAACATGAGAATAAAAGACACCTGAGTCATGTATTCACCCTAACATTTGAGAAAATTGCTTTGGTCTCCAACACCTGTAAATGGTACATTTGGCACTCCTCACAGCTCACCTAGGGAAATTAATTGTTTACAAAAGTATGAATTCAGTTATAATTATGGTCCTTTACTCAGTATGGCGAACTTTGTGTTATATCTGAATTAGGCAGCAATTCTTCATGTAAACTTCAAGCAAGTTTCAAGAAACGTTGAAGTTTTGTTATAGAAAAGATTTTGATTGTAATTATTTCTATACATTTACATTTTCAGCTGATGGTCCTATCCACTGTATTAGCTGCAATATCACATTTTCAACACAAGCACATCTGGATGCTCATCTTCCTTGCAGCAATGTAAATTTTGACCTTTCACGAGTGAAAACTGAGGATCAGGACTCACAACAAACAGGTTCAGATTTAGTACCCATGCTAACACAGAATAGCAGCCATTTACTGGCTTCCATTAGTGTAAAGGAAGAAATTAAAGTGGAAAGGTCAGATTCCAAGGGCAGCACACTTGATGATAATGTCTCCAAGGATTTGACATTTGTCTCACAGCAGCAGAACCAGGTACCCAAAGTGAAGCTCACACCTGTAAAACGGACAAGGAGGAGAGGTGTAGGCAGAAAGCAGCAAACTCAAGTAATATCTGGCGGTACTAGTCAGAAACCCTCGGCACAAGAAATTTTACCCAGAACCAGACCCCGAGGAGATTCATTGGGTGTTAAATCACATGTTCAGAGCACTGCTATGAAGAAATATTCACCATTGATCTTACCAAAACAAAGTGTCAAACCAAATGAAGCAGGCATAAAAATCAACGGGGTGTATTATACAAAGCCAGAACAGAATAGGGAATCTTCAACAAAATCTGGTCAACAACCCTCCATTATATCAGTTCCAGTGAGTTCTGTTGTGAGTACTCAAAGTGCTCAGCCCACATCTTTATCTGCATCTAATTCACTGCCTGTAAATTCTGTGAATGCACAAAAAACCCTACCCTTCTTGCCAAGTCAAAGCATTATCAACCATCTTCCTTTTGGCTCTACTGTCATGTTTGGCAACAATATTCTGTCACCTGCTCAGCAAGGCCCAATACTTTTAGGAAATGCAACACCGCTATTTAATCCAATACAGACCATGAACCCTCTTCAACCAAGTGCTTTGATACCAGGACTGCAAAATCTTAATGTGAATGCACCTCAGTCGTTGCAAAATGTCCCCGCCTTCCAACTGCCTGTAAATCAAAATATTGTGCCACAGAATACTTTCCAAGTTGTCAGTTCAGCACTGCCCACAGCCACTGTGGCCACTGTAAGTGCTAGCAAGCCAGTAAGCCCAGCTTCTAGCACAGCAGTACTAGCATCTAATCCTGCGCCTCTAAAGGTGCCAGTGCTGGTTGGAAATCAGATAATTTTAATGGACCTTCAGTCATCTTCCTCAGTGCAAACAGGTCTCATGCAAGGCAATAGTGTGCAGTCAGTAGGCCTTTCAGTTTCACAGTCTTTTCCTCAGCTTCTTCAGACATCAGGTCAGTTTTCTTCTGGATCAACATTTTCTGTCACCACCCAGCCAACTGCTGTGGTATCAAGTCAACCCAGTATATCTCAGCACTATCCTATCCCTACAACAATGGCAGTGAGTGTGCCATCACAGTCAAATACCATCAAGGATAGTGCTCCAGGAGTTGCCTCAAATGCTGTGACTTCTAATTCTAAGCCATTGCTACCAGTTACTAGTTCTACAACAAACATTTCATCAGATCCCAAAGTATCATTAGCATCCACAAGAGTTTTCCGAAAATCTAGAGGACGCTGGAGAGGAAGAGCAGCTAATATTAGAGTGGCACAAAACCTCATGAAGAAAAGGTTGCTTGGACATGGTGCACTCTCTAAAAGCAGATTTTCTAATAATAATGAGTTGACAAATTTGTTACATAAAGTAGCATTACCCAACATTTGTGCTTCAACCACAGAGACAGACTCAACATCAACTCTTTCTACTGAAAAACAAAATCCACACATACAATCCCAGAATGCCAAGAAGGCCAATCTTGAGAATACAATCTCCAACCTCAAATCTACAGCCCTGAAAATGGGTGTAGCTTCACAAGCCGAGAATTCTTCAGTTCTAGCAGCAGACACATCATTGACATTCTCCATGGGAAAAGCTGTTATATCAACAGTCAAGACAGCCACAGTTCCATTGGTCACAGTTTCAACATCATCCCCAGGGATTTTATCAGCAACATCAGTTGACACATCAGTACCGTCACATATTGCCACATCAACTGTACTGGCAGTCAAGACATCAACAGTGCCTGCTGCCATTACATCAGAGTTAGTCAAGACATCAAAGCCTACCGGTAGTACATCAGAGTTCATCAAGACATCGACAGTGCCTACTGCTAGTACATCAGAGTTTGTCAAGACGTCAACAACAGCTGCACGAGAAGTACAGTCAACAATACCAGTCACCACAGTCACAGTATTCTCTGACAGAATATCCCCAAAATCATCGGCGGCGGTATCCGCAAAAAGGAAAGGCAAGGCATCTCCTGCAGGCCAAGTGAGAATAGCACCAGCACCTCCGAAGACGGCAGTGTCAGTTCCATTTATAATTGCATGCTCAGCATCTTCAGTCAAGGCACCCAGTGCCCCTCAACCAGCAGTTGCCTTGAGTCCAAATAAATTTGTTGTGTCACCTTCAGGTCAGCTGGTCAGTCCAACCAGCCTTATATCCTCATCCTCAGTTGCTCCTGTGATCCAGCAACCGTCCCTTCTATTTCCACAAATACAGCAAAGTCAGCAAGTTCCCATACCGTATCTTAACAATTTTTTTAATTTAGGTTCTCCTCAAGTCCCCCTTTATTCAAATACTTTAAGCATGCCAACCTCAAATTTTGTCATGGACAGAAACACGGGACAAAATGTATGGATTCAAAATATAACTAACAACCAGCCAATAGTTATTGGTAATACCACTAATCAGCAGCCACTTATCCTGGGAAGTCCCATTAGACCAACTGTTGCCACTACTCACAACACCCATGCTATTACTCCTTTGAATTCTGGAAATGCTCAATCAGCACTGGATAATAATAAGATCTCAACTGACACATACTTGGCCCAAGGACAAGGAGATATAGCAGAAACTCCAAAAATTCAAGATAATTCAATCAAATTGAAATCAGAGGATACTCATAATCAGTTTTTCAATGAGGGAAAAGGACCAAAGTCAAGAAATGTAACGGAAGGCGGTGGAGTAGAAGAAATATTTGTCAAAGAAGGCAGTGCTCAAAAGAGAAAAGATGAGAACATACCTCGTTCCACCTGGAGCAGAAAGCAAAGAAAAACTGAAGAAAGTGGAAAGTGCCCAGAGGATAAGGAAAGTTCTTCCCACAGTAGAAGAAATCTTTCACCATCCAATGTGAAAACACTTCAAGGTAAAAATGATGACCCAAGTGTATCAGAGAATGACATGTCTAAGACGATGAAGGATAAACCTCTGCTGACAGAATATTTTGATCCCAAAACAGGCTTGCTGCTAAAGCAGAGAGTTCCTCAAAATGAACCAGCAGAAGAAACTGATAATTCTCATACAGATACAGCAGGTCTTGATACATTTTTCAAAAATGAGAAGACTGATTCTGCTTCAGATAAAGGCTGTATGTTTCTGGGGCCTCTCAGTAAGAAAGAGCTTGAAGATATTGTGAAGAATCCCAGTGAGCTTGGAAAGTATGTTCCCAGTGGGCATGTCTTAGCCACATCAAAAGCCTTAGCTGTCCCAAACTCTTTTTCATCTGCAGCAAATGTAGTACTAACATCTGGAAGCAAAGCGATCCAACAGGAAATGCCATCTTACTCAGGTGCTATGATATGTTCAATCACTGGAAATTATAATCCTGGTGCTGAATGTTCTGCAGATTCTACAAATACTAGGATAGTTTTCCCGCCAATTTTCCCAAAACCACCAGCACAGAACAATGAAACAAAAGCCTTGGAGAAGAAAAGGCAAAGGGTGGACAGTGATGTCAGTAAAGCAAATGTTCTGCATGTTGAAGAAGAGGTAAATAATGATTTACAGGGCAGAGTTCAAGCACACAGACGTCTTGGAACATCACCAAAGAAAAAGTTCATGTCTGAAAAACGAAAACTTGAGAAAAAACAGCATGAGAGTGATCTAATGAAACTTTCATTTGTTGGCGATATTGGCCTTCTCAAAGACGCACTCAGAAAGACTACAGTCAATTTAGAAAAACTGTTCGTGGATGATAATGAATTACTGGCAGCAATGAGTGATTATAACAGCCAGCAGAAACACTTAGAGGAGCTATCGGAACCCAAATACCCTAATACTAAAGCAAAACACGTGGGCAGTCGTACCCAAAAGGAAGATGTAAACAAAATAGCCACAGATGATGTTGACAGAGAGAGAGAAGAAGGCAAGGGTTTACAAAAACAGTGGGTTCCATTGGAAGTTGTGGGTGATCTTACAATCAGAGGCAGACTTCTGAACGGTGGAGAGGAAGACTTGGATGCTCAAGGCAAGAGAAGGAGCACTAGAATTAGTGCAATGCCAAAATTAGACTATGCAGATTTAGAGCGCCGTCCTTTTCGTGATCTGGAGGAAGATTCAGATTCTAATTTTGACTCGGACCCTGGTGATTTTGAAATAATAACTGATCTTGAACAAGACATGCCATTAACTGAAGAGCAGCTGTATTGTGATAATCAACATTTGCTAGAAAATCCTAATGAGAATGTGAAAACCCAAGACAATGTTTTGACATCTGATGTCACCAGGAGTGAAATGTCAAGATCAGATCTGACAACTTCACCATCTCTAGGAGCAGATAAGGTACACAACACAAGCAAACTGCAGAAAGAGGTACAAGCAACTTCCCTGCCAGCATCAAATGCAGTTGATGAAAAGAGAAATAGCCTTGAGCACACCACATCAGAAAGATCATTACCTGAACCCATGGAACTTAAGATGGGGGCAGTTACTGAAGACAGAGATGAATCTCAGCCAGAAGACATACCAGATAACGATAATGGGAATGAGTGCTATTACAGTTCAGAGAGTGAATCAGATGTTTGTGATCCAAATATGGAATTCGGAAGTAAAGCAGAGAAAAAGAAGTACATTTTCAAATGCCACAGTGAAGTGACAATGTTCCTTATCAAACATGCCGGCAAATTTCATTCAGTGGATGACAAAGATGAACATTATTGTGATGTTTGTAAAAGCTACAAAACCAATGGCATATTCAGCCTTGCCAAGCATTTAAAAACACACTTGTGATTTCTTTTGTATGAACATTGTAGGTACCAAGAGCTTCATTCACTCTAGTAATCTGTATTTGACCCAGCTTCGGAATTTGGCATGTAATTATTATCTGTACATTACTACAAGTAGCATACTGTACAGACAGGAATTTCCAAACATACAGAATGTTTATAGGCCTATTTAACATCAAAGTTTGTGAATTGTAATTTTTAATTTTTTTTTAGCAATTTTTTGCTACAGCATTTGGTCACAAGTTACAGAGATGTTGAATTTTTCAAGTTTTAATGTGGCACTTGTCCTGTCAAGCAATAGTTTGCTTTGAAATCTATTGTTCATGTACATGTACATACTTTGGGTATCCAGCAAAAGTAGTTGTCCAAACTGATGTTTATTTTTTATCATAACTCACCAGTTATTGTCGAGTCTGATGGAGCTTGTTTTTCCAAGAATTTTGATACCAAATTTATTATTCTGGCCTAAAGGCTTTGAAAGTGATGATATTTTCAAAAGTGAAAAACACCTCGAATTTGTTTCCTTTTTGCAAATTGCATGATAATCCGACTTTGACTTTGAATTTATTATTCTGGCCTAAAGGCTTTGAAAGTGATGATATTTTCAAAAGTGAAAAACACCTCGAATTTGTTTCCTTTTTGCAAAATTGCATGATAATCTGACTTTGACCATCCATAATATGACGGTTTATTGAGTCACAGCATTGAAAATTCTCAGTTTCCATGTCAAGGGGGGTGTACATTAGGCTCGTTGGTTTTTTTTTTTTTTTTAAGGGACACAAATATAATACCAAGTATCTCCTTTTACCTTTTTTCAATCATCAGACTTCATCTGTCATCAATTTTTTGCGAACTCTTACAAGGGAGACAAAAACAACGTGTTTTATCAACATTAAAAGATCTCAATTTTCATAAAAAGCACATTCTCTAGCTGGCTCTTGAATGGACATTTGAAATATGTGTATGCCAATCTAGATTGCAGTGGGTATAATATATGTAATACCCAAATACTCGTAATATTCAACTCGCTCAACCTCTTCATTATCAATGCTTAATGGTGGTAAAGGTGCCGTATTTGTCCTAAAATCAATGAGAATCTCTTTTGCTTTGTATATTTTGTCTATGCACCATCAGTCAGTTTTCCTCAGTTTTGTGTTTGCTTACTTTACATTTCTGTTAATACTGGCAAGTTAAGTTCATTGTTCATTCATGTATGATCTTTAAGACAGTGAAACAAAATTGTGTTCTTATAAAACATCATGCCAGTTTGTGAGTTTTCAGGAATCATGTAATGTATTATATATTGTTCACCCTTGCTGATTACTCTTTCCATTTGAAATGGTTGGTTTTCGAAGGTGTTAGTGTGGACTATGGAGAAAACATGTCAACAGGATAATGATCACATTATGCTAGGAAAAAAACTAGAGGATAGACTAGACAGAATATTATACAGGGTTCATACAAAGTCTTGAAAACTAATTTTAAGGACTTCCTAAGGACTCACAGTAAACAAATTAAGGACCTGTGTGCCCGTGACCAAGAAATATTAACTATACAAGTGGTGTGCAGCACTCATCGAAACCGGATGTTCCTGTATCCAGCGTTCAAACTTAGTAAATTCATTCTGAAAAGTTCAGTTATTTCAAAGTACCAATTATCCAGTGTGCAATTGGAAGATTTGAATCTCAAATGTTTCAACTGAAACACAAAAATTTTAAGGACTTTGGCACCATTTTCAGAATTTAAGGACTTTTTGAGTACTTATTTTTTCTTTTATGAAAATTAAGGACTTAAAGGACCTGTGTGTACTGTGTGAACCCTGATTATAACATATTGATGGGACAAGAGGAGACCCCATGGGAAGTGCCCGCCAACCACCCACTCGTGAGATCATTGAATTGGAATTATACTTAAGGAACATAATGCTGTTTAAGACATGAACCAAAGAAAGAGCTTATTTTTGGAGCATAACATTATTTATTTTTTTATCAAACCAACATTTGCATAAAAATTAAAACATTTTAACTCCTCAGGAAACAAAGCTGTTCAAATGCTTGAATCTTTTTCATTTAAGATATTCTTCACTGATATCATTTTTCTTTCTTTCGTGTTCTTTACATGTTGCATATTGTTGTTGAAATTACATAACAGGAAATATCTGAAGTCGTCCAAAAAGGATTTTAGCAAAGATAATTTAACTCATTCCCTACGAAAACTTTCTTGGGCGTGGAAATCTAAACTTAGTTCAAAAAAAATTTTTTTCCCTTTTCCATTCAGTATGAACACAAGACGGAATGCATTAGACATTAAAGCAAAGGAAAATCAGTGAACCAGTGTGGGATTCAGTATTCCGAGAAATTGGCTTAGTATTAGTGTTGGAAAATCGGGGTCCACTCATGCCGAATATTCGGCTTTCCGTAGCAAATGAGTAAAATGAAAAAAATGATGATTACCAAGAGTGGCTTTGTATTTTGAGAAGATTGGTGAGAACACTGCATGTCATGTATTATGTAATTTATTTTATAAATTAAAATGAGTGTGTGGCATCAACAGGTATTTTATAGATCCTATGTAAAGAAAGATAATAATTATAAATGTCATGATTGAAATGATGCCTTGCTGTAATTGTAATGTATGGGACATGAAAGATACAGACTGCCAGGTAAGAGATGGAATACAGAGGTACATTCGATAAAACTCTTTTTATGTTTTTAATTTTACATTATCAAACGGTTTTGTTACTTTATTGTCACAGACAATCCTGTCATGTGAAATTATATTTATGACCCATCAGAGAAATGCACATAATATATTTTTTCCATCATTGATAAACTTATTGAAAAAGTTCAAATTTTTTTTTTTTTTGCAATACTAAGCCTTTGCCAAATGCAAAGTTTCTTAAATAAAAAAAGATTCCATCTAGATATAATATTCAAATCAAAGGAAACTGCTATTTTCTCAATTGTAATTTAAATGAAATAGTGTAATATTTTGTGTAAAAGACCAGAAAATATCACCATCCCCAGAATGCCATTAGCCATGCTGGACAGTCATTTATATGCTTAATATGGAAAATGATAAGATTTCCTGGCCAATATGTTGTTTGTATGTATATTAGAAAATTAAAGTTCAATTTGCTCTGTGAGATTATGTCAACAATGCCTACACATTATGATACTATTGATACCTTTGTTATTCTTCCATAGAAAGCATACTTGGGAAGCTGTGATAAGCACATTGATCCCTCCAACAGGTCAAGCTGCTGTTTATGACAAAGGAGTCCTTTGTATAAAATGTCTGTCATATGCGAGAAAGGCATCAGACAATGATCCTTTTTAAAAGTTACATTCCATTTCCAACTTCGTCAAATCTGGAGTTTGTGTTCAGGCTGGGGTTTTACATTGCAAACTCAGTGGTAGATTTATTAATCTAAACATGATTTATGGCATGTGGCAGAGGTTCAGCTGTTAAAATTATTAAACTATTGTAACTTTATAAATAGTTCATTGATGAAATGCAGTTCCTAACAGTAACACTTAACGGTAACACACAAGAAGTCAACATTTTCAAAACAGAGAATGAGATATGAACTAGACACTATAATTTAACTTAATTTAAGGTGCCATGTTAAAAAGTAGTTGCACACTTGTCTCACATACATGATTTTTCATGTTATTATGAAAACAATTTACTACATTTTGCATAGTTTGGTTTGAAATTTTGAGAATATGTTACATGATTATTCCAATGAGTCACCGATTGTTTGTCTAGTAGACGTTCATTTTTAAAGGTCATGATTTATAATGTCATGAGAGGGTGTGACCGCACTGAAAATAGTTAAGTCTGGAAAATGAATTGCCCATCAACACTTTTTGAATGCAGGAACAGCTTTATGTATTTTCTGATGAAGTCTGTGAATTTTAAGATGTCTTCTGTAGGCGCAAGCAGATCCTCTCCATCTTGCTTCCCCCACTTCGCCAAATCAGTTCTTGTACAAAAACAATTGCACCTGTTAACCAAGGATGGAGCCAGCCCATGAGAAAAAAAAAAATTTCCCACACAGACTTGTAGCCTACTCATGTTTTCCAATCACTGTCACAAAAAAAAAAAAAAAAAGGAATAAATTTTAAAAATTGGACAACTGGTTTATCCAGAACTGATTCCATCTCTGAAGAATGGAATGCACAGGATTTTTATTGTACAGTTTGCCATAACACATACAGTCTTTCCTCTTGAAGTGATGAATTGCAAAATGGAGCATTTGGATTCATCATGGGAACTTTGAACTCAGGTAAATTCAGCCCAGTCACAAATGACATGCTTGTCAAATGCATACTCATATGGTCATGAACACAGTGCAATATTCATTTCCAGTTCCTTTAGGGATCATTTTTAACACAGTTACAATCGTCCATGGTTCTATCTGCAATTCTTGTCTGCATTCTGTGATGTTTAAAGTTTTGGGTCAAATAAAAGAAAAAGAAACTACATTTTATTGCCTTGGTTTTTTATATATGTCACATTTGTCACCATTTTTATACTGTGAAGAGATCAAAATATTTTCCCTGACATTTTCAGAGCAAAATTTTGTGTTGTGATGGTTTCATTCCTTTCTTCCTGAGAAGTACATCGTTGATCTACTGTTAGGACCTCGTTAAACCTATACTCAAAAGTTTGAGGCAAGGTTTAACGAAGTTCCAGCAGCCAACCAGACATACAGTTTTATTAAGGTTTTCAGAATACCCGTGTTAGAAAAATGATACATGTATAATGCACATGTATTATAGTCAAACTCCCCACTCATAAGTAGTGCCCAGTTTAGCTTTGTTTGGCATAAGCACAACTATGGTGAAACTGCTCCTGCATTTCACGCAAAATTTATCATCATTTTTAGCACCATTCCTTCGAATTCTACACCATTTACAAGTCTACTGCTCTTCGTGCAGATCCATGTCTTCTCGCTAGCTGCATTCAGTTTGTATCAGTTGCAGAAAATACTTTTGTCTTGACCCTGTCCAACTTTTTCCTTTGTTGCAGCAGGGCACAATGACTGTGGAAGAAAAAATTATAAAATGAACAATTTAAGTTTGCCCCAATTCCTTTCAATGCTTATATTTCATAAGCTCCCAAGAGGGCTCTACAAGCAACTTCCACTATGTCACTGGCCCTAATACGAAACCGCATAAGTTCAACAGACCAAATTTTACAGGAGAGAGAAAAACATGTTTTTCTTTGAGTGCATTTTTACAAATTTCATCTATAATAAACATACATGTATATAGTATTTGAAAGATTGTACTTTTCTTTAATCATCAGAAAAAAAATGAAATTTCTAATCTGCAAAGAGTGTGTGTCGAATATTTGGCGAAAGAAAGTTGTCATCCGCAGAAGTTGCGAGAATACCTGCAGGTGCGATTTCACATTAGAGCCAGGTAAATGGTACTATAGTAATGCTCTCCCCTGACATTAAGATACCTACAGTAATATATTGCACTCAAAATTTCTCTGTTCCCTGTACATCAAAGTCATCAGATTGTATGAATTATTTCTGAACTTGCAAATGAAAAAAGGGCGAGGAGCTTATCACTACTGACACGACTGTGGAACACATTTCTTTGTTGTTGTTTTTTTATTTAATGTGAATGTTTCAAAATTAAGCAAATTCTTACAAATTATATCAGGCAGATTTACAGTTGACTGAGCCTACTCTCAAATTTCAGATAGCTACATTCTCTCTCATAAATTGAACTCGAAGATTGATTTCTCTCCCCTTACTTAAAAAAAGAAAATGTGGTGAACCCCTGGTACATTTTACACACAGGGAAATAAGTAACAGCAAAGAAAAATTAAATCCAAATTTTATTGGTATAATATAAACACTTCTGTGCATCAAAAATTATACATTAGGTTGTCTATTTTCAAGTCTACCCAAAAGACCATCCAGACTTTCATTTCTGCTTTCATACACAGTGATAAGATCACATTCATTTTTAAAAAAAAAAAAGGAAAAACAACATATTTTCAGAACAAACTTTATAAATAAAATATGTCCAAATAAAAGAGAAAACTATGCCAAAAACATGCCAAACATTCTTGTTTTAAGAAAATCTCAAAGATAGTTTCGCACTCCGTCTACTTTTCTCTTTTCCCCTCTAGCAGTGACCTACAGAACACTAATTCTAATGGTTAAATATTATATGAAGAAGGTTTAGTCTGTGTTTTTACTGTGAACTAAGTCACACAACAATATATTATTATTCCTACACTTTAACACTTGACACATCAAGTGAGAGCTTATCAAGCATATATCACTGATATGACAAACTTATATAATTTTCACTTACTTCTTTTTCACTTCATTTTGTGAATAACAATAAAAAAAATATTACATTGCACCCATCTCAGTCAAGTATCTGAACTAAATGTACTCAGCAAAAGGTTAAAAATGTTTAACGCTACAAGGATGACCGATATCTGCAATAAAATAAACATTAATTAATTTTTTAACTGATGTTTGCATAGCTGACGATGAAGGGAATATGCCCACTCAAAAAACTCCATTGTTTAAGACTTTCGTTGGCATACATAAATATCTTTCGATTTCATCTGACATACCTCTGAGCACAAGGCTTAGTTTTCTATGTGAAAACGAAAGCGCCAATTAGTAATGGCATTAGAAATGGTTAAGCAATGTGTTCCGCTTCAACAGCTGTTAGTGTGTGCCTAAACACATCATGCTTGTCTCACTCTACTCAGATAACTGCCGCATGAATTAATGACTCCACAAACCACAGGTCAAAAATTCTCTGAGGGCATAGGAAGAAAGCTACAGTTACCTAGGCTTTCTGGTGCTCATTCACTTTAGGATAATTACTGCAAGAAATATGGTTGATTGATACAGTACTGCTTTGACACTTGTTGAACTGCTGCCATGACAAATTAAGAACCTCATTCTATTTGATTCCTAAGATGACAAATTACAGTATAATTCCTGGAGATTTCAATCATTTGGATTAGCAAAGAATACATACATATGAAACTTTTTTTTTTATTATTTCTTATGTGACGGAAACAGAAATGCCCTGAAATTCTCCTGTCAGTTGTGAAAGAAAACATTATACTCCCTCTCCACTTCAAGTTGTAAGACAAGTTCATCATTCATGATACAAACTAAAATATGACCATAAAACTAAAGGAACACAAAGTTCAAATTTAAAACACACATGTATGTCACAGACATGACTAAAACAGCTTCAAGATAACTGCAGATAGGCTGTGTAAGTTCACTTGTTTTGGAAGAAAATGAAAAAGTGACAGTCTCACACAACAGAACATTTTAGAGGCAAGACAAAATACATCACCATTATTAGTGATGATGACCACATACCATACAAGTTTTTTAAAGTCCTGAATAAGCATGGGCAACTAATAAAATATTCCTCAGTGGGCCAACAATGAAAAATCATAAAGCATGAAATTTTGAAAATATACAGGGGCAGAATACCACATACTGGTACTTAACTGTTTCATCACACTGGGATGGTGTTAGTGCACTTTCTACATGAAGATGAACAAGGCAATTTCCACTGACACAAAAGTACACACAGTATGTAGTCATGAGGTTGGTTTTTTACGCCTATGATAGCAGAGACCTGCACTGTAAGAAGCTGAGGACCTTCCACCCACAAACCAAGCGAGACAACTTCAAACACTGAATGTGAATAGTCGGTTAAAGTTGTTTATATAAACGTTCAATACAAACATGATTGTAAGTCGTTATTCCATGATCTAAGCTCTTTTTTAAGTGGGCTCTTTTAACTACTAACTATTCCCTTTTCCAAAAGTAAAAGGGTTTACTTTTAGTGGGTACAATATAAATTATCATTTGTTAAACATCTTAGTTCTGGACTTTTCACTCTTTGCAAATCTAATTGAAAACCACTACTTCAATTTCATTAAAAGTGCTGACTTTTTATTGATCGTCACAGAGAATAATTGTCTAAAACATTTTGCCAACTGGTTGTCATGCAGCAATAAAGAGCACAACTAAACAAAATAATGATGTACTGGTGTTGATCTGCTTCCACCTTAGAGATCACATTCAGAAGTCACTCGAGCTGGGTCGGGAAGAAGTATCCATTGCTGCATCATACAGCTGGGACAGCTCCATAAGGTGCATCTGTTTGTTGCCGGTAGCAGTAGCTGCTGATGGGAAACGTCCAGCGTATCTGGTGCAAAGAAAAAACAAATCTCTTATATTGTAATGCTTTTAATGATGTTAACACTTTTCTAAATATGCAAATCTCGCCTACCACAGTATGTTAAATATGATTTCATTTCACGCTGAACAAAAGCACAGAGAGGATAATTTACAGAGAGGATAATTTATGTATGAGATCAACTGATGCAAGCTGTAACATTCATTTATATTAAATATTATATATATAAAAATATATAAGGTATCCTTACACTTTCATGGTACATTTACCAGAAAGTGTGACAGGGATATTTGTGCCTAGGAACTACTGGCTCTCATCACTTTTCACCCCTTTTCAGCCTTTTTATGTTACTTGCAATCATGAGAACAGTGCAAGCTGTGAAATAAATGCAGAGTTTGCAGGGTGTAAAGAATATGCATTAGACAGAAAAGCAAGACAATGGAATATTTTTTTTTGCTCTTATTTCTAAACACAAGACAAACATAGTGTGCTTACTCTATCCTCTTGCGGACGTTCAGTTTCCTTAGAACTGTACGGATTCTGGGTTCAACATATGCCCAAGCACCACTGTTTTTATGTTCTTCTTGTGCAAAGCACACTATTGCCTTAGGGTACTTCTCCAGTTCTGCTTTGACCAGATCAAAGGGGAAGGGGGTCAGCTGAAATACAGAAATAATACACACTATTAGACTTTAACCCAAACTATAGGTATTAACAGGAATGAATTGGATGCTGTCTGAGTTCCATGTGGTTTCAATATAATTCATTGGCTAGTTACGTGTGCTACAAACGCAACCTCCTGTAAAAGCTCCCATCTTTCTCAAATTGTCACAAAAGCAACTGTTAATGAATAATTAACCATTTTATGCTTGTGATGCCTTTGTTTTTTTTCTTACTTCACAAATCTAAAACAAGAGCAAAAAATTGAAAGTGTGATACATCAGAGACTGCTGAAGTATGTTAATGGATCTCATCACAGTGGGAACCACTATCTAACTAATTTGTCTTCCCCATAAGAATCTCCACAGTGCCTCTGGTATATAATTCGTGCAGATGCTGAGCAAAGTTACCCAGTTTGCACTTGATGTCACTGTCTTTTGTACTGTTTTTATAAATAATCCTTGAGCAACTGTTTTTCTGTCAAAGGCAGGGAGATGTTACCAGACTACAGTCACTTGCCTGTTCAATGCGAGAAATAGCAACTTCTTGGTTCAGATGTCTGTTTTCTCTCTCTCTCATCAGGTCATAATAAATTTTGCCAGAGCAAAATATTATTTTCTTCACATTCTTTGGCTCCTGACTGGCTTCACCCTGGTCTGGAATTAGACGCTGAAAGCGTGTGCCTTCAACCATGTCATCAAAACTGGATCGAGCGTCAGGGTGGCGAAGAAGGGATTTGGGTGTGCAAACAATGAGCTGGGGACAATAAATGCAGATGTCAGCAAAAAATGAGAAAATATTTTTATTTTGATAAAGATGCTAATATTATACAAAAGTTTTCTATGAACAAGGAATCATTCACCCTACAACCCACCTCAATGAAAGCTCAAATATACACTGATATTTACTTAAATTGTGCCTGGTAATTTAAGTGCTCCATTTAAAATACTTGAAAGAAAGGAGTGATAATGAAGAAAGTCTGGAATGAGTTACACTTAAATTTTACAGCAAAAAAAAAAAATAACATTAAGCAACATTAAATTGGTTTTCTGCATTTATCTCGACCCAGTACTACCTAGATACACAAAACATTAGAAACAAAACACTTTACAATTACTCACTGGCTTTCTGAAGGACAGAGCTATTTGTCTCCTCATTGCATGAAAGAAATTAGCTGGGGTTGTGAAGTTGGCGACAAACCAGTTGGTCTCATGCAGCTGTTGGATCTCAAAGTTAGGACCCTCTGGCTGTAACAGCAAAAACACAATGACGGGTTTTAGATTACAAACTGTACATGCCAATAAGAAAATACTAGACAAGAAAACTTTGAAAATATTTAGAATTTAATGGCTGCTGTGCCTGTAAATATTCAACAATAAAATACTGCCATACCAGAATAATTACTTACAGTGAATCTTTTTCTAGAGCAAAAAAAATTTTTTAAATGCCAGTATGTGAATATGGACAGTTAATAGTGAACAATCACAATTTGGACACGTCACAGTAGCTTTGTTATCCGAGTAACATAAAAATCTTCAGTGACATCTTTCCTCCTTGACACCAACAATATACATACATGTGATTATTTCCCTATCCCTCCCTGTCTACACTGCACAGTGGATTACGGGTAGATCATACTCACTGGGAAATAATCGGGATCATCATTGCTCAACTGTAGGTACCGTTCCAGTCTGGCACTGGAGTGTTCAGGACCCTGAGAATAATGGAATGATAACAATAATTGCAAATGAGGGAAGATCACAGAAATATCAGATTCTCACAATTTAAAGATGAAATTCTACACTTAGAAACCGTTTGTAAGTGACAAATGAGCTGAATTTGTAGAATGTAGAGGGTTTGGGGGCTCTCTGACCTCCCAGCTAATACAAACAGAATATGGGGAGATTTGATTAAAAGAGACAGGAAGATTTCACAAAAACCAGGGAGGTTACCACAACGTTTTGAAAACTCAATAGATGCACACACAAAGAAAATTACCTTAAGTCTGTTTAAAAAAATTTTTTTTTAAAGAATGTATCGCATCTATAATACACTCTCCCCTCCCTTTTAGTGCTGAAAATGAGGGCAAAAATGCTACTGTCAAAGCCTCCATAGGTCTATTAATCTATGTAAAATAAGGATTAAAGCATGGACAGAGCTGGAGAAAATCTCACACTGACGAGTCTCAAGGCCGATTCCTAACCTCTCCTCAGCTCAGTTTTTATCCCTATAATACTTGTACTGTAAACACGTACAATGCTCATGAGGATGCTACAGTAGTCCTGTCTGACCATCAGTTGCCGTCTCAAGTGTCATCTATAATCTTTCACCGACATTCTGAGAACCCGATTTTTTTTTCAAGAAAAGGTGCTGGCCATCTGACCCAGGTAAGCAGGCAGTCTCTATCCCAACTTTATTCCCCCATTCGCACTGGGTGACGCCAGACTTCACGTAACATCTCCGCTGGACATTAAAGTGACTAGTCCGACACTTCTGTAGACATACCGGCGCCTGCTAGTCTCTACTGTTCCCCGAGAAACATTGCGGTCACACCAATTCCTTTCACGTTAATTCAAATCCAACCCTCCCTATCCCCACCTAAGTGGGGACTGTCCAAGCTCCTGTCTCAGATACATTTATATATTGTATTACTATTAAACAAGTGGCCCTATGGAAAAAACATTTATGGTAAATTTCGAGTGATTGGCAAAAAGAAGTTTTTCTTTTCCATTTCCCAGGATCCGGGGAGTTTTTAGAGGAACGTGGGGAGGACAGGGTTTTGTCATAAAAATGGGGAAACCCCCCCCCCAAAACAGGGGACTTGGCAGGTCTGGGCGCTGTATGAAAAAGCACCATTTTCAAGATTTTGCCTGAACATGATAAAATATAGCACAATCTAGATGTCTCAACAAAGTTGCCAAATACTACTGACCTTTAGTTCATTAGGTGTAAAACATGTATTCCTTTTTGTCCTCCAAGGATTAAATATTAGCACAAATCCATCATGGCTCGGACCACATCTCATAATCCATTACTTTGACATTAAATATAAAACCTGATCTCAGAATAACTGTAGCACACCTTGGCATAACGTTAACTGGACATGAAATACAAACAATGAATCATGTCTGTGTCAATAAAATACTGTGATACAGTATACTATACTGGTTAAGTTGATTCCAGTATAGTATTAATAAGAAAAATTAAATGACACATATTTGTATTTGTATAACTCTTTAATCCCATTTGGGAAATTTCCCTTTGTACCACTGCAGCCCAGTTACAGTAATTTTATAGCGAAGTGAGTCTGTCCTTTTTTTTTCTCTTTTTCACACGTATAACATGTCATGAATGAATAGTGTACTATCCCTCGCAGTTTCTGGGCCAGGATATCATGGTTTTTTTGCTCCCTGTCTACTATTGGATAAAACCACAATATCATGGTCCTCTCTTCCCAGCCCCTGTTGCTAATCTTTATCTGTCCACCAATGACAAAGCCAAGAATTCGCATCACCACTTCCTTGAGGCCTAGCTGTTAAGCCCTTAATATCAAGGTTTGTGACATTGTCTTCTATTTTTAGTGCTTAAGTTGTGAGGTTTTCTTGCTGATTAAGCAAGCCTGCCATTAAGCGAGGGGCAACCAGAAGCAGATTTCTGTACCACTGCAAGGGTTAATAAAATGATTTATTCATTATTTTTTCTTGTGCCAGGTTGGCCTGAAGCTGATGAGAAGAAGTCAATGGCATATTAATGTATGGAAATGAAATGATTTTGAACTTTCACCTACTTTCAGGAAGGTAAGTGATATCATTAATGTTTACTGAGCTGAAGAAGAATGAACCCAACATAAAAGTTAAAAGACAAGTTTACCATGCCCTCAAAACCGTGTGGCAGCAACAAGACAATGCCTGACTGTCTGACCCACTTGGCCTGTCCACTGCAGATAAACTGATCAATGATGCATTGAGCTGTGTTGGCAAAGTCTCCAAACTGGGCTTCCCAGATCACAAGAGCATTTGGATTGGTTTGGGAATATCCCACCTCAAAACCTGGCAAACAAGAAACATCAGTTCTGTGGTTTACTGACACTTTGGGACTCCACATATGCATTAAAATTATAGAATATTTTTTGCCCCATTAATTGTTTTGGTTATGTGCTGTTTCTATTTTTTGCCAATTTTTTCACTGTTTCAAGGAAATTATGTCCATATGCTACAGTAAGTTGCACATGGGGAGCGTGCTGCAACGCTGTGAACACTATACCAAACACACAGGTATGTTCTGTGAACGTAGACATGTATGTTCTGTAAATGTAGTGTGAAACACGTGATCCCACTAAAGATTAATCTTAAATTTAACCAGGGAAAAGTCAAATACATTTTCTTTTCTATTTATCTTAACTTATATGCAAGTATTTCCTATATCATAAAGGAAACAAGGCCTCTGATGTAATCATGAAAGGCTTTTCAACCACTGAGCCTCAAATTCTACAAAATATCATATTACGTATAGAAAGATGTAAAGGTGCACATGGGCATATTTTAAAAGGTCTTGAAGTTTGCTCTATATTTAATACTTTCTTTAATTTTGAGCCACAACTGAACTGAACTGAATTTTATCGGCTGGGGGAAAAAAAAAAAGACCCATTTTCTTTTAAAAAAACAAAATAATAATAATAATATTTTAAAAAAAGACCCATTTTCTTTGAGTAGAATTAAAAAGTATGACAGGAAATTTCGTTCTGCGCCTCAATATACACATCAGTGATTGAAATGCAACTTTAAAAGTCCCATCTGTGTATTCCCCAGGTCAGTGGGCCAACTAATCATTATAAAAGAACAATAATAAAAAATATGAATTTCTTTTTCTTCGCACAGAATAGTCTGCAAGTATTACATGTAATGGTTTATTTTTCACAACTTTTAGTAATTCATACTTTAAAATGCTGTTTGATAGCTCTCTGATAGGATAATTAATGCTTACCAAGCACTCCATACTCAGACAAAGAGCTGTTACAGACAGTATATGTGGCCTGGTCTGGATAGAGATGATTTAGAGAGACAACTGTCTTCTTGTCAATGGTCTGATGGTGCAGAACATGGTGGCGGTGACTGGGGAGAAAATGATTATGGCACATCATATACTGTAATACATTTATCTCACAGTCAGCACTCCACTAAGGTCATCCCTGTATCTCCTCACTCCATCCCCCACTTCCAAGATGTTTTTCCACGCTGCACACTAGATCCCACTTGAATTTTCTTCCATAACACTCACAATTTCCTCTTTATATTTGCTTCTACCCTTTAACTTCTGACATAAATCAAGTTAAAACTGAAGCAAATCTTTGTATGTGCAAATGAACAAATATTATTTCAGAAAAGCTACTCTCCGATAACACTTCACTAAGCATGGAAACTGAAACACTTAGGAATGTTCTCAAAACAATCTGCATTTTCAGCATACCTGAAGGTGCCTCTCTCCACATCCTGTCCACTCAATCTGACATGAATTCCCTCTTTCAGTAGAGAGCCAAATGCCATTGCTTCTCCCAGAGCCCAGTCTGCAGTGCGTTTAGTAACCATATCTGCACGTCCCTTCAAGACACGCTTAAGACCTCAAAGGAAGAATAAAATATCTCAAAAAGTCAATAGATAGGTCTTTGCTGGGGCTTTGCCATGATGGCTTTGCACCACTCAAAAATTTTGCCTATGTTTCTTACCATAATTTTTTATTTGCATCTGATGAAAAAAATAGTGCAAAACTGATAAAAGTGGACCATATAGAAGCTGAGGAAATCTACAATTTTTGACACAGGCAAAACTATTCAGAAAACTCTAAGAATTACATCTTATCCACTTGAGTTTCAGAGACTGATCCTAAGATCAACCACCATATGTCAAAACTGATAGTTACTGACATGTCACACAAAATCAGGGCTGGGATTAGGCCAAAGTGTACTCAGCTGAAATCAGAGAGCTTTCGCCGAAGGCGGGAGAAACACTAGGGGGGTCCGGGGGCATCCCCCCCCCCCCCCGGAAAATTTTGAAAAATTAAGCTTAAAACAAGCCATTCTGGTGCTGATTTTGGTTTTATTTGGGTCTTTTACTTTGAAAATATGAATATTTTGTTTTAAAATAGGCCTGCTCTTATCATATAAAACAAACAAACCTCTTTACTTGATTAAAGGTAATCTGGTTTTAATTTTATTTAATACAATAATTATAGATATATGCGTCACCACATTCAAGTAATATTTAAGTTCTACTTGGTAATCAATAATATTAAACTTACTTTACGTGTGGCTGTGCAGATTTCACTCCCGTAGATTCCCAGATTTTAAAAAGACAGCCAAAATTATTTTAGTCCGATACAGCAATAGGCGTACTTCAAAAGAAGCCTCACGTATTGTCTAGCCTAAGCTTCTTGGCTTAGAGCCAATAACAAGCTTCTTGGCATAATAGCCAATAACAAGCTTATTGGCATAAAGCGCGCACGCTGGCAAGTCTCGGACCAGCCGTTCAATAACACTTAGGCCAAATCTCAACACTGTTTAAAGGGGCTTCCTCGCGGGTCTCCCGCAGGAGTCAAGAGCGAGGTAGGATCCGCGGACAAATCCCAGCCCTGACAAATGCATCACCTGCACTGAAACATTCTGATTACATTAATGTCAAATCCATCCACTAGAACAGAAAAGGACAGAGTTCAGCAATCCACAATAAATTCCAAACCCAATCCTTCCATCTTACTGACATGGTGGGCAGGGAAAGAAAGGCAAAAATTAAGTTCAAGCTCCCAAGGTACTATAAAACTTTGGAATGAAGTTGGCACTGCCTGCCAGAAGATGATACAAAAGTTTTGGGCTCTGCACATGATTGGCCATGTCTTTCACAAGTTTTAAAAATACACCCCAATACCTCAACTTCAAGCATACAAAATCTGGCTAGGAAACAACTGTACCTCCATGTATAACAAAATCCTCTGGGGGTGTACTGAAGACTGTTCCTATATGGTTCAATGTCTCCTCTGAAATGCCAGTAGTTGGCAGCATCATGGGGTCACGGCCTTCAAAGAAACCACTCCAAGGTGAGTCTAGCCAGTCAATGTTGCTGACAGCTGTTTCTTTTTTAGCCAAGCTGTATGCCTCTTCACATATCTTGTCATATTTGGAAATCTCCTCCTATTTTGAAAATTTCAGTGATATGAAAGTTAGACCACAGCAACTCATAACCTTACAATTTGCATGACAAACCCTGAAGTGTTTTCAAAGAAGGCCATCCAGTTTTGAATTGTAACCGAAACCAAGTAACAAATTCACTTCGATATAAAGATTGCTTCAAATGAAAAACTCAACAATTTCAGTCATCTCATTGCTTCACCAACTCTCCTTATTTTGTGAACAGTGTGTCTTCCCCCCCCCCCCCCCCCCAAAATTACAAAAAAACCTTATATCTCCTTTTCTCAATGTGTACCCAAACAAATCACCACAATCAATTTCAAGTAAAGAAGTCAGTTTTTTTTCTCAATGTGAACCCAAACAAATCACCATAATATATTACAAGTAAAGAAGTAAGTTCTTTTCTTAATGTGAACCTAAACAAATCACCATAATACCTTGCCAGTAAAGAAGTAAGTTCTTTTCTTAATGTGAACCTAAACAAATCACCATAATACCTTGCAAGTAAAGAAGTAAGTTCTTTTCTCAATATGAACCCAAACAAATCCCCATATTAAATTACAAGTAAAGAAGTAAATAAGACTGACACAAGTCACTGTATACTAACCCCCTAGACTTTATTACCTCATATTCCTGTTGTGTGACTACACCATTGTTAATCAAGTTCTCTGCATATTTGGCCAGTACTGTGGGCTGTTTGGCAATCTTCTTGTACATAAGTGGCTGTGTGAACATGGGTTCGTCAATTTCATTGTGACCAAACCGGCGATAACACACCTGTGGATACCAAAGAAATATACAATAAATTGTGGATGTTGAACAGTTTTGAAAGAAACACCAATTTTAATTTTAATTTTTTTTTTTATTTATTTAAATTTATTCCCCAAGTCTATTTGGTTTTGCCTAGACATCAGCTTCAGCAAAATACAGAAATGTACAAAGACATGAAGACTAGACATCAACCGCAAATGAAATACTTTCAGAAAAATGAAATCAGGTTTTGGATATTTAAAAGCTGCAAAAATGTAACACAATTAGCTGCATCCTCACATATACATGCAAATAATAATTTCCTTTATTTCAATAGAATACGATCAAACTAAACATCAGTCAATCTTGAAGGTAGCTGGATTGACAATCCAGAACCAATCAATCATGAAATCTACAATACCGCCACTTTTTCCTGACATTTCTCATGCATCACATATAATTAAGTATATGCGTTTGTGTGTGAATTCTGACAATGCAACTGTCAAATTTAAACTTGATTATGTACAAGCATCATTTTATGAAATATTCAAACTCCCAGCTATTGAGCTTTGACAATTTGAATACATTCCAGTTCTGCCAGTATCAAATTACCAGATCCACAACAACGTCCTTTCCAAAAGTTGCCCTCCACTCTGCAGCCACTTTGCACACATAAATCACAGCTTCAGGGTCATCAGCATTGACATGGAAGATGGGTGCATTAACAACACGTGCAACATCTGTGCAATAAGGTGAAGAACGGGACGACCGGGGATCTGTGGTAAAGCCAATCTGGGGGACAGACATTAATTACTTCAGATCAAAATCAGATTAAGGCATGAAGAGAACAAGTAAGATTAATAATAATATGCCTATTTTCTCACCAACTAATTAGTGCAGACAGAAATATAACTGCTTATTCCCTTTTATGTGAAACCAGCTTAAAAGCCCCACTCCTCGCGGACCCTCCAACTACTGCCTCGCCCGTCACTTTCAGCTCTCTCTACATCTGTCTCGGCAAACCGAAATAATTCCCAAAGCAAGGGGCAGGGTATTCCTGTGTTCTAATTTTAGCCATGAGCATGTCGCAATAGTTATCATTCAGCACGAAGTGTTCACGCCACAAGTCATGATCAGAGACAAGCAGTCAGCGATACAAAGGAAATTTTTAAAAATTGAAAAACACAATCAATTAAAAAAATTCAAACTTCAGAGCACCCACACCACATCTGAAAACCTACACATGCCAAATATGGTTACTGTAGTGGCCTAATAAAAAAAAGTCTTCTGTGTTCAAAGGTGGAGAATTTGGGAATTATACATGTATATGATACCATTTCAAATGATAAAGGAAAAAGGTATGGCACTCCAACGCACCTGATAATATATCCTTCTTAGCTTCTAAACTTTATGTGCAGGTTGAACATGCTACTTTGGAGTGAATGACAAAAATACACACATCTGGCAGATGTTCAACTTTTTTTTTATTGTGCCACTAGCTCTTCAACATAACATTCATGACTGTAATGAGACATTCCATGTATACATTATCATATTTTTCACTGCCATTTCTTTTTACTCTTTCATATGGAAATTAAACTCCCAACTGTGCCTTCACTGAAAGTAATATACTTTTATTACTGATCTGCATTATACAGCAAAATCTATAATGGGCCTTCATAGTGGAGGAAAACTATTTACTCCTACATACTAAGTACACAGCTACATTACAATCCTCTAGATGTTTCTTGAACTTTTATCAAAAACCTGACCAGAAAATTATTCCAGCTTATAAAGTTGAAGTAAAACATAGGCCAAATGAAAATGCATAAATTTCAACATCCATCAAATCTTTACTAAAAACACTAGAAACAAACCAAAATGAAATTTACTTTGGAATATTCATTTGATATAATATTTAAGTGAACATTGCTGTACCTGGTTATTGACAACAATGTGAACAGTTCCATGTGTGGTGAAAGCTGGCAGATCAGACAGATGGAGACATTCATACACAATACCCTGCCCAGCAAATGCAGCATCACCATGGAGCAACATGGGCATGACCTGCAAAACAATGTCATTATATACATAATAATAGAAATGTCCATTGGTGTTAATACAGATATCATTCATTGGTGTTATATAACATTATCCACAATTCAAGCAATACTTCACGACTTCAACATTCCATGGTTCTCTTGAAAAAACATCCGATCGAGGCCAACTCAGACTACTTTCAAATTTTATATTTACATTCTATGAATGACAACAGATGGGCAAAACGCTGCACTACATGGCAACAAACGACAGGAAGAACAAGAGGATGACCAAGAAGAAGATAGCAGGAAGGCATTAAATGGGGGGGGGGGGGGGGGGGGGGAAGACACGGGACACAACATGAATGAGGAAAACATCAGACAGAAAAGAATGCAAGTCTTTGTTGGAGGGCTACATCCTGCAGTGGATGGAAAACACCTCGATGAAAGGTGAAAAATATTTACTTTCCCTACTACTTTCAGAACCAATAAAACTGAACTGTGAGACTTCTGTTCTCTTCTCTTTCTTTTTTTTTTTTCCACCTTTGCACCTCAGTCTTCACTCGGTGTTACCAACAAAAGCCCAAAACCATTACCTTCTTTCCATCTGTATCACCACGATAAAACATCTCAGCCCTTGCTTTGCCTTGCACCACTGGGTCCACGGCTTCAAGATGGGATGGATTGGCTACCACAGCAATTTTGATATTCTTATTGGTCACCCTGTTCAGTCTTTCATGTGACATGCCTAGATGGTATTTGACATCTCCGGAGCCCTCATCTGCCGCCTCGAGCTTGGAATCAAACTGACAGATGATTTTCTCAAGTGGTTTGCGACATACATTGGCCAGCACATTCAGACGTCCTCTATGTGGCATTCCAATGATGTAACTGTCCACTCCTATGGCGCTGGATGAGTCAATGACTGTCTTCATTGCTGGGATCAGCACTTCACATCCTTCCAAGCCAAAACGTTTCTCTGATGACCATTTACGCGCCAAAAATTCCTCAAATCTTGTTACGAATGAAAAAAACAACAAAAAACAGCAAATATAAATTACCTCAAAAATTAAATATTCAATATCACGAACCATTTGTTGTTTCACTGTCATATCCTGTTCTAAAAATGCATTACAATTAACTGTATCCATAAAACTTTTTAAAAAAATCAATACACAGCAATTACGGAAATATCCAAAGTGAACTAATAAAAGCATTATATTATTTATATATAAAGGCCTTTTGTGCCTGTGTGTGTGTGTGTGTGTGTGTGTGGGGGGGGGGGGGGGTGTTGTAAATCGATATATTATGCTACTTGATATTTCACAAGTGGAACAAATGAGAATGTGTCAATAATGGTTTTAATCATTTGACTTTAACACCTTACTCATCATTACAAACTCATAACACAAGAAAGCAACATCACTTACAATAACATATTACCACTAACCTTCATGGCTGTTGATGAAAAAAAGTTTTCATGAAATATTCAGGCAAGACATTAAAGTTATAAATAGATGACATGAATATATTATAACTCCAATACAAATACTGTATTACTATGAGTATGATTAAAAGGGTGCACACAGGTAAATCAAATCAAACTAGTATTGCTAAATAGATTTGTTCACTGACTGAACAACACAAAGAAAATACAATTCACCCTATCACTGTGTGTTTGGGCATTGAAAACTTCATCCATTCAAGTTCTGTCCATCCTTCATTAATAATACATTGACCCACATTATATCCTGTGTCTCTGATGAGGTCACACAGAAAGGGTCAAGCTCTTAAGTGCTAAGGAGAAAACAGTAAGTTCAGCATGCTCAAAAAGGCACTTCCAAAAACATAAACACTTATTCATCTTGATACCAGTATGAAAAGAGAACATTTTATAAACAAATGGTAAATACACACAATATGTCTTATGAGGGCTCTCAGGTCATACCTGGTTGATCGAATAAGTCGGGCCATCAGCATTCTTCTTTCTTCCGAACTGAATTGCATGATGCCCGGGGTCTCAAACTTCTGTCGAATCCAGTCTGTCTGTTGTAAGTTGTTGATGAACATGAATTCGACACCGATGGATCGACAGTATACATTCTGATGAAAAAATTATGACAAAATTACAGCTTGCAAAATTTCAAATATGTTACAGCATGATATATCTCTTACATCATGTTAATACGAAATACCAAATACAAATTCTACGTGTTTTGGAATGTTGCTCAGATGCTCAAAATGACCAGGATAATTTGGGCACAGCAAATTCCAAAGACAAAAATGGTCTCCACAAAACTGTCCCTTATTTTCTTACCAAATCATGCAATAAAATCAGGTCTGAAGTACTTGCAGAATAACTTAATCTTCCCTACAATATAAATCAGTTATTACAACTATTCTGCCAAAGTTATTATGTTGGATTATATTCTCCAAAAATTCAGTGGTTGAGCAAGAACAGAACAACAGCACTGGCTAGAGCACTTGTAACCAAAAGTAACAGTATGTACTGTGACTTTATAATTGTGTTGGGCAAGTCATTTCAGTGAAAACATTTTATGTATTCTGACATGGAATTATAGATATGTTTTACAAGATGACGAGCGGTCAGGAGGAGGTGCACACAAAACTTTAAATTCCCACCTTGCATTACTACAATATTGAGGTCAGTGACAATGCCACACCATCCCATCTATGATCTTGTAATAAATACATGTACATTTCTCAAGCCTTGGCAGTAATGTTTTTTGCAAAAAAAAAGGTTTCCACTATTACCACTGATAACCTTGCTCCCCTTTCACTACCCGAAAATTAACTCATAATTATAATCAGCAAAGACAAGGGAAGAGATCAGGGGCTTGAGTTTGTTTGGCTTTAACGGCGCATCAGCATGACAATGGTCACATTCCGCCTTCCTCCGTTTTTGATTGTCTCGCTTTGGACTAGCTTTCAGCCCTCATGTGCCTAGATGTAAGATCAAATGAAAGTGAAGCTGAAAATCTAACGGGAAAAGGCTGTAAAGTAAAGTTTATCTATGTGAGTCTTGTAAATAATATGATAAAAATCTGTTAATCAACTTGTGGAGTTTGGCCTCTTCCAGAAATGACAAGGTGCCTGGGTTGGTGCCAGAAAATAAATGCAGGAGCACTACATATGTCAGACATTCACTGAATTAAAATGACCTTTCATATTATGATCAAAATTCGGCCTATCTGAAAGAATGATTTTAAAAAACGTATGTCAGCCAGATTAACACCGTCCATTTACAATGCTTTAGTGTGGAAGAAGAATCAATGGGGTTTGTGGCTGGCAAGCAAACAACACAGGCGAGCCCGGGCTGCTGACAGCCACCGCTGGTCATACAACGTTGTCTCTCCACAAGGATCCTTGACGCTGCATCGATAAGAGGCTATTACAAAGCCCGGGAGAGAGCCCCACTCTACTGCTGACCCTTGAGTCTGTTTTTGTCATGTGAGCAGGATGACCATACAAGAAGACTTCGCTAAGAAAGAGGGACGCACGATGAAAGGTGCCCGCTTCCCATTCTCTCACCAGGGCAGATGAGCGCCTGGGAGATTCAGATCTGATACACATTTTTTTCCCAGCACGTCTTTTTGAGAACGGTTACGCTGGAACCGGCTTGTTTACAGCCGATCAATAATGCTAAATTATGACATATGCCACCGTTAAAATTACAAATCTGAAACCAGCATCCCGTACGGATGTGTCCATTTTCCATTTACTGGCTTACACAAGAGACATACAATTCACCCATCTGTTCATTTTTTCCTTTTCTGTATTTGAAATTCCATCCAATTTTACTGGCCAATACATAATTTATAATACAATTTATTTTCACGATGCTGGATAGTTCCTCTTCATCATAATAACTTCATAAAAGCATTGTAAGTGACTGACGAGTTAGACTAGAAGGCTTGGGCACAAGCAGTAACACATGTAATTATCAAACAGAGGTGTAGGTAACTGCTAAACCTCTTCTCGTCGACGTCATGAAAACTCCATGACTCAGGAAAGGTCAGCATTATTTAATTTCCGTCACAGTTTCTGTCAGGATGAAGAATGACGAGGAGGGGGAACACTAAAGGTTTATTACCTCAACCGGGCCGGCGGTGGCGGGGGGGGGGGGGTGGGGAAAGAGTAGAGAAAGAGAAGGGACAATGAACCCGAAAGGTCATGGGATGAACGAATTAAATTCTCAGTACTGCCCCGAGAACCGCCTCCTTCCATAATATAAAGTGCACCACGTAACAGGAAGTACAAACTCAGAGAAGGCCTGAGCGGCACATATTGGAAGACAGGAAGTTGGCAGGTGTCCAGCATCGTCTTGAAGAAGGTGTCTTATTCGTGCGTAATAAACTCTAGGTGAGAACACAAAATATAATATTATATAGCACAACATTAAGTATTGCGCATCCATAGTACGTGTAATAAAGTTAAAGTAGTAGAAATCAACGTGGCGGGAGCAGAAAGGGAGGCGCTATGGATAAAAAGGGGAAGGAAGAGCAATAAAATTTCGGCATAAAATTTACATTACAGAATAGTATACAGCTCGTAGTAAACATGGCTGTAGCAGTATCGTGGATACAAGACAGTGGCCATTAAATTACAAAATCAATTTACACAAATGCATTTCTACCTCTGCTGAATAATACCACAGTGAATGTAGCTGTGAAGGACACAACGTTCTGACGTGTACCTTTTATAATGCTATAAATGAGCGGTCCAGAAGCCTATCCCATCAGTTATGGTAAAGAGTGAATTGCGTAAGCTGTCCCTTTCTGTTCAGCACAATACTTGATGGATATTTTGTACCAACCGATCATATTCACGCGTAGTTTCTCAATCTTTCTTTCGCCCACGACCGCCTCAAATCTTCCACTAATTCTCTGGCATACGCCCCCAATCATCTTTACACTTTACCCTGCAAAGGAATTGCCTTTCAGACTTTTTTTCCTTTTCAATATTTTTTTTTTGGATCAACAAATCGCGACCTGTTCTACTTTGTTCCAACTTCACTCTTTGCACAACTGAGAAATTGTTTAAGGGGATCTTAGTACGTGTATTTTACACAGTAAGGTATTGATGAGCAGTGGACACACCTCAGAATTCTCTCTAATATTCTGATAAGGAGTTAGAATAACTCGGAACTGTGAAACAGCCTGAGAAGTGCCACAACGTATTTTAAACAAGTATCAAAGTGAGCATTTGTCATATACCTCTTCTACATACTAAAAGATCTCTAGTTTTTCAGAAAATGGAGAGAGAACAAACACGAACTAAGGTCGCAAAATATGATGTTTTGCCTCTGCTTTAGTCTGGTTTTTCTCCATGCTTCGGGCTGTGTCAGTATGAGATAGTCTAAAGTCAATAATCAACTGTAATTAATGCCACACATTTCTGAAACTGTGCTGACCCCATCACTATACACCGAATCAACCATTGGACGTTAAAATTAGGTTACCGGCATGTCAGAGTGTGAAACTGTCCATGCTGATGCGCTCGCTGCTTCAATTAGCCGTGAAACCAATCAGGCCCGTTTGCCTCCCGCACAAAGGGGAGAAGGCTTTGCTACATACAACTTTTTCTTTAACGGTACTATTTCTTACGCGAAATATAAAACCACAGAAAAACCTTGGGTTCGCAGCAAGACTTAAAGCAACTTTTTCTTTTTGCCAATTTTTGACTTCTCACGCGAGGCTTTGCTAGACTATATATATACATACATTTTTTTTTTCTTTTTGGCGTATTTTGACTCTTCAACGAGAATGAAGTGCACGGAAAGCATATTGGGATTTAAAAAAAAAAAAGAAAAGGCACGCTGAGAATATCACTTGATGATACATGCAAAAATCAGCAGAGATAGATGATATAATGCAAGGCAGTCATTAATGGTCTCAATGATGAAGGCTTGGAATCGGTTCAAAGCCACGATGTACATGTATGCATGAAATGTGGTAGCCTAGGACTTTCCACATACTGCGTAAGTTGTAAGTGGGGAAAGTCGAAACACTGAGGGGACGTCCAGAACCTTGACCTGCTTTCACTTGCCAAGACACTACAAACAAGTCAGACCAAAGTCATACATAGAAATGTCGCATAAGCCAGCATTAAATTTCCCTTTCTCCCTCTCTCTTGTAGCTTTTTTTTTTTTTTTGGAGGGGTGTTGAAATATTCTGTCTGGTTGTACCTGGGATTCTGAACTCTTGGACGGATACAGAATAGGTGATGGGCTGCCGACATTCTCCTCCCACCCCCCCCCCCCCCCGAGGTCCTTAATGCCTACCATGGCGCCACACTGGTTTATATTTCTCTTTTACTTTGGCCACTGGCTCTCAATGAACGTATTTGCCCAGTTTGAGCTTCCTCGTATTCTCAAAATTATGCTCAAGTCAATTTCGAAATCAATATGTTGTGAGGGATGAACGAATTAATGGTGAGGGACCACCATAATTATTTTACATGGCAAGTAAGCGACAGGTGAGCACTGAACACAGCTCAGTATTTTGTCCATTCGGATTTGTAACATGTGGCAATGAGTCACTTTTTTTTGTAAACCTTGCATAATTAGGAAACACTATGGACAGGGTCGCGTGGTGAACTATCGTAACTCGATTTTCATAAATGTTCCAGGAGAATTAAAAAAAAAAAAAAAAAAACTTAAGTTTTCTTCATCGGACTCAATAGTTACGATATTTTAAAGACATTACCGTAACCCTTAGTTTTCAGAATTTAACCCCGGACCAGACTGTCAGGGGCTAATACCAAATATTCCAATTTAAAAAAAAAAAAAAAAACAATAGTTAATCATGCCATGGGGCCCTCATTCCTTCAACTCTTTAAGATTATTATTTTTCCCGAGGCCTTTCCAGGACTAAAATGTTAAATTCCAGGGCTATTTAAATGCAAGCAAATGGAAGAAAATTTATTTGTTTTTGTTCAGATTGTTTCCCACTTTTGAACATGTTTTTTAAACCCAGGAGAAGACCAGGGATAATCCACAATTTCCACGGCTTTTCCAGCAACCTGAAAACTATAATATCTGCCATATCCTAGGTCCCCGGAAAAGACCTTCCACGAAAGTCTTTACACGATGACATACTATCAAAGCAGACCCACGAGTCGACAACCTGTTGTGGGACAAGGACATATACTGTACTCAGCTACACGAAATACCTCTACAAAAACAAGGGTGTGAAAAAATAGATGGCATCTGATCAAATCTGACAACAGTGATAATAAAAGTTCTGGGGACAAATCTATAATGGGAGGTGGGTCATTAAAATGTGTCAATGGAAAATCAGCCGGATTTGCATAACATAACATGCAAGCGGTGTTGAGATACTGAAATGACTATCAATCCCATCAACGTATCATTGATCAAAATTCAGAGAAAACAACAGCTGTCAGTGTTTCCCTGACCCATATTTTTTATTCCATTTCATTACATGGCATCTCCTCCTACACCAAGACATCAGTCAAATCACTCATCCCGAACATGACTGTGACAACCGCCATTTAACCCCCATTAAACTTGCATGGTACGCTCACTTTCAGGTTCTATTTCACTGAAAATGAAAAACTCACAAATCAATGTGCCATTACCAATGCCAAGTCGATCAAAATCGAAACAATTACAACGACGACCAAAAAAAAAAAAAAAACCGACCGCCTGCAGCTCTCGAATTACCATTGCCACGTGAAGGCTATAAATAAGTAAGCCAAAGACCAATGCCAATTGAAATGATCCAACGGAAAGTGGCAGAGATTTTGCTTCATCTGCAGTTTTTTTTTTTTTCCTGTTCGATTTTTGCTGCTTCCCAGTGTGGGGTGGAGTGGCCAGCATAAGCGGGCGGCGCTGTAATCGATTTCACTGAATCAACGTATCAGTCTCAGCGGGATATAATATTTTGATCATTATCGTCTAAATTAATATCAGTATTGTTTCTTCATCAATTTCGCGGGAGATGGGAGATGGTTTTCCCGACGAAAACAACATGAGTTAACGTTAAAAAATGAACACAGAACAGCCACGACAACAACACAATGTTTCAAAACAACAATAACAAGAGAATCTAGAACTAGAACAACAACAACAACATCTAAAAACACCATGGAATTTACCTGCAGTCTGCGAATGATTTCCCTGAGTGGCAGGACCGGCTCGTTGCCGCCAATGTAGGTCGTGTTTGGCAAGCGAAACACGCGGTCAAGGTCACCCTCTCCTGCAGAACGAGAGATTACATAGGCAAAATTGTATATTCTTTCATTGTGTTTTCACTACATGCATATTATGTCCTTTACTAAAAATTTACCGCGAATCCCAAAATCCAAATAATTATACAGAGATATCTCGTAATTCAATTAATAATACATCATAAAATACACTCTATAATCTAAACACGTACCTTAGTTTTATCAATGGCGAGAGCTTTTAAGTAATGCCCCATTGATATCAAAACGAAAGGTATTAAAATTCTAGCCTACAGCTTCACAAGAGGGCTGAGCAAGGAGGCAAAAAGAGATGTACGATAATTAAAGCTGCTCTACTGAAGTACATGCAAAAAATACAACTTAAAATGTTCCCTGCAAAATAATGCTTTAAAAATCACATCATTGGCTCCTTTCTTTTTCTTTTTCATGTGTTCTCTAGAGCGTTTAGCGAGACTTCATAATACATGTAATACAAGTACGCTGTACTAAGATGTAAGCAGCGCTGTATACATCAGAACAAAAAAAAAACATGTGCAGATAATATACAGTGTAGAAGAAACCAAATGAAGAAGAAATGCGCCGAGGTGGTATTTGTGGGAGAGGATGAAAGATGACGCAGTTTTCCACAGGAAAGAATAGCCTGCCACTTCAAATGGTATAGTTACAATAAATACAGTCTGCTTATCACACAAAGAAAAGATACAGTGATTGACCAGTAGTTGTCAGTCCGTGAAATATTGTGAAAGTCAGAACATCCTAGAAAAATGTGGTTAAATCGCTAATGTCCAAGAGTGTTAGAACTGATTTTAACAGTTTTTGAAAGATTAAATAATGTTACAGTAGCAAGGAGGGAAAGCGTCAGTGGTCAACATTTAGAATGTCAAGTGTTAAAAACACTGCAAAAATGTTTTAAAGAGTTAAAAGCTAAACGGAATGACATAATGGTCCAAAATGACATTAAAGTTATGAACTAATTTGCGTACATATATGTAAAATCTGCAGTATAAGAAAACCCTGCACAAAAGTTCCTGGCAAGAATCGCACTTTCATGCCATCAGCACCGTACCTCTTGGAAGTGCAAGTACACAGCACTTTTTGTGGCTGAAAAGAAGTCTGTGCCGTGTGCTGTATTGCAAAATAAATCAGCAAATATTATGACTGTGTCTCTCTGGTCGTTGTGGGACCGTAGTATTATACACAATAAGCTATAACTGACCAGCGAACACCACTCATTGTCTTCTCCTTTTCCGCTTTCTTATTGGACAACACTCCCCTATCAACAGCCTGTCTCTTACTGAGACGGAAAATGTTTCGAGATCAATGCCGCTGGACGATTAACTTATTAAGTCCTTTTCCCATACAGTAGGTAGTCCAACCTGCCCCACTAACGGGGCAAAATCTCGTTTGGGCATAATTACAAGGCAATTACGGCTGCGTGTCTATGTAATTTATACATGTACTTTAAATGTAAAATAAAGTTCAATTCTCCCTATGTCGACATATACCATCTTTGTATTGTTCAATGCGTGTAGTTGTGCCTTTTTATAGCTTGCACGAGATACATGCAAAGTCTTGCCGTTTTCGCTCGGAGCAATGCGTGCCCATTTGACCCCCTCATAACGACCGATCGCAGAGCGTTGTGACCGCGTAACGCAAGTTTGAAAATATTTCACACAAAATGCAAAATAAAATGAGGTTTAATTCAATGCATTTTTCATCATGTTTTGAGCTGAAATTGCTTTGAAAATCATAAGTTTGTTGGCCGAGAAATGGCGCAAAACATTATTAGGTCTAGACCAAGATCAAAATTATAAGCTACTGAACCACAGCCTTCGTATTTATTATAAAAAGAATGCCAAAATCAAACACAGGGCATATTCCGGCCCAAAGCACAAACTGATTTTGTAAACCCACACTATGCTTGATTTTGCCACTTTTGTCCGACGCTCAATGATTAGTCAATAGCGGAAAGCGAAGCTGGCTCCCTTTTCAATTTGCAAAAATAGAAAATCATTTTATTTCTGTCTCCCTTTACATTATAAGAATTTTCAAAAAAATTGACTTCGGATCAAGTTTGAAGGCTAACATGAGATTTCAGATATATTTAATTTTGTACCCCTCACTCCATTGCCACGGAAACAGAATTTTCAATGTCGTGACTCAATAAACTGTAAAGGTGTAAGAGGCCCAAGTTGGACTATCACGAAATTTGCAGAAGGTAGTAACTTCGACATGTTTTTTTTCCCGATTGAAAATCCCATAGCTTTCAAAGCCTTTAAGCTCGAGTAATAAATCTGGTATCAAACTTCTTAGAAAAGCAAAACTCCATCTGAGTAGACAATAATCAATACCCGATGAGTTGTGATAAAAATCAGCTTGGACAACGTACATACCTGCATGCATTTTTATTCTCTCAAGCTTAACATTAAATTATTAGTACATGTAGTAGAGTTCAATAATAAACACCCGTGAGTTTGAAAATAATACCGATGCGAATTTACCAGAAAAGTGTTTACGTACTTTCCGCTCTGAAATAGGGAATGAATATTTACCAAAAACCATCCCTTCATGCCAAAGACCCTGCAAGTAACACCATCAAGTCTATGCTTTTCAAAACAAGGTCATCAATTAGAATGACATCAAATGTTCAATGGATAATAATAATAGTTCGTCCATCAGGTATGATGATGACCTCAACAACACCAGAGGAATAAAGAACAGAAATTGTTGAGAATTTCAACACATGGACAATAAAGAGAACTAAAGGACACAGAGGACAGAATGGAAAGACTGTTCTTTCATGACTTATGGCTTCTCATGTGACTGATAAGTCCTATTTTTGCCCTGCAGACCCTTCCGCATAAATGACAAGAGTGCTCCGTTGGTTCAGTATCACTGGGCCTTTTCTTGCGCCGTTCTCTTTTTTTGATAGCCTGCTGGACTCTGTCAGCTTCCCATGCTTTGCTGCCTCTGGTAAGGGCCGCCCTCCAATTTGCACGATCAAGCGAGAGCTTTTCCCACTCACTCACATCAATGGCAAAGGCCTTCAGTGATTGCTTGAGAGTGCCTTTGTAACGTCTCTTTGGGGCCCCAACAGTCCTCGTTCCATTGGAGAGCTCAGAGAAGAAGATTTGCTTAGGGAGTCTGGAGTCGGGCATTCTGACAACATGTCCTGCCCAACGTAGCTGAATTTTTTTCAGGTGGCAGAAGATGCTCAATTCCTTGGCACGATTGAGGACCTCAGTGTCTGGAATTTTATCCTGCCATTTGATCCTTAGGATCTTTCTAAGGCAGGCCAGATGAAAGTGATTTAGCTTTCTGGCATGCGATTGGTACACTGTCCAGGTTTCAGCCCCATAGAGTAGGGTGGGAAGGACCACAGCATTGTACACTTTCAGCTTAGTGTTTGTGCGAATGCCGGCAACATCCCACACTCTCTTTCGAAGCCTGCCAGATGCAGAGCTGGCTTTGCTGATTCTTGAGAGAATTTCAGTATCAACACGAGCCGCGGAAGACAGTGTACTGCCAAGATAGGTGAAGTTCTCCGACACCTTCAGAAGACTGTCATGGACTTTGATATTTGGGGTCACAGGATACTTGTCGTCTGGAGTAGGCTGATGGAGCACTTCCGTCTTCTTTGTGCTTATTGTGAGGCCAAAGTTGTCACAGGCACTAGAGAACTTATCAACACAGTTTTGCATGCTATCCTCATCGCGTGCCAGAAGTGCACAATCATCAGCAAATAGTAGGTCACAGACTTGAGTACTTTTGGTTTTGGTTTTTGCCTGAAGTCTCCTGAGGTTGAATAGACTGCCATCAGTTCGGTACTTGATGCTTACCCCTTGAGGAGGAGAGCTAAAGGCTTCTTGTAGCATTGCAGAGAACATGATGCTGAACAGAGTTGGGGCTAAGACACAACCCTGTTTTACCCCATTTGTGACAGCAAAGGGCTCTGAAAAACTGCCGTTGCTTTTGACTGCAGCTTGCATGCCATCATGAAACTGGCGCACTATTGTGATGAATTCGGGTGGACACCCAAACTTCGCCTAGATTTTCCAGAGGCCTTCACGACACACTGTGTCAAATGCTTTTGTGAGGTCAACAAATGTGATATACAGCGCTTTATTTTGTTCCATGCATTTTTCCTGAATCTGTCTGGCAGCAAAAATCATATCCGCCGTTCCCCTCTCTTTACGAAAGCCACACTGGCTCTCGGGAAGCAAGTCATTTGACGAGAGGTGATCAAGAAGGCGATTCAGAAGCATTCTTGCCAATATTTTGCCAGCAGTTGAAAGTAGAGAGATTCCCCGATGGTTGTCACAGACTTGGCTGTCCCCTTTGTTTTTGTACAGATGGATGATTGAAGCATCTTTGAAGTCCTGTGGCAGCTTCCCTGCTTTCAACATATGATTGAACAACTCGGTCAATCTTTCAATAAGCTTTTCTCCACCGAAGGCATACACCTCAGCAGGAATTGAATCCACGCCTGGTGATTTGTTAAAGGACATCTGATTTGTGGCAGTTCGGGTCTCATTTGCTGTGAATGGCTTGGCAAGAGCTGCATTAATAGGAGTCTGAGGGAGGCGGTCAATGGACTCAGTATTTATATTTGATGGCCGATTTAGCACACCTCCGAAATGTTCTGCCCAACGCTGAATTATGGCATTCAATTCAACAATGCGTGTTGAACCATCTGACGCAAGAAGTGGCGTAGTGCCAGAGCGGGATGGTCCAAACACAGCTCGGAGGCTCTCAAAGAACTTTCTAGTGTTGTTTGTGTCGGCATATTTCTGAGTTTCTCTTACTCGCTCTTCAAGCCAGTCATTTTTCATTTTCCTCAGCTTCTTCTGGAGTTCACCCTTACATGCACGCAGTGCATCAGCTTTTGCTGTGGAAGAGGGGTCACTGCAGTGAGCTTGGATGAGACTATTTTTTTCTTTGATGAGCACTTTGATTTCATTATCATTATCATTGAACCAGTCCTGGTGCTTGCGGACAGGAAAACCAACTGTGCTGCTGGCGCAAGAGTGTACAGTCGTTTTCAGGTCAGTCCAGCTCTGTTCAATGTTCTCAGGGTCAAAAGTCACGCAATCCAATTTTGAGGAGAGTTCTGATGAGAGCTCGCTCTGTTTCTCAGCTGAGCAGAGTTTTGAAACATTTAGGCGTTTAGGTGGCGCTTTTCCTTGAGGGCGTCTATTGCGCCTCAATGTTAGTCTGAGCTTGCAAACAATGAGTCTGTGGTCAGTTCCACACTCGGCACCACACATCGCCTTTGTTACAAGGACATCCTTTCTGTCAGTCTTCCTCACAATGACATAGTCTATGAGATGCCAATGCTTTGAGCGGGGATGCATCCATGACGTTCTGTTTCTCACGGGGAGACTAAAATTTGTGTTGGTAATGAACAGGCCAAATTCAGCGCACAAAGTAAGTAAGCGCAACCCATTGTTATTGCATGAACCAACTCCATGAGGGCCCAAAACATTTGGCCACGCTGAGATTTCGGAGCCAACCCTAGCATTGAAGTCCCCCAAGAGAATCAGCTTATCAGCTGCCGGGACAGAGCATATGACAGATTCTAGATCAGAATAGAACTTGTCTTTGGCTTCATCTGGGTTTGTCATGGTGGGCGCATATGCGCTAATGAGGGTGGCTGACTGGCTTTTCCCAACTGGGATCCTGAGTGTCATTAGCCTGTCATTTATTTCAATTGGCATGGACTGCAAGTTTCTGACAAGGTCATTTTTAATTGCAAACCCAACACCATGCTGTCTCGGTTCGACTGCACCCTTGCCTTTCCAGAAGAAGGTGTATCCACCACTGAGCTCTTTGAGTTGGCCACTATCAGGGAGTCTGGTCTCACTGAGTGCCACTATGTCCAGGTTGTACCTGCTGAGCTCAATGGCAATAAGTGCAGTGCGTCTTTCCGGGTTGTTTGAGTTGTCCTGTAGTGTGCGTATATTCCAGGCTCCTAGCCTGAGTAAGCTGAATTTCTTTTTGTTTCGACCGCAAAAAGGGATCCCCACTGGTCGCGGTATACCAGTCAGGGTGATGTGAAGTGGGCTTTCTTTAGGGCACCTTTTCTAGCCCCTTCCTCAGTTGAGGTGAGCAGTGCTATCCTTAAATAAGGCTGCTCAGCTACTGTGGGTGCTGCCTCCCCACGCCTCCACTTCAATCGACGATGAAGCGACCATAGCCCACAGCCACCAACGTGTAGGTCTGTGCTAACAGCTTCCAGACTATCCAAACCTGCTGCCACCGCACTCGCCCATCGCCGTTGGAATTTTGAGAGGAAAGAAGACGAGACAAAGATGAAAGAAGACGAGGTGAGTGTTAAGACTGGCGCAAAGAATTTGTTTTTAGTGAGAAAGAGCTGCGCAAACATCAGACTCATTCTCTCGCCTGGACACAACTTATCCAAGTGGCAAGACAGAGTCAAGACGACTGGAAATGTATCCAGGTGCAGGAGGATGCCAGAGGGACAGTCATATTGCCTGACCGGCTGCCTGTAGGCTACTCCACAGCCTCGCAGTCCCAACTGACTAGGGTGAAAGACCCAAACCAAAGAACACCAATACTGGTGGATGCTCTGTGTCACGATATCCAGGCCAGAGTGACGGTATATTGCCATCTGCCCTATCAATCAACCACTGGCCTGCTGCCGCCAGCTTCGAAGCTGCGTCCGGGAAGTTTGCTCAATTCTTCGTCTGTGATTTAGGCAAACAAGCCTATGACCACACCGCTACCGGGGTTCAATGGATAATAAATGAGAAACCACGCATTCTCCATGCAGATCATGGACGTGCCATTTCAACACGTCTCCAAAATAAGAGAAATTTGACACATTCGAATCAAAAGATACTGGGCGAAGCGAATACATGTAACAATATTGCATAAATTATTTTGGGCAATATGCCGGTTTGGTTTTTAAGAAAATTGACGTCCCTCTTCACATCCACAATCAAACACCTGTCCCTTTTTATTTCTTTCCTTCGAACCCTTTTTGTTGTTTTTTTAAAATGCCTTTATCTAAAAAGTATCAAATTCAATCAAATAGTTCACTTTTGTCCCATCAATCCCCACCAAAGACAAACTGGGCAGCAGTTATGCCACATAAAGCCGTGACAACATCAATCAACGCTGACTATGGTAGAAAGCAAATTCCTATTACAATACAGTGTAAATACATGTGTACAATCTTATATGGACTGGTGAGTCTCCCCCAAGCTGCCAGTTTGCAGAAGAGATTCTTAGAAACGTGGAAAACCTGTTGTCTTCTCTCCCTGAGACTACTACCTGAAGGAAAAGCTTAACCCAGTTGATATTAACATTAGCAAAGCCCAAAGTGAATGGACTATAATGACAACCAATCTGTGTATAGAAGATAATTCCTATCACCATCTACATGTATTAAATGTATAACATAGTTACGTTATATTTCACGCTTTTTAGTTGGGAGATGGTGTTCTATGTTGTTGTTGTTGTTTTCAATTTCATCTTTTAAACTAATCATACCAGCAGCTGCTGGGGGTGGAGCAAAGTAGTTAGTAGGGGCGTGTGAGTGAAAGGGGCATTTTTGCAACGTTACCAGTATAAAGGCTGGAACCGTGATACATGTAGGCCCCTATGGCTTTGGCAATGTTTATCAGCAAAGCGACCACTCTTTAGTGTTAAAAATGCATCACAGATAAGACTCGTATGATCTGATGAGAGCTCGTCAGTTTAAAAAAAAAAAAAAAAAATAGCAAAAAAAAGTAAAACGCAAAATGAACTGGAAAGCTTGGAGAAGCTTCGGTTAAACGCAGGGGGGGGGGGGGGGGCTGAGTATCTTACCAGTGAGCAGTGACGGTTAAAATCTTCACCAATTTTAGTGTAGTAGCTACCAAAAAAGCATGGTGTTTGTAAATATAGTTTAAAAGGAAAACCTTTGTAGCACATGTCAGTAGTATAAGTACAGGATCAGATGGCAATTAACTCACAAAATGTCTGGATTGTTGGTACCCCTGTCACTTTTCTTGTTCTTGCTGCCTTTCCCGGTCAAATTCATGCATGCTCGGACGTGTGACAGAAGTTTCATAATTAACCGTAGAAACCGCAATGTCTGAGATCCATACATCATCAGGACGACATCTACCATTTCCAATAGGAAAGGTTTTCGTACAAACATTGGCTCGCACGCGGATCTATATCGCAGATGACATACACTTCAGTTTCATCGAAAAAAAAAGGGATGTGGGGGGGGGGGGGGTTAAAATGGGATATTACTCGCCATTCCTCTGGTTGTATCATGAACACATTTATTTACAGATCATGACGTATGCACAGGACCAAGCAGTCATACATAATAATTATGTAACCCCCCCCCCCCCCTCAAACACACGTGTGTTACTATTAAGCCTAAGATGGAAATGGGAAGGCCAGTACCATGAGAAATTTGAAATTTATGTTCATGATACTTGTACTTGCAGATGATAAACGGAAGGACAATAAATCGAATGATGAAGTACATGATGGAATAGACACACTGCCAAGTGTCTATGCACAGGCATCGGGGTAATACAGGGAAAGAACTTGCCCTTCAGATCCGCCATGAAATCTTGGAGACTTGGACTGGAGACGTGCAAATAGCTCGTGTTAACTTAACATCTTTGCTGCCGTGGCAGATCGATGCTGAATGTTCTACAGAGGCGAAGGACATGGTCGATAACAACTCTCAAGAAACCCATGCCAATTTACGATGCAGCAAGGAACTGTTCCCTGGCTGTGTGGCATTGACATTTACAGCTGGTCAGTTAAAAACGCCATGCGTGAAAATCCCAGGGAATGGACTCAGGAAATATGAAACAAAGTCGCTAACGACTTAAGTCTGACGATAAAAATTCAGACGTGTATTCTGCGTGCTGCTTCACACTGGTTTACAAGCATGAAGAAGGTACATGTATTTGTGAACTTCATGTCAGCGCTGTAGGAAGTTTTTTAGTCCAATTGTTGTTTCTGTAACAGGTTTTCGGAGTTCATTCTTCATACAAATGAAAGATCCTACTGTCCTTCCTCGCGAAGCAAGCTATTTTACCATACAATACTGACTCGCATTCACGTATTGTGCACCATATTATACACGTCTTGTGGCTGTGCATCAGATTTTTAAAAAAATCACTTTATCATCTCATGGGGGAAATAAATTCTCTTTCACTTTCACGGTGCGTTTAAAAGCACATAATTACATGGTACATACCCTGGATTAGACAACATACCAGGTGAACTCCTGAAACATACCAGCGAATCAGGAATAAAAGCACTCCACCAAATGATCTGCAAAATTTGGCAGACAAATGAATGGCCAACAGACTGGAAGCTACAAGAATTCGTCATGCTATACAAAAGCGGCAATGTCAAAGACTGTGGAAATTATAGAACCATCGCCCTCATCAGTCACACCAGCAAAATCCTGCTCATCATCATACTCAACAGAATGAAATCTAAGGTAGAAGAGGAACTATCAGAATGTCAAGTTGGTTACAGGACCAACAGAGTAACCGCTGACATGCTCTTCATACTACAAATAATGATTGAACAGATAAGAAGCAATGGAAACGAAGCCTTCATCACGTTCATAGACTACAGCAAAGCGTTCGACAGCGTTAGGCACCATCACCTGTTCGATATAATGATTAAGATGGGATTCCCGAAACACCTTGTGACCCTCATCGCTGCACTATACCACGAACAAAAGGCAACGATTAGATGGAACAATGAGAACTGTCCATATTTCAACATCGAGAAAGGAGTCAGACAGGGTTGCATAATTTCACCTCATCTTTTCAATATTTATACTGAACAGATCATGAGAAACGCAGACATAGAAGATATGGGAATAAAGATCGGAGGCCGAAACATCACAAACCTTCGCTACGCTGATGACACAGCTCTTATGTCAGATAACATCACCAGCATGAAAAGAGTGTTGCACAGAGTGGATGAAGCGGGCAAGACAGCAGGCCTACACCTAAATGCTAAGAAAACGAAAGTCATGCATACTGGAACAGGGCACCATGAACACCAGGAGATACTAGTAAACAAAACAGCACTAGAAAAAGTGACTGATTTCAAATACCTAGGATCACATAAATCGCAAGATGGAAGCTGCTCAAAGGACATAAAAACAAGGATAGGAATGGCAAAACACAAAATGGTTCAACTAAACAACATTTGGAAGGATAGAGGCACACCAACGGACCTCAAAGTGAACATACTTAAGTGCTTGATCTGGCCAGTCCTACTATATGGTTGTGAAGCCTGGACACTCAAAAAGGCAGACATAACAAGATTGGAGGCAGCTGAAATGTGGCTTTACAGAAGGCTACTCAGAATAAGTTGGACAGAAAGGAGAACAAATACAAGCATCTTAGAACAGCTTGGCACCACCAGAAGAATAACACCTGAAATAAATAAAAGAAGACTTGCATACATCGGCCACGCGGCCCGAAACAAAAGCACGGCCCTTATGATATCAATCCTTCAAGGAAAGACAGAAACAAAGAGAAAACAAGGAAGACCACCCATTACATATCACGATAACATCAAGCAAGTCAGCCAGCTGGAAATAAGTGAACTAACTAGGAAAGCTAAGGACAGGATTGGGTGGAGGAGATTTTGTCGTGACATCCACTGTAGCAGCTAACATCGATGACGATGAAGCCGACAGGTGACAGGTGACATACATCTTACGCATCAATACATAAAACATAATTATCATAGCTCAATGACAGGGATGATCATGAAGTGACATGATCAGGAACCTTAGTGAAATACGGCCCACACCCAGCTATAGTTTCATGTAGAGACGAACTGTGCAGGGCAAAAACGATCTTCTATATCATAGTAATTTCAAACCCACTACGCTCGCCGCCTTTGAGAGTTAGGAAATGCAATTTTATGACGCTGGTGGTGTTTTAATTCGGGAAAAATGAAACACAAGGTCAAAGCTTTTCACAACCATTAGATCGTTTGACACTGGCTGATGCATTGAAAAATGAAGTGGGTAACACATGAGTGTGACTCTTCTGGAACATTAAGTGAATTCCCCCCTTTTTTTTCTTCCTTCTTTCTAATAATTATTATTCGTGTTACTGGTTGAAAGAAGATAATGCTCTTTGTCTTGTGAATGGCTCGGTGAGTTTCAATAATAATAATATTGCAATAATAATAATAACACATTCGGGTACCTATAAATTAAGGACGGCATTAAAACAAGTTTCGTAGATGGTCAAGAAAGAAAATACAGAAAAATAAATAAAGCGCCCAAATCCGTGCCACCTATTCAAGGCTCGACAGCCAACAGAACCGCGGGAGAAGACATTAGTTTACATAGGCCTGTCCTTAGCAAACAAACAAAAAAAAGACAGAAAATCGAATCAATCCCGAAAAATACCACATGAAAATTGATTTACCTAAAACTCGAGGCTAACAAGGGGTAATGAATGCGCCTGTTGCTGTTTGTCCTCATTATTATCTCCATAAAGTGGTATTCAGGACTCCTGCCCTGTTAAAATAGATCTTTTACACACTTGGATTGGCATCAGAAAGCAAAGATACACTGTAACTATAAGGAAATAAGTACATCTTTACCCCTTCTTCGTATTGCTCTTGAAGGAAGTGCTTTTGAATGGCTCTGACTAGGTTTCTGATAAAAAAATTAACAATTGCAGATGCGGCACTTCAGTGCAACATTTAGCGTTTACTGTTGCGATGTCCATGGTGTATTTTTCAGTTAGGAAACACACAGAAATTCATTGTTGCTTTCATATATATACTGACACTGACTGTTTTCTTAATTTACAGCCATCAAGATCAAGAGCATGATTATTAGTCAGCCTCTCCCCCCTGATATTTTTTACATTACTCCCTCTAGCCTCGTCTTCAACATCAGCCATGGGTTTTTCCAGAAATCCAGTCACTCTTGTCATGAATTTCAACTACCTACAGTTGAAATATGGGCGGACAGTAAGGGAAAAACGCAACTTGTGTAAATGAAAACTGATGAAATCTGACATTTTTGGCAGGGTTCCAAGGTCAGTAAACATCCTCGTTCTACTTTCTGGGTAAGTCAAATCGCCTGAACGGATTTAGGAATTGGCCCAGTAGTCCAAGCAAAAAGTAGGTCAAATGTACAATGTTTCGTGTGCCTGCCGGGTTCTGAGTTCTGGTCCAACGACTTATTTACCCAAGCTTAAGACCACATAAAAATACTACCCCTCGCCCAAGCAAATACGCAACCAGATTTGACATAATATACATTCAGTATACCGTACAAAAAATTTGTTGTTTTTCCATCAGTAAATTCGCATACATGTAGTAGTATTAGTTCTGGCATGACAGAGAAATGTAATAATGCAGGCCACCACCTTTCTGCGTGGGTTGTCGTAGATCCGCATCCTATATCGGGATGTTTATGATACTTTTATATGACGTATTTTTCTGTCGCTTCCTTGTTCGTTTGTTGCTATTTGTTACTTCTAAATCGCCGGTTAATCCAGTGAGCGTCATAAGAACCGGTCAAACAGTGCTTATACTTTCCAAGTCAATGTCACTGACAAAAGAAAAATCTTTACAACATAAATTTCAGAAAAGTCTCTGTGTTACTTGTTAAATACGCACTCGTTCAGACAAGTAAAACTTCTTAAAATCGGCATTCTTGGGGTTGTCTTGCACAAGAATATATTTATTATAATATTATACTCGTATCTTCCAATAATTGCTCACTGCAATTACTTGACTTTCACTGAAAACCACAGCGTGTCTACTGAAGTATGTATCTGATGATCACCAACATCTAAAATTATGAAGTAAGAGGATAGGACAATGTCACACGACGGATAATTGTTGTTCTTGGTAATGTTTCACAATCACTCCCGGGCAAAACGGTTGTCCTTTGCCCAAAACCAAAAGGTATACATGACGAGCGACAGACAGAAGAAGATATGTCCCTAAAATTATATAAAGACCTTCTCCGTCAAACGAGGTACAAAGAGTCCCGAAACCGACTTCACAACTTTGATCAGATACATAAAAATTCAAACGAAAATACATGTACTGCACCCGGTCCCATTTTACTGAGTAACGGTGTACATTTAGCGGAAAACCAAGTGTTAAGATGTTTGTCATCTTGATGTTTCAGGTCTTCATTCCTCGCTTCGCTGAATCACAATGAATCAGGGAGGAGGGGAGGGGGGGGGGGCGCACATTATTACTATAAGTGAGACAAGGAATGAGGATCTAAAAACCCCAGTTTTTCTACACACTCTAGTTTATTTTTAACTTTATACTCTTCATTTTAGACAAAATTAATTTCTAGCACGCAGAATTTCCCAGAAACTGGCCCCCGGACACTTGTGAAACTTGGGGTGGTGTGCAGATTTCATGTCCATGGCATCATGGATTCGGGTGCAGGTTTGCAGGCAGTTTGTCCGCCACAATGTAGCAAACAGGATTTTTTTTTTAAATACTCAAAAAAATACAAAAAATAAAACTGCGCTTCAAAATTGTCAACTGCTAGTGATACCACAAGTTATTTGATGTCGTAAGGTGAAAGCTCTTTGGTATGACAGTCTGGGCATCAAAATGCAATTTTCGAAAACTTGCCCTGTTTGGTTTTGTCTGAGAGAAATCTGGAGTAAAAGTACCCCTGCATGTTTTAGCTCAAAACAACATAGTACGATAAATGTTACTGGAACCAATTATTATTTTCGGCCTTAAACAGGAGGGATTGTCCACTTCGACACACCGTGCGACCGTTCAATAAAAGCTCGGGAACTGGATGGGCGAAAACCGCATGAACAATCTATGTCTGGCGTGATCAAACTATGTTTTCGGGCAACACTGTATGTGTCACCTGAGCTTTAGGTGCGGGCTATGCTCTTGACCCAGGATGTCCCTCGCTATCACAAGGTCGGAAAGGTCACGAGGATTTCGCATACACACTAACTGCTATTTGACGTCCAAATCGAGCCTGTCACGAGCGAGTGAGCGAGGATCAGTAGTTACGAGAAGAGGGTTAGAATAAAGTTAACCCACGGGCCACGGAATAATGAAAAGCGTGCATGTTGTGAGTGGTGGGGGTCTGAATGAGGCGAGAGCGCTGTATTACTATCACTGCACACTAAGACGTCCAAGAGAACGGGCGCAGGAGAAAGCCCCAGAGGGCGAACATAAGAAGAGCAGTCGGAAGACCTGGGAGTAGTGTTTTTCCAGTGATGACTGGTAGGTGAAACAATGATTGATAATTATGATTGATGTATTATATTCGTCTATGACCATGATGTAAATAAGTATATGTGAGGAATGTGGAAGTCCTTGATACTGTATATAGCAATGTGCGCCATGAGCGATAGATGAAAGTTGAGTTCATGGATTTGTAGCGAGAGTGAGTATTGTGTACTACGGTGGAGGTGTGTTACCGTAAGATGTTTGGTGAGTGAAATGTGAACTATTGTGTGTACGCTTCATGAGTTGTAAGGAGGGGTGAAGTGAATAGAAGTGGTATGGTATTATACCAATGTAATGTTATTCTTGTAGGTGCCGGGGTCGGGCCGAAGAGCGCCGCCTACGGTGAGCACAGGGGATAGGCCAGCATAGGGCCGGAGGCCACACATAGGCCAAGAGTGAAGCTGTCGGTGCAGGACAGTAGAGGCACATGAAGTCGTGGCAGTCTGGCCACCGACAGGGATGTATATATGATCGTGAATGTGCTATTGAAATGATAATGTGCTATTGCCATGTTGATGTGCTATTGAAATGCTAATGTGCTATTGCCATGTTGAGGTGCTATTGGAATGCTAATGTGTTATGGCAATAGGAAGGTGCTATTGAGAGACTGCGGTGCCAGTGAAATATTAATGTGCTATTAAGACCCTGAGAGGAGAGGCTGAGGCCGAAGTGTCTTTAGAAAGTAACTACCGGGTTGTGGACCCGAGGAAGAGTGCATGTGGGAATAAGGCCGTTGGACGGTAGTAAATTCAATAATATAATGTATGTAATTGCACTTCGATCTTTATATTTATGTTTAATAAATGTGTGAGTCTGATGGGTTGTTCTGTTAAGTGTTATACTTGTTCGTTCGTGATTGTTGTCTTGTTATAAATATTGCATCTCCCAGTCTGGGATTTGTGACTGAGCCGATGGGTCAAACTGTTCCCGCCCACTTTTTCTGAGTGAGCTCCAGACACATTTTCATCAAAAGATCCTTTCCATTAAATATATTCTGCCATAAGGGTCAAATTTCCAGTGGTCCAACCATCCCATGCAATGAGAATGGGGAAATTAACATAGTCAAACAAGCCCTTCATTCTCCGCGCATAATCATCTATCTACTTATCTCCACTATGCCCTGTGTTGACCCAGCACGTGATCGCAGAACAAGGACGCAATGAGTGAATAACTGAGTCACGCCGAACTTGCAGTGGGAACTGAATATCAATGCCCTGACCATCGGTACAGCAGCACCTTCTAGCACTGCTCTAACGGGCTCTTTGAACTCCTTTTCAAAGGGTTTTGAAACTAAACGGGTGGAAACCGCAGGTACGAACGATCTGAAGGATGGCTGTATCCAAAACAATTTTCCAACGCATTAGCCGCCATCACAATCTAATGAGACATCGTGACAACCTGTTCTTCGTTGTGAAATACGCCCTCGGCAGATTTATATATATATCACCACTGCAATTTCGTTGGTGTAAACCAATACATTGGTTTCAATCTTATATCACAGTAAATACTGTATGACCAGCCGCCGTCAAGTGTGAGAAGCACAATGCAAAATACAAACAAATGGCATTCGTCAATGGTTATGCAATGATTTTAGGGGCACAGGCTCGTTACTACACAAACTGTACATTCTACCACCAAGCACAATTATTTCCATCCAAAAAAGAAAAAAAAAGTACACCATGGAGATACATGTACTGCAAGATTCGGCCACAGGACACTGTGGGTGCTAACGTTCAGATGTACAAAAAATGAGAAATAATCAGATTTCATTCTAACATACTAATACATGCCCGACGCGCACAAGTGAGTAGCAATTATGCAACCATGGCAATCAAATTTTACAAGATTAAGCATAAATCTACAAAATAACACAAAGCTGTTACACAATGTCATTCAAAATGTCATGCATGGAAAGAAATTACAATATTATTCAATAACAATAGAGCAAATCTGCACATCTTAACCATAACATTATTCTGATGAAGATTATCTTTTTAATTTAGTGTTTACCTTTGAAACACGTTTCAACCCCAGGATATCCAAAGTAATTTGCTAGCTTACTACTCTTTTGCAAATTAATAACAATCTTAAAAGTAAGGATTTAATGGATTACTAATGGCATAATTATGCAAAACTGTGTGCAGTGCTGACTAAAGCTAAAACATGAAAATGGTGTTGAAACTGGAAGTAGGAGCAGAACCAATGGTGACTAATCATAAAATGTCTTGGGAAAGATGTGCACTAAAGGATATTAAACCATGTATAGATAATGTGTGTAGGGAAGCATAATAATTAATATACAGACATGTAGTAAATGATCAAGAATACAGAAAATGTTGGCAACCAAATGAAAGTAAGTTAAGTTCCATATGGACAAGGAAAAAAAAAAAAAAAAAGAAAACATGAAGCATTCAGTCTCAGCCTCATGTGCATTAAAAAAATGCATTACTGCATCAGGTGGGAAGAAGGCAACATTAAGATCAAACAAATCAAAGTAACTTTTTCCCCAATCATCAACTTTAACAAATCATGAACTGGTTAATATATACAGATCTCCTCAGGGAAATGAAGAAAATGCTCTCCAAAAGTGGTAGAAGTTATCGGGAGATCGAAATTCACAACTTACCCAGGTTGTAATAATGAACTTGTAGCTCGTTTTCTTCAAGGGCTGCCTCAAGTCCCAAAGGGTCTAACAGGGCACTCCTATGTCCTCGAATCTGATGCACGGTTTAACGGCAACGAGAGAAGAAGAAACGAGCAGGCAAGCCCTTCTTTACAACTTAGAAAACAAATTGGGAAGTGGGGACAAATAAGAAATGGAATCTGAATGGAATCCAGGCAAAAAAATACCTGAGGACTTCATGCAGTCAATCTGGACAACCGTTTGAGACTGGGTTCTCTTCCAGTTTTTAGTTCCTCTTGGCGACCCACCTGGATATTGTGAGTGAAAGCTGAAACTGAAGTATTTCACAGCTTTGCTGCCGTATGTTTAGGGCTGTATTAGATTGATGACTAAACTTTGGTTTTTGGTTTTTCTTTCATTTGTGTATGTGAATCTGAACACTTCCTGGTTCCTTATTTCCTCATCTTCTCATAGTGATCTCTTCAAATTCATGATGCATCACTAGAAGGTGTAGCTGCCTCTGCAGGTTGCTTCATTGTGCCAATTACAATAAAAGGACACTCCTTTCCACTGAAGCTGTGCCACAGGTTAAAAGTGCAAAATGTTAGGTCATATTCAAAACAAAGGGTCAGATGATGCAAGGCAGACAAGGTCCTGGATGATGAAATTGAAATTTGTAGGCTTATGTTTTTAAACAATATAGACCTGTGCATGGTTAGTTTCATGAACATTTTGTAAACATGTTGGGAATACAGTCATAGAAATATGAAAAGGGCGGGGTGTATATGGGGCGATAAATGGTATTGGGGGTTGAGCCTAAATGAACGTGCATCTACAACTGTTCCACATGGGCCACGAGACGATGCACAAAGTCGGGTGGAGTTGTTGACCTGTAAACGGAAGTGACCACAAATAGGCAATTGTAAATTATCATCAAAGAAGACAGAAAAGAAAAGAAAAAAAAAAACATGAAGGTTTCAACAGCAAAGTGAACGACGATGACTTCTAGGGTGATTTTTGTGTTGCAAATTGACACAAATGGCAGAATGGTCACCTTCTGAAACAAAGATGAAATTGAAATAGTATCAGATCCTATGACCTGAGGCATGATCAATTTTTTCAAAATCATCTAAGAGCCAGCCAAGTTCTAAAGAGCTTAGGTTTCCACTTGCAAATACATCATTCTGGGAAAGGAGTGGGGGGGGGGGGGGGGGGGAGTGAAGACATCTGGCAGAATCTACACAAAACGCCTAGTGTTAGTAAATCACCTACGTAGAAACTACACGCAAACACTAACAGCACAGTGCACGTTTACACGCCCCGGTGTAGCGACTACGTGAATACAGCCAACACCTACTGGAATTCTAGGAAACCTGTGTTAGTAAATTGCGCCGCATACACCTTGTACTCATCTAAACGTTCAGGCCACACAGGCTCAAACAGGAACATTCACACACACTCACGCCCAAAACTAAGCAACAACCAAGCTACGTGTGTGCCCGACGTTTGCAGGAACTGGACGACCGCACGACGATAACACTGCTGGACTGAGTGGTCAATAGGCGCTAGTTTTAATTCTATCGACAACGGTACCAAAGCATGCACCTGTAGGTAACAAGCCGTTTCCCTTATTACTTTCATAGGTTGACATCCATTACCTTCAACCATGTGACCTAATCTTAAAAACCAACAAAACAAATTGATTTCAAGAGCACTGTGCGGTATATTATTATTCTACAAAATGAATTCAACGTCTCACTTTCAGCTGACTGCAAATTGTCATAAAGTACAGCTGGTCCCCTCTTCCCGTCTTTCGGATAATGCATGGGCAACCCTGCATACAGCCGCCCAAGTCACTCACTTTCTATTTCGGTGCTACAATACAGTACAAGACCATCTAACATTCCAAAACACGGTCTATTGTGTGGCTGATGTCTATTCAAAGCGTGAAACTTAAATCCCAAATTCAAAAACATAAATTCATAGAATGGAGTGACATTCACCCATTTCTTCAAAGAATGAAGTCAAAAATGCCAACGCCCAAGGTGAAATGTACAATCATTATAAAGTGTTAAATGGCCATGTTCGACGTTCCAGTGGACTATATTCGCTTTGCAAGTCAGATGGACACCGCTTGTCCTTGTTAGGGCAATTCAGGACAGTTGAAACTTTCTTACAGCTGTTCTGAAAAACTCTGTATGCTTCCCAAGAGAAAACTATTCTCAACGACGGCTAAATGATGCCTTTATCATAAGAAAGTGAATCATTCATGCATGGGCAGGACTTCTTACTTACTTACAGTGCTCTTTCATTTTTATGTCCCCAACCACTCTGCAAAGACTGAATTCGAACGAATGCATTCACAATGATATTTATATTATTCATATCATTTAGTTTGACACTTTACGTGTAAAGTATAAATGTCTGCAAAATATCTGCGGCTCTTCAAAATATCCATGCACCAGTTACCTTTCTAGTCGAATGAAGTTCTTTTAGCAGCTCTAGCCCCATTAAAACCAGCTCGCTTCATGCATTTGAAATGGTCGGTAACCACTTGCAAGTACCCGTGATGTTGGGTTTCTGTTCATCTCTCTACAGACCATGGCGCACCCTGTTTTGGAGCTTACATGGCCACAGTCACTGTTAAATAAGTTTGTTTATTTTGTTGGGTGAAGGGTGTTGTTTTCCTTTCAGTATCAGTCAAAACATTTAGCACATACCCCACTGTTTTAAATAGAAACAGAAATTAAACTGAAATCCGGCAGATAAATAAAGTATTGTTTGATAGTCTAAATTCGTTTTTACAATATTTCTGACTACTTTGTCGAATTACTACCACTTTCTTAGAGTGACTGAAAATTAATAGCAATGTCGTGCCGAGTGCTAAACCTTGAAAAGAGATTTTAAATAACCTGACACATTGACAAGCAAGCTGTGTGTGACAAATTGCTCAATTACGCCGCATACGATTTTCACAAAAATGGCTTTCGCATTGTGCTTTGATAAAAACGGGTAAGGCAACACTCAACCAAACGCACGAGATGCTGGCTGGTTAATACTGAAAACAAAACTTTATTGTTGCCAAAATGTCATACATGTGAACGCTGCCAAAATGTCATACATGTGAACAACTCCCTCGGCCTTTTATGTAACGGCAATAAGGACACTTGGTACTGGAGCCCTTGTCTTCGGGTATCAAAGTGCTTATCATTTCTGAATTTGGTCTGGCCTACATCGACGTGCTAACTCTGAACTGCTACACACACAGCCCATGGCTTTGTGATGGTTTCTCAAACAAATGGAGACAGGTACAAGATAACAGAATCTATATTACTATGAAGTGTCGACCCAGAAAACAGTGTTTGGTTAGATAAATATTAAGACTTGCAGCGAATAGGTAAGCTCACGAGGGCTCGGGCGGAAAGTGACATCTCCGGTCACGTGGATTTCATGACTTATGGCTTCTAGTTTTGGGGATTCATAGCCCTCGTCCCCATTCCCCTGTAAATCTTTAAAAGAAAAAAAAAACGCAAGTGTACAAATTATGCGTACACGCACACTCAAATGCCACTGCATGTAAAGCTAAGGGAATAAATTTACAGCGAATACAAACGGTGAAATTAAAGGCAGTATTTTTATCGCACGTAACAATTAAAAAAATAATCATAACAATAAATGGACCGCTACATTTTCACCCAGGTGTATGGAATGCTATCTTTGTTTCATTTTATACTAACAAGTTTTCTTAATACCACCGGGTTTATATGTGCATAGTGTTTATATCTATTATATATTTCAGTAACTTGCAACCTTTGGCATGGCTAACTGACCAAACTATACACTCTTCAGGCCTTAAATTTGGCAGGAAAGTGGCAATTGAGATAAGGAAGATGATGGCTATAATTAAAAGTTGTTTACTTCAAGCGTGTATTTTTAAAAAATAACAATGTTTAGTGCTATGTAACATTTGTTTCGTAATATTTTATAGTACCGTGCATGTCATAAAAAGTAATCGTATCAGGCGTTCAGTTTGGTGCGTAGTGTTCTGGTGCGCATGAGTTCTGAAGCAAGACTGTAGTTTATTACTTTTATTATATGAAAGAGAGAGAGAGAGAGAGAGGGGGGGGGGGAGTACATGATTGTTTATTCTGGGCAATGCCCGGTAGGTCATCTAGTAATTTATATGTTATTGACCTTTTCCTGAACATGAGCAATACACACTGCAACCATACACTTCAGGTCGGTTTGGATGAATAAGATAAATTCTTACACCTATATAGCCAGAGACAAACTTTTTGGCAACAGAAACGAAAATCTTCTGATTACTGTGAGGCTCCATGACAAACGCATTTACTTTGCATTCATATCATTGGCCCCACTAAGTCTTGTTCACCCCATCTATCTCCCTGACCCGTCCTGTTTCAATTGCCTTTGAAGGATTGCACGACAGGACACACACAACATCATGATCAATCTTGAACATCGCTGCCCTGGACATTATCTGGGATCACTTCCACAGCAAAACTGCACATATACTTTTGTTGCAGTTCGAAGGGGCTCTAGCCTTCGCAGTGTTAATGTCAGTAAATGTTTTTAAGAAATGAATATATATAAAATACCAGAGAGTCTCTTCTTCATAATTTTGCCCATGTCTACAGTACTATTATATTCAAGAGAGGTACAAACTGTTTGGACGGGCATTTTGGCATACCAAGTAAAATATTAAGGCACTGAGCAATCCCTACCGATATTTCTGCTCACTGCCCCTTGATCACGGAATATTCGGACTCCACCAGAGCCTTTCAGGCCATGCTCCCCAAACCATTACCACCAGCTGTTACTGATACAATTACCTAGCAATTATGTCATGAAGTTACAAGGAATTTTATCGCATTTCCAGCTGACACTGGGCTGGTCTCCAAACTCACAAGACCTGCCAAGGTCGAAGAAATGCCACTTTCTGTCTTGTGTTAGACAGTGTGTCCTTCGTTTATAACGAAATATAAATTAAATCCAACAAACACCACAACATACTCTTTCAGTACATGCATAACAATTAACATTTTAATAGCCAGCAGAACTGTACGAGGTCAGTACTGTATTCAAATTTATACTTATTTTTTTAATTATTTTGAGCTGTTGTTGTTTTTCTATCTTTTATAAATTCAGTACCCGCCAGTCACGTAGGCTTATGTTAAGTGTTATTCAGTAACAGTGGGTGACTTTATCTCAGTGCAACATTAACCACTTGGTTTCGTTAATGTTATTTTTGTTTTGCTTTGTTGTTGTTGTTCTTTTAGCATTTTGTGGTGTATCACTTCTACTGTATCTTTATCTGACAGCATAATGCAAGTTTTACACATCACACATCTTTTATATTCCATTGTTAATGGCGGGAACCAATACAATATGCATTATCATAGGGCCCATTTTCCCCACAGCAAAGACTGCAACAGGACATGAATAGGGAATATACCAGTGATTCTCAATCTCCCTCTCTCCGCCGCTTCACAATGTAATCCCTTTATCCAAAGTTGTACAAACAGAATTGCTCTTTTCTAACAAGAGGCCATACTGTAAAGGCAAACACTACCTGTCTGTTTTAATAACAAAACAAACAAACAAACAAAAAACAAATACCAGCATACATGATATGATCTGCAATCTCCATTACATACAGACATGTATAACACACTTTCATTATTACTCATGTGTGCCTGGGCTTAACAGGTGAAAAAAAAAAAGCACTGAAAAGCAAAATAAATCAGAGCAGCTTAACTTGTCACCGCAAAGTTGCCAATGCCCAACAAGGCAAGCAGGAAATCATAAAGATGTGGACAGTACAATGTATCTATCATACAGGAATCCAGTCATGATGTACCTAGGGGACCATTTGATACTAAAGCTATATCTACTTGTGGACTTCCCCAGTGTCTGGCTACCTAAAACACCCCATTCCCGCAATTATATTAATTAATTTAAGAAATGGAAAAACAAATTATTTTTTTTTACATTTAAAAATACACTGAAAGAAATATGAATAAAGAAACCAAAGTGTTGCCAAAGTTTACCCATTGCATAAGTTAACTGAACCACTGGCTGGCTGACTTACTGTACCTTTAGAAACACTTTGAATTTAGATGAATCGGGCCAATAATTAGCAAATAAACTGATCTTTTAAAAGATCAAAGTTTGCCATTCAGCATAAAACCACTAAACCTCATCCCCCCAATTCCTGCCTATGCTGTTTGTACACCATAACATTATAGAAAATAACTTTAGGTAGAAAAACACCATGAGCTCCACCTAATTAAATAACAGAATACCCAGTTTACACAGTGCCTCAGCCTATTTCCCTTCAACACTACCCTGTCAGTGTCACAGAAGTAGAGATGCTGAGGTACATCTAGATACATCATCCAGAATGCTTGACCATAAGTTTAAAAAAAATATATACATCACTGACGGCACAAAAGATATAACTGAAGGGGCATCAGAAGCGAGAAACAGGGCTTCCCAAATCCCAAGGAGGGATGAAAACTTATGATACAGAAGCTGCTTATTACAAGAGTAGAGACAGTAGAAAGAGCAAAGCCTGCAAGGGTTAATGTATGTTGTTGTGTTTTTTACTGAAAGAAAGAAAGAAAACAGTAGCTTATTGTTGTAAAATAGGTTCCTAGAGAAACATTAGTGCTGAAAACATACGTGGGTGAATGAGATGAAAATGTTACCACGCACAACTCTCTCCAGGAACCAGACTTACAACTATGATAAATTGGTTTACCATATCTTGTCACAACCAAATTACCCCCCCCCCCCCCCCCCATCCCTCAAAATGTTGCAAAATTTACAATATCATCCACTTGTAACCTTCTTGTGCATTAATTTCCAGATAAATTTTAGTTACAGTTAATTCATTTTATTAGAAAGTGACGTGCTTAACTATTCATTGCCAAATGAGAAAGACGGGGGATATGTCTTCTGAGTGTTTTTGAGTGATCTGTATTCATCTTCCAAAGTAAAAGGTCCAATGTCCTGGAAAAAAAAGCTGCAGAGGTCAGCAAGTGATATTCAGGCTACATGCTGCCAAGGCCATCAAATTTATTCCAGACTTACATCTTATATGACCCTAAACCTGACCAAAGGGCTGCCAAGACAAAAAGGTACCGCTGCCTTATTTCTACTGGTGAACTAAGCAGGGATGCCAAACTTTCACATCATTTGGGACTTTGCCAGTGGGAGACATCCAGCCTGAATCATCACTTTCACCGCAAAACACTACAGTGGTGCCACAGCTAAGAAATGTCAACATCTACAGAAGGGATACAATGCCGGCATACCAAAGTTATAATTCTCTAAAATGAGCTCCGGTGGCGTCTCATGGTCCAGGTCGGCAGCTAAAATACCCAGCGGGTCAAGGTCGCTCACATTGTGACCTCTGATCTATGTATGTAATCAGACAGAGGGCATTCACAGCATGAGGATGTGATAATTTGTAAATTAAAACAACCCTTGCAATTATCTGTGTTACAGGTATATACAACGCCCTCACTTAGCTTAGACCAGCTTTACTTAAAGTATGAATTCTCTTTCTCATCAAACCACTTCAAAAATTAACTTGCGTGTTGCAATGTGACTCAGGTGAAGGGAACAAGCCATTTGAGAAATATAATATAAATTAGAAATATTTCTTACGCTGAACTTCTTCTGCTTTTATGTTTATAGTAAAACATATAGAAAGCAATGATATCATAAATATTTATGCTACATACATACAGATGCTGCACCCCCCAAAAAATTTGCTGGAAAATACTGGAAAATTCTGATATAAAGCTTTTGGAACCTAGATGCAGCCACCAATATAAAACCCATTCCTCAAGGTGCCTGCAATATGGGCAGAATATGGAGTGTGCTTTTAGAAATGTAAAATATTTTTAAAAAACTAAATATTCTGGCACAAAAACAAAATTGCTAATGCTAGAGTAAAAAAAAAATATATATATATTTTATTAATGGAACAAGAACAAGCTAAGTAAAGGACAGGCAGAACAAGACCAAACATTGTGACCAATAGAATAAAATTACTGTAATTTGGGATCCCTCAAAACTTCTTCCAGAATGTTCTCAAAAGTTGGGATTTGGAGAAAAAAAAACAAAAAAAAGACCTGCACGAGAATGAACTACAACATAACCTACACACCTGAAAGCAAAAACAATTAGAATTACACCTGCAAAATGGTGAAGGCCAATAATTAATAAAATATGATTAATGTAACATGATATCTGAAATAGAGTATTGAGCGCAGTTAAAAAGTAATTAATACACACAGTGTATTGAGATAAGTAAACTAAAACATAGTCATTGACCAATCATAAGGTTAGAAATAAAGCCTTTTTTAAAGAGACTCACCAGAAGTAATGTATTTGAAACATACAATTAATGACCCTGGAATGAATATTTTATATGACAAATGTTAGCCTTAAGATACAAGTTTCCCTATCATTTAAACAAGTGTTAAGTCCTGCACAGTATTTGACATCTGTATGAAAGTAACACAAGGATTTAACATACATGATTACTGATGATTATGGCACATCAACAGCTAAATAGCTGAATGATGAAAAGTACATTTTTAAACAAACTTCCACTGTTTTCTAGCCAAATAAACACTCACTCCCTTTAGAAAGATACTGTTGCTCATTCAATGAGTAAATTTATGAACTCAGTCCCACAGGCCATTAATCTTTCACAAGTATATTTCAGAAAAATTTATCAGTCCCCATATCTAGAAAAGGCATGACTTCCTCCTACGGGACATTTATTGGACTGATTTGTTTGGGTTCTTTTTGTTGTTTCGTTTTTTCAATTCCAAGCCACAGTTTGGGGCAGCTTGCAACAAATCTTACTAGGCTGTGGAGCACAAGCAATTCACTATTGATTGCACCAGATCTGCATCACTAGAAATGAAACGCTGAATAGGGTGAGATAGGGATGCAGAATGGAATAATTGTTAAATATAATTCTGACAATCATGCATTACATGACTGTGTGAATAAAAAATGTGGAAATATGAGGGCTAAATTGACAATAGCTCCTCTTCTTTCAGTATTCTGGTAATGGTATAAAACTGACCCGACTGCATTGACCAACACTGTATCATTTAATGTATCATTCTTCATGATTTGACATGACGAAAAACTGTAGCTTCTGTTTGTTTACCATGGTGCTCCAACAATTCTTAAACCAGACATGAAGTCATCCTTTTTCTAGACATAAGTGGACATGATGGTACTTAGAATTATTCTATTGATCAGGGATGTTCCCAGTCCTCTCCTATGTCTCAACATCAAACCCAAACCATCCTCATAAAAGTTCATCAGTCAAGATAGTTGTGTTTCATGTTGAGAAATACAAGAGAAGTCAGGACCTGTGGGCTTAAATGTATGTGGACCTGTGGGCTCTCTGTAAATAACACTAGGACAACGGATTTGACTTACTCTACATATTTATAGTACCTGATAGGAACGGATAATGGACTGGACTGAGAGGTGATCCTCAATTGTCTTCTCATCCACGGGAGCACCCTGGGCCACAGCATGGGTGGGCAGGGCAGCAGGGACAGATGACAAAGAGCGGAGGTTGGGTGGAGGTGTATAAGCTTGCCCTGGGGGCGCTCCACGGGCGGTTTGTCGGAAGAAGGCGTCCCATGACTGAAAACAGAACCAAAAACATTATAAACATACAAAAGCAATTATCTATACTGTCATGATTCAAATGTTGTTAAAACTCACGCAGAGAGTGAGTTGTTGTTGTTTTACCAGGGCCATGAGAAATTGGCTGGTGGCCTTGAACGGCCCTCGCGAATTATAGTTGGTGAGTAAATAAATGTAAAGTTAAACTGTTAGAGACACGCTTGTCGGTTTTAATGTTCGTGATTAATAAGTAATGGAGTAGGGGTGAAACAAGGTGGGGATAGTTGACATTGTTAAGTATGACTAGACAAGTTTTTGCACGTTAACTGGCTGGTAGAATAGTGCAGACGTATTACTACAATTAAAATGGTGGGAGGTTTCGACCTATGAGATAGCTGAACTAATTGGGCCAGCGGACTAGCACGCTGGGTAGTTAGATAGTATAAAACATCGTGTAACGTTCAGATTTAGGGAATACAGACGAGCAGAAGCATCGTGTCGTGAAGTATCTCCGGTTGGCCAGTACCTGAACTGTGTGGTTTGAAGACTAGAAGTCCTTGCTAACGGACTGACTGAGCTCTAGAAAGAAAGGTCTGAGTGGGCTGACCTTTGAAAGCCCACGCTGCGCTATTTTGATGTTCGCGCCTACCAGTAGGCGTGACCAATGGTAATATATCTTATTAGTTCAAGCATAATAGAAGATCAGAGATAGAGAGAGATCCGAGAACCACAGCCTCATAGGAAGTCTAAGGAAACCCCAGCTGGCACTCGACGACGAGTGGCCTGTGTTATAGAATTATTTCCATAGTATGATTGAAGTAATATGGCACATTGTTGATGAATTGAATAATGATTGTGCATATATATAAATAGTTTTTTTGCAACTGCGTAATTACCTACAAGCCGAAGTGTGCTTCTGTAGGCTTGGAACGTACTGGGCTCTCCTAACATTCAAGCCCATATGATTTAGGGAGAGTTTGCCTGGCGACTGGCCAGTGGCGACTCAACTGTCACTTTAAATTGATATCTAGTTTCGTATAATATACCTATTTGCTACTGATTGCAGTACATCCAATAAGGAACCATAATTACATGAAATATCATAGATTAAGTTAGTAATTAGAATTTATTGCTTTGAATATACCTCTATTGTCTTTTGTTTTGTTTATTAATATTTATGTAAAACATGGCCTGACCGGCCTGACATATATATATACTCTAGTTGTTTAATACTTTTCTTGTGTGGTTGTGTCCGAGTGTGAGTTAGCTGCCTCTCGTGCAGTCGAATGCTCCCCAAGACCCTAACTCTGCTCGTGACATCTGGAGGGGACCCCACTGACATCTGGAGGGGACATCCTCACCACTCCTGACATCTAGAGGACCCCACTGACATCTGAAGAGGACCCCGTCAACATCTGCAGGGATACCACTCTAGACTCTACTGTTATTTATGTCATTTTTTTGTAGTTTATAGTTTTGTATACTGCTAATTTTTTTTTGTTTCTCCCCCACATGTCTGGCATGTCCTCTCGTCATTGATCCTGGGACCACTACGAGGGACTGACAGCTACTAACAGGAAAAGACAAGACCAGCGCTGTGGACCAAGGGAAAGAGCCAGTCCATTTCACCCAGTTAAGTGAACCATCTGTATTAGTCTTCGTTTGAGGGGTTCGTCGTTCCAGCTCCCCTACTTTTGACAGGCATTATTTTTTTTCTTTTTGTGTTTAGATTAGATACGCGGGAGGTTGGAAGGGATCGAGACTCAGCTTACCTTTCTTGCCAGACTAGCCGATCTAGATGGTGGTTTAAACCGGATGTGGGGTATGCTTTGCCTTGAATAGTTCTATAGGGACCTGTTATTCGTGTAGATTGTTAGCGTTCTATCTTCCTCGTATTTTTAGGAAGACGTCTCTCCTGTTCTTTTTCTTACCTTTCTGTAGATAGTTTCAGGTTAGTCAGGTCTGTTGTCGTTTGTTCTTTGTTATTCTCGTCTCACTCTCCATGTAATTCTTTTCCATTATAGTGTTGCATTATTATATTTTGTATTCATACTCGCTATATTATTGCCTGGGATAAATCACGTGTCTATGGCACGTTGAGAGATAATCTGGATATTACAGTTGTTAGGCTTGTATAGCCAAGGAAGTTAATATCGTGAATATTGATTTATTCCGGTTTATAGCAGAGGGAACGCTGCTAAGAGTGTACGGAAGATACACTGGGAATATTACAGTGGTATCGTTAGTTAACGACCAATCACGGAAGCAGTAGACTGACTGCTTGAGGATTAGGAGATATACGTGAAGGAGATAAGTGATCACTAGGATAGCTCAACCACTACTTGGTTGACTAAGACATACTGTTTGTTGTTGATTTCGTTCATACTGCAGGAACGAACACCCGCAGAGTGCAATTGATACATTGCTTCCAGGGAGAATAAAGTTAGAGAGTTTTGATAAGTTGTCCTCGATTAGGACATTATATCGCATTATCGATCGGTATCATGGCCGAACTACAGAGATATTTGGAACTCGCTCAATCATTTGGCATACCGGAAGCTCAGCGTGCTTCTTGGGTTGACCAGAAACTGAAAGAAGAACGAGAAGAAAAAGCCGCGGAGAGATTACGCCTAGAAAAGGCTGCGGAACGAGAAGAAAAGGCCGCGGAGATATTACGCCAAGAAAAAGCCGCGGAACGAGACGATAGAGCCGCGGAACGCGCGGAGAAACAGGCTCAAAGAGAGTATGAGCTCGCTTTGAAACAGTTGGAAGCGAAGCAAGCCCAACCTACCGGGGCTCCGGAAGTTACTTCCAATAATAAAACGAAACCTAAATTGCCAACCTTTAATGATAAGGTTGATCGCATAGATTCCTACCTCCACCGTTTCGAACTCCATGCCGTTTGCGCGGGATGGCAGCGTGGTGAGTACACGTCATGCCTCGCCAATCTTTTGACAGGGAGAGCGTTGGAAGTTTTCCATAGCCTCACTATTGATGACGCTAGGGACTATGACATTCTAAAGACCGCGCTACTAAAGCGTTTCCAACATACGGAGGATGGATTTCATAAGCGTTTCCGCGATTGCAAGCCGGAAGCATCTGAGAATTTCTCCACTTACGTGGACCGCCTCCGCCACCTGCTCAGCCGCTGGACTGAGTTGGCCGGTGTGGAAGAGGGAAATTTCAAGAAACTTTATGATTTAATAATTAAAGACCAAATATATATGTCCTGCCACGCGGACCTGGTGGCGCATTTTAAGGAGCAAGCCCCCAAAACTACCGTCGAGATAACATCGATAGCGGAACGGTACGCTGCGGCTCACCCTAATCGATCGTTAGCTAAAGCTAAATTAAGCGAACCGTGTTACGCCGGCGTTGCTACTAGGACACCGGTATCGTCGAGACAATCACGACAGCCCTTTCGACAGTCGCCGCAGGTTCGTCCACGGTCCGAGCCGCCGTTTAACAGGAGACAACCGAATCCCCGTAATTTTTCTCGGGACTGGGAACCCCGATATTCACGTCCTTTCCCTACCGGAGGACCGCGTAACAACTACTATCAAGCGCCCCCATTTCCTTCTTATCGAGGTACACCTCGAAGGGATGATAATCCATTCCACTGTTATAGATGTGGCGGCGAAGGCCACATTCGGAAACAATGCCGAGTTAGATTAGATGCGGCAAATGCATGCTCTGTAGCATTCACCGAAAACCGCGGTAACAGAACTAGGAATGCCGAAACCGTAAATAAAGTTATTCCAGTTATGTCCGCCCTCCACGAGCGAGGCGCGCTGACACTATATGAGGGACAAGTAAACGCCATACGAGCATCCGTATTGCGAGATTCAGGCTGTACGACCGTCGGTGTGCGTGAATCGCTGGTCCGTCCTGCACAACTCCTGGATCGCGATGCGACGTGCATTACTCTTGGTGGTTCAGTTGAACATTTTCGTTTGGCGGAAATATATGTTGACACTCCGTTTATAACTGGTGTTGTCACGGCCTGTGTGCTACCAAATCCGGTTGCCGACCTAATCATTGGCAATATTCCCCATTTAAAGGACGTCTCCGATAGCGAACTCGAGATTTGGGACGATGAGAACGACATTGCGTGTGTCACGACAAGACAACAATCGCGTCGCCAGAGTGACGACACATTACGATCGCCTGTCGTCGACTTGGATGTGACCCCCGAGATTTTTCGTAACGAACAGCGCACAGATCCATCACTAAATCCCCTCTTTGCTAAGATTCATCCGGACAGCCCGGATACAACCAGGTTCTGCCTGAAAGACGACCTCCTATATCGCGTTTTTCGGGGAAAGCGCGAAACTATTTTGCAATTGGTCATACCAAGATCATTTCGCCGAGACATCACCCGCCTCACTCACGACACCGCATTGTCGGGCCACCAGGGCAAAGCGAGAACAAAATCGAGAGTCCTGTCTCAGTTTTTTTGGCCCGGGGTTTACGGTGACATAAATAGCTATGTGTCGCGTTGCGATACATGCCAGAAAAGAACCCCCAAAGGAAAAACTTCGCGGGCACCTATACAAGAGATGCCGCCGGTTTCCACTCCATTTCAGCGAGTTGCCGTCGACATCGTCGGGCCATTACCGAAGTCGGATAGAGGCCATCGGTTTATTCTATCAGTAATCGATTATGCCACCCGTTGGCCTGAGGCAATCCCGTTAAAAGAAATATCGGCCGATCACGTCGCCGAGGCATTGGTCACCATATTCACGCGCGTCGGATTCCCGTCCGAATTATTATCCAATAGAGGTCCGCAATTCACCTCCGACCTTTTCAGGAAAGTACTGGAACTCACGGGCATTAGGCAGAAACTTACGTCACCATACCATCCACAGTCCAATGGCTGTTGCGAGCGCTGGAATGCCACCATGAAAGCTATGCTGGCACGCGTTTCAGCCGATAGACCTGGTGACTGGGACCGTCGACTTCCGGCCATCTTGTTCGCATATAGGGAACTCCCAAATGCGACAACGGGTTTTTCCCCGTTTGAACTTTTATACGGTCGTAAACCACGTGGCCCGATGGCCATTTTACGCGATTTATATGCCGGTTCTGATACCGACGTTCCTGATACGCGATCCGCGTATCAGTACATCGTCGATCTCCGACATAGAATAGTTAATGCATGCGACCTGGCTCGACAATTTGCATGCGTACGGACCAGGTCATTTATAGGATATCGCGATCAGGGTAGTCGGTTAAGAACCCTGTCAGTCGGAGATCGGGCATTGGTGCTGTTACCAGAAACGAACAACAAGCTACTCCTCACTTGGAAAGGACCCTTTCTAGTTAAGAAGCGACTCTCGAGAGTTAATTATCTCATTACCATCCGTGGTAACGATAAGGTTTACCACATAAACATGTTGAAAAAGTATTTTACCGATGATCAAGGTCATCACGATCATTCTTGCCATGTTGTGGCCCAAGCAAACGCAGCGATGGTCACTATCGATGACAACGACCGGGAGCCATTACCTATGACTAGATCGCTCCTGTCCTTGCAAGCCACAGAGGACGCGACTTCCGTTAATATCAATCCACAGCTGGATCAAAGTAAGACACAGGACATAATGGATCTTGTTCGGGAGTTTGCGCCACTATTCACTGATTTGCCGGGTAAAACATCTTTAGTTCAACACGTCATCCGGTTGCACTCGGACGTACCCGTGTTTGTTAAACCCTACCCGCGCACGACACCATACAGGCCGAGGTGGAAAAGATGCTCAGCTTGGGAGTCATTGAGCGCTCGACGAGCCCTTACTGCTCGCCGATTGTACTAGTAAAGAAAACAGACGGTTCCGTTAGGTTTTGTATCGATTACAGGAAGCTTAACGCTCTAACCATTTACGATGCTGAACCTATCCCGAATCAGGAAGAGCTATTTGCGCGATTGGCTGAGTCGTCCGTATTTTCGAAAATAGATTTGGCTAAAGGCTACTGGCAAATCCCAATGGAAGAGGCCAATAAACAGTACACAGCGTTTCAGACCCCTATGGGTCTCATGCAATGGAGGTTCATGCCATTCGGTCTCGTAACAGTACCAGCGACATTTGCGAGGATGATGAACATCCTATTGCAGCAGACACCATACGTCCTAAGCTACTTTGACGACATTTGCGCTTTCCATACGGATTGGAAAGGCCACTTAGAGGCACTTCGTCAAATGCTTAGTAAACTTCGAGATGCCGGGCTTACAGCTAAGCCTAGCAAAGTCTTCCTGGTTTATACGCAGATTAACTTTCTAGGACATACTATCGCCAAAGGCATCCAAACACCGGACGACAATAAAATAAGTAAGATTTTAAAACTCCAGGCTCCTCATACTAAGAAGCAGGTTCGTAGCCTGTTAGGCTTTTTAAGCTATTATCGGAATTTCGTTCCTAATTTTTCGGCCCTTACGGCCCCGTTATCCGATCTTACAAGAAAAGACCGACCCAATAAAATTATCTGGACTACGCAGTGCGCCACCGCGCTCGCGACAGTGCAGCAACTGTTTTCCAGTTCGCCGCTGCTTATCCTACCAAATATTAGGCACACCTTCACCGTCCGCACTGACGCGTCGGACCAGGGAATTGGAGCTGTTTTGCTTCAGGAAAGAGATGGCTTATTGCGCCCGTGTATGTACGCTAGCCGGAAATTACTTCCGAGAGAACAGAGATACGCTATCACAGAGCGGGAGTGCCTGGCGATTGTATACGCCGTAGACGCGTTTTCCCGCTACCTACTTATGACGGAATTCGTCATCGAGACAGACCATAAACCGTTGTTATTTTTAAAATCGAACCGAGCCAAGAACGCTCGTTTGACCAGATGGAGTCTGGCCCTTCAGGAATATCGCTTCATTATAAAGGCCATTCCTGGTGGAGACAATGTCCATGCCGACCTATTATCACGGCTACCTTAATCTTCTTGTATTTTAGTCTGTCATATGTATTGGCGTTGGATGGGATTGACACCTCATTCAGAGACCGAGGGATGGTATCACATATTGTTCACCCGTTGTGAACACTTTTCACCTACCCCTGTGCTTTCCTTTGTTCCAACAGCTATTTTACTGACGTCGACCCGTATTTTGGCCACACTAGACGTTGTTGCCCATGGTCGAGGACGAGAAGTCATGGCAGACCAGGAGTCCAGATCCACTAATGCCATCGATGCTACTATAGTTATCTTTTCTTGAGTATTATTCATTGTATGTATGCATTCCTGATGACATTCGCACAGGAGCAATGTTGTACTCTAAAATTTTCGAGTTATGATTGTTAATGTCTACGTATTTAGAGGTAAGATTTAATCCTCAGAGAGATATATACTTTTGGACGGAGCCTTAAGATTTTCATGAAGTTTTGTCCATCAAGGATACCCGTCCTGTAGGTTTTTTTCAACTTTTGTAGTAGTCTTAGTGATTACCTAGTTAAGTTCACCTTTCAAGCAATTTCTCGACTCATGCCTTCCCCTTACGATAATCATTTATATCGGTGGGGGATGTGTCATGATTCAGATGTTGTTAAAACTCACGCAGAGAGTGAGTTGTTGTTTTACCAGGGCCATGAGAAATTGGCTGGTGGCCTTGAACGGCCCTCGCGAATTATAGTTGGTGAGTAAATAAATGTAAAGTTAAACTGTTAGAGACACGCTTGTCGGTTTTAATGTTCGTGATTAATAAGTAATGGAGTAGGGGTGAAACAAGGTGGGGATAGTTGACATTGTTAAGTATGACTAGACAAGTTTTTGCACGTTAACTGGCTGGTAGAATAGTGCAGACGTATTACTACAATTAAAATGGTGGGAGGTTTCGACCTATGAGATAGCTGAACTAATTGGGCCAGCGGACTAGCACGCTGGGTAGTTAGATAGTATAAAACATCGTGTAACGTTCAGATTTAGGGAATACAGACGAGCAGAAGCATCGTGTCGTGAAGTATCTCCGGTTGGCCAGTACCTGAACTGTGTGGTTTGAAGACTAGAAGTCCTTGCTAACGGACTGACTGAGCTCTAGAAAGAAAGGTCTGAGTGGGCTGACCTTTGAAAGCCCACGCTGCGCTATTTTGATGTTCGCGCCTACCAGTAGGCGTGACCAATGGTAATATATCTTATTAGTTCAAGCATAATAGAAGATCAGAGATAGAGAGAGATCCGAGAACCACAGCCTCATAGGAAGTCTAAGGAAACCCCAGCTGGCACTCGACGACGAGTGGCCTGTGTTATAGAATTATTTCCATAGTATGATTGAAGTAATATGGCACATTGTTGATGAATTGAATAATGATTGTGCATATATATAAATAGTTTTTTTGCAACTGCGTAATTACCTACAAGCCGAAGTGTGCTTCTGTAGGCTTGGAACGTACTGGGCTCTCCTAACATTCAAGCCCATATGATTTAGGGAGAGTTTGCCTGGCGACTGGCCAGTGGCGACTCAACTGTCACTTTAAATTGATATCTAGTTTCGTATAATATACCTATTTGCTATTGATTGCAGTACATCCAATAAGGAACCATAATTACATGAAATATCATAGATTAAGTTAGTAATTAGAATTTATTGCTTTGAATATACCTCTATTGTCTTTTGTTTTGTTTATTAATATTTATGTAAAACATGGCCTGACCGGCCTGACATATATATATACTCTAGTTGTTTAATACTTTTCTTGTGTGGTTGTGTCCGAGTGTGAGTTAGCTGCCTCTCGTGCAGTCGAATGCTCCCCAAGACCCTAACTCTGCTCGTGACATATACTATATATTTCTGGACTTCAGATTTTTCGTTGCAAAAGGCTTCTGAACCACTAAACACTCAGGCTTCAAATTTTATATGGTGCAGCAGAATGGATGTAAAGGTGCACAGTTTTTAATAGAAGTCTCAAATCGGTGTAGTTTTTTTTATTGGAAATTTATTGTTTCGCCATCATTTACATCTATTTCGAGTCATGGTTCGCCATTTTAAGGTTTCGTTATCACTTCCTGCGATGTGTTCACTATCAAACACATTAACCCGTGCGCAAATCATGCTGTTGTACGGGATGCGCAGGGTGTCAACTCACAAAGGCAGAGCAGTAAGACTTATATATTTAAAAACAAACAAACAAAAATAAAATAAACAAATAGGAACAGGCCAGATGCAGCACGTCCATAATAACCACCCAGAACTGAAACCAATATTCAAACCGATTTATCCCGGGCCGGCCCGGGGACCTCAGCTAGTTAATATATAATACATATAATATAATATGTCCTTCTATTGTAACATGGCAGTATGCAGGCAGGGACAGGCACAGAAAGACATGCCAACATTAAAAACAAGCCATAAAAATCTGAGTACAATAGGGAAGGTATTGACTGCATAACAAAGGCACATATGAAAAGTGACTGGTGATGCATATCACCTCTGACTGCTGAGTTCATTATGATTTCAGCACCTTTTCACACTAGGTAAAGGACAAACATCAATGATTATTTAAGAAAAGAGTAACAGAAAGAATTACACAGTTTTGGCAGATGTTCTGGTCTACTGGCCCAAAACTGAATAACTCATTATTACCCGCTCGCACTTTAATGTGCAGTGATATTACGCAAAGCGAGAGGAAAAAGGAGGAAGAAGAGAAAGAAATGAAAGCAAACAAAACAGTGGCCGCAGGCCTTCCTCCCCCCACCCCCCCCCCCCCCCCCCAAGTTTTCTTTGCCTTTCAGCCTTTCCTTAAAAAGCAACATTTCATTATGAAGATCTCAAAGATAATAATCTAAGCAAACAAAAACATTTTATTCTACAAACTGGTAACAACAAAACCAAGCAATAGAGCAAATCAACAGACATATATGAATGCACACCTGATAAACCCACTCTTTTCTTTCCTCAATATCTTCTTACAGCTTAGCTGAAAGAAGGATAGCGAATTATCTGGATGAAAGCCTCGCAAATACCAGTAATAATGCAAACCTGTTGTCTTTTTAAAACTGAGTATTGACAAAAACTACATCACACAAGGTATTGCATCAGTTGGCTTGTATTAAAATCAAATGTCCATTGCCAAATGGGAAACTGTCATATTTGTCAGAAAGAAAGACGCTCACAACGAATTTTGAACAAGTGTTGTGCTGCTACAACTCATATTCAGTCTTACTACTGCCTCTGACCAATTGCAACATTAGGTACATCTTTTATCATTAAACTAATGAAATTGGCTTTCAAAAAAGGTGTACTTCCTTGGGTTTCCAAGATATTGTAAGCTTCAACTATCAATTAAAATGCTTAACACTTGCAGTGCTACTTCCAAAACCCCATTAGCAACCTATAGTAATCCCCCCCCCCCCCCAGTATAAAAAGGAACATGCTTTTATTTCTGTTTCATGATGCTACAATGTAAGCTACAGTGGTAAAGTCGTCTGGGTTTAAACAAAATATTAGGCTATGGTTACACAGATCGGATCACTTGTCTTTGCAAAGACCTATTACTACAGATCTATATTACATAATGTACGTGTGTTAAATCACCCCAGCACTATGCAATTAATGTGGACGCATGCGCGACAAACATTCTGTAAAGTATTTTTAAAGCTCAAAAATGACGTCCCTTCTTCGTGAATATGGCGCAGAGCATGACATGGTCATAGAAATTTTTGTTTGTGAAATCTAGAAGCCCCACCAAACATGAACTGAGTACCAGATAGACCGTGAAAGGCGCAAAGTGGCTGTTATCGTGCCGACGAGCCCAAACCCAAACCCAAACTAGAAATTTTGCACGGTAATGCCTTGCCTGAGCAACGCACTTCAATACATGTGTAAATATGACAGCAAACGTTATCTGTTAGCTGGAAGTGAAATGAACAATTTGAAAATGCATATTACAATACATCACAAATAAAGAACAACGGGTTCAAGTTAAGAAATGACAGTTATTGCTGGTAATTATTGTGTACCGTGATCGAAATACAACTTCAGTGGCAATGAGACTGAATTCATGCAAGTTCAAGCACTGATCTGAATGCTCCATCCATTACTGAGACATCAATCAGTGAACCACGGTGAGGGATGTACACCCAGTTTCTGAGCAACATGACACCGCAGTCTGCCAAATTACGTAAACTGTGTACTCTTTCCATTCTAACTGCCTTCATGTTTTTATAGGTTCTTTTTTCATATTATACACATAACACTTTTACATTCACATTAAAGCCCGCGTGTGCCAGTTTCAGCAAAGTACCCAAAATCTTCATATTTCAGTACCTAATATACATTTTCGGGTAACAAATGGCTCATTGGTTTCACACCCACGCCTCCACCCCCTCCCTTTTTTACCATACAACAGGCACACAGGCGCTACATTGTTCCACTAAAAGCCTTGCAACGGCGGGAGCTTGTTTGCGAGTTCACACAGTGAAGGTGCCTAAAGCCCTGTGAAAACGGACGTGTCGCCGCAAAGTAAATACATGTTGATGTATATATATCTAATCAACTTTCGAAGTAAGAGTAGCACTATGTGTGATCAAAATGTATCATAAATTATGATACCCACTTCTTGATTTCGATCGGGAATAAGCAGTTCGTTCACCCGGATTCATTAGATTACACCCGAATTCATTAGATTAGCAGTACTGGCAACGATACTAACAACACAAATACGTTTCATGTATTTCACCTGCAAGAACTAGGCCAATTACCGCTGTTGATCTCCTAGTCAGGTTAACCTACGAGAATAACAAACGCTACACTATATTATATATATATGCCATTCAGTTATCTTCAAACAAACCTATCTACGCTTAAGTCGAGGCCGAGGCGGTCAAGAGCACGAATCTAATCGGGAGTCTGCTGCGTCAAGAACTGCAAGATTTTACTTCATTATTTGTCAACAAAGATATCAGCATCGATAAAACGTTGACAAGGATATGATACAAATTCATTCATAATGTCTCCGCGGAATCCGCTGCTGGTGCTCGGGTAAGGAAATGGAAGATAGATAAAACAATACCCCACCCCTCATCGATTCAGGCTTATCATGATTCGCGTGGACAGCTGTGCAACGTCAAGTGACAATTACTATTCTGGAAAGAATATTGGGCAATAAAGAAATCTTGATCTTGTTTAAAAAAATAATTACGATATAAATTGATCAACACAAAATACACGAGTAATTGTAACACTAGCGGTCATGGGAGAGAAATTTCTGAGGCTGCTGAATCGAAGCCAGCCAGCCAACAACAGAGTGGAGTTTTCACGCCATAAAAGAATGTTTCTGAAAAGCCTTTGCTCACAGCTTCCTAGTTTGCCAAGATCTAAAAAACAGTCATGTTACCATCAAGAGAGAAAATAAACATAATAAAGCCTGGGGCGCTTAGAGATATCCGGTTTCGTACGCGTAACTGCTCCATATGGTTTGTGGTACAAATTTAATATTATGAACTCGCAAGTCTCAGCTTATTTGGCTTTCCAATTTTTTTTTTATTGTTGTTTTTAGTAAACAAACTAAATGGCCATCTTGCTCTTTCGCTGTTCATCGTGCGCCAACACTTAATGAACCTATCGATCCGTTCCAGTTGTGATCATTTACGCTTGTTTTCTAGGCGCCACAATGGGAAATTATGTCAAGGCTAACCGGACGGCCCCGCAACCCTTAGCACTTGAAAGAAAAATAAAGGAGCACCAGCAGATAAGTTCAATGACTCATTCAATTGTGAAGAACTGCCGGTTAGTTCACACTTTATCTTCAGACCCCAAAACAGTGCAGTTAAATAAAAATGATAAAACTGGCGCAAAAGTGCCACCTGACGTTGATCTAATTCCTCGAGCTTCCTTCTGGTGTATCACGTGCTAATAATAATATTAAGATCTCGTGAAATTTTTTTCCTGGTTGTTCCGTGTCGGGTTGTGCGTGATGGTCACGAGTGAATAATTCGCGTGCATCACATGAGATATAAAAAAAAAAAAATATCAAATTAAAAGTAATGCGGCCCCTTTGTTCGTTATTCTGTTCATTTCACGTGTGAGGAGACAGGTATCTCTGCGCCTAGCTTCCAAAGCTGACACATTTGACCTTTTAACCTGTCCCAAATGTCATACTCTCTGTGTGCTGTATCGGTCTATGCAGGAAATGTGTTCTGTTAAAAGTGTTACACTTTTTTTTTTCCCCGGGATCAATTTAATTGTGAACCAGATTCCCCCAAGAACATGAACAGGAAAGAGATGTGGTTTGAGTAATGTCTTCAACGCCATCCCACTGCCTTTACCTTGAGGAAAACAAAAAGGCTTTATATAGCTATCTGGACGATTTTAATGCACCTCGTTCCCACAATTCCCACGGGGGTCAGGGGGTAACATTCGTTTTTTGTAAGTGTCCTTCCAACGTAAGATACAGAGTCGAAGAACAATCATGTTTAAACAAAAAATGAAATATATATATTTCTTGTCGGTGTGCGTTTCATAAGTCATATCCATGCCCTGAACGTTACTATTAGTAGTATTAGCAAGTACATATGTATAGACCATAGTTTCTTGAGAACCCGTGGATCCAAAAATTTGGCTGTTTTTCTTTTTGGGAAACTATTATTAATCATCCTTTGAGATCTGCTGGCAGACGACACAGGTATCTTATTAAAAGGGCCAAAGATCTTTCATGACTTGTCTTTTACATAACTTTATATTTTAACACCAAAATTGTGCCTGAACCTTGTGCAGCAGCTTTGAAGAAACCAAAATAGCTACCACTAGTACCAGTATATCATCTCATTCAGTAACCTTGCAAGGCTCATGAAAACAAACACATCGACAAAAGTTCGGGTGTGCTTGAAGTGCAATGCGCCTCTTCTTTGCATTCCCACCCGAACAATTCAACAGCATAAATTATCCTGAATCTCTGTCTTCACTCGGAGGCTACCGCAACCACGAAGTCTCCTCCCAGCTAAAAACCAACGCATTTAATTTTCAATGGTCTGTGTTGCCCGGTTATCCGATAAACCGTGTGTGTCCGTAAAAATTTGAGGGCTCCTGAACAAAATACATGTACTACTGCTAGATCCGGCAGTAAATCCTGCGGTGCATACACTGTGTAATAACTAACACATGTAATGTACAACACCATCGCCCTGGCCAGCCCAAAAACTGGAACTCGAAGAGTGGAGATCTAAAGGTTTTCTGAATGGACTGCCTGGGCGGGTGGTGGAAAAGGTGAAGGGCCCTTAGAAAGCTCATGGCTGAAATGAACATCAGGTCCAAATGTCACGAAAACCTTTGGTCAGCAACTTTCGCTTGAGTAAGTCTCTGGTTAAATTTCTCAGCTGTGAAAATAGTGTCGTTCTGTTGTAACTTATATTGACTTCTTGTCGACAGTAGAAATGCCTTCAGAATTACCGGTTATTATGTATGCTCGAGTCATCAGTTTGTGTTCTTACGATTTATCATTAAACTCCTGGACTTGTAACATGTAGAGCTCCTCATTTTGATTAAAGATTGAAATTATGTTTTTAAATCAACAATTAGAACGGGTGTTAGATTTATATGAAACAAAGATCGGCGACAGTGCCATAATATCTATTATATATTTCAGTAACTTGCAACCTTTGGCATGCGGAACTGACCAAACTATACACTCTTCAGGCCTTAAATTTGGCAGGGAGGTGGCAATTAAGACAAGGAAGATGATGGCTATAATTTAAAAGTTGTTTACTTCAAGCATGTATTTTTTAAAAATAACATTGTTTATTGCTATGTAACATCTGTATTTTTGCATGTCTGTTTCGTAATATATAGTACATGTACCGTGCATTGTCACAAATCCCAGACTGGGAGATGTAATAAGTTATGACAGGACAACAATCACGAACGAACAAGTTAACACTTAACAGAACAACCCATCAGACTCACACATTTATTAAACATAATTATACAGATAATAGCGCAATTACATACATTATATTATTGAAATTAACTGCCGTACAACGGCCTTATTCTCACATGCACTCTTCCTCGGGTCCACAACCCGGTAGTTACTTCCTAAAGGCACTTCGGCCTCAGCCTCTCCCCTCAGGGTCTTAATAGCACATTAATAATTCACTGGCACCGCAGTCTCTCAATATCTCCTTCCTATTGCCATAACACCTGAGCATTCCACTAGCACCTCAGCAGGGCAATAGCCCATCAACATGGCAATAGTACATTATCATTTCAATAGCCCATCAACATGGCAATAGTACATTATCACATTCACGCTCATATCTACGTCCCTGTCCGTGGCCTGACTGCCACGACTTTATGTGCCTCTACTGTCCTGCACCGACAGCCTCACTTCTGGCCTATGTGTGGCCTCCGGCCCTATGCTGGCCTATCCCCTGTGCTCACCGAGGCGGCTCTTTAGCCCGTCCCCGACACCTACAAGAATAACATTACATTGGTATAATACCCTACCATTTCTATTCACTCCACCTCTCCTTACAACCCATGAAGCGTACACACAATAGTTCACCTTTCACTCACCAAACATCTTACGGTAACACCCCTCCATCGGAGTACACAATACTCACTCGTGCTACAAATCCATGAACTCACTTTCATCTATCGCTCATGGCGCACATTGCTATGTCCAATATCAAGGACTTCCACATTCCTCACATATACTTATTTACATCATGGTAATAGACGAATATAATATAATACATCAATCATAATTATCAATCAACGTTCTACCTACCAGTCATCACTGGAAAAAACACTCTCATCCGTCTTCCGACTGCTCCCCTTATGTTCGCCCGCTGGGCTCTTACTAGCGTCCGTTCAGTAGGACCTTCTAACTTGCAGTGATAGTAATACAGCGCTTTCGCCTCATTCAGACCCCCCACCACTCACAACATGCACGCTTTAACTTACTTGTCTACGTGCGTTAATTTTACTCTCCTCCTTTCCCCCCGTAATTATTAACTATCGCTCACTCCACTCGTGACATCATCCCCCACCCCAAAAAAATTAATGCAATTAATTTCAAATCGCATCAAGATGACTGTCAACGAGTGAGCGTGAGCAATACTTACATCAAAATGACCTACCAATGCCCCTAGCACATAAAATACCGGAATCAGGGGAAAATATGGGGATCAATATGCCCTGCATTATGCATATATGTATCACATCATCAATAGCTAACTAAACACAATACCTAATACAGAATCAAAAACCAATCAACCTATCAACCATTCTTCATATCATATTTATAATGTCAATATTTTAAAGTCGACTCATTCACACAGATCCTGTCAATGTTCCTGTCCTCCGATGTATAAGCTCCTGAACTCTTCCCCTAGGCTCGACTAAGGTAGTCGGCGATATGATTGCTGGTTCCTGGAATTGGTTGAATAACGAAGGTATACGGCTGCAAAGCCAATGCCCATCTAGACAAGCGTGGGCTGGACGAACGATTCTTCGACAAAAATGTCAGTGGCTTGTGGTCTGTCTGGATACAAAATTCTCGTCCCATGAGATAACGTCCTAATTTCTGGACGGACCACACAATGGCAAGACACTCCCGCTCTATCACAGAATATTTTCTTTCTCTCTGCAATAACTTCCTACTGACATAACATACAGGATGGAGACATTCGTTCTTCTCCTGTAGAAGACAAGCGCCGACACCAGAGCCCGACGCATCCGTTCTGAGGATAAAATTAGATCGAAAATCGGGTAATATCAGAATGGGTGACGATGATAATGCTGTCACCAAATTATCAAATGCTGTCTGACACTCAGACGTCCACTGGACCTTATCGGGTTGTCCCTTCTTAGTAAGGTCAGTAAGAGAAGATGACAAGGAGGAAAAATTTGGAATGAACTTTCTGTAATAATTTAAAATTCCCACTAAGCTTCTGACTTGTTTCTTTGTTTTTGGGATTTGCAACCCTACTAGTTTATCAATTTTTGTTACTTCAGGTCTCTGAACACCTCTACCCACGATATGTCCTAAGAATACTATCTCTGGACATGCCAAATCCATCTTTGCGGGTTTAGCAGTTAACCCAAAATGACGTAATCGTTTAAAAATTACTGTTAGTGTCTGAATATGATCAGACCATGTCGACGTATGACATGCTATATCGTCAAAGAATGACACGACATTAGGTATGTCCTTCAACACTAGTCTCATTAATCGTGCAAACGTCGCTGGCGCGTTTACCAACCCAAATGGCATGACCTTAAATTGGAATAATCCAATGGGCGTTTGGAACGCCGTGTATTGTTTAGACTCCTCAGTAAGAGGGATCTCCCAATAACCTTTCGTTAAATCTATCTTGGAAAACCACGTGGACCCGGCCAATGAAGCTATTAGTTCCTCCTGAAACGGAATAGGCTCCCTATCGCCTACCGTAATAGTGTTTAATCTTCGAAAATCAATGCAGAACCGCACCGATCCATCAAGTTTTTTCACGAGGACGATGGGTGATGAATACGGCGATGTTGATGGTTCTATCACATCTAACTTCAACATTGACTCAACTTCCTTTATGACTCTATCTCTCGAAGAAAAAGGCAGCGGATAAGGTCTAAGAAATACTGGCTTATCCGAAGTCAACTTTATTTGGTGCTGGATCACGGTAGTGCGACCCGGCAAATCCGTAATAACATCCGGGAATGACGCTAACAGGGTCTTAAGTTCCCTACTCCTTGAACTCGTTAGGTTAGGGTTAATTTTTACGTCCCTGTAACCTTGTGTCGGAGTTGACTCCGGCAATTGAATTTGTAACTCTTCCTGCGCCTCGGTGTCGCTTACGTCACAGTCCAACTGGTCTACGACCCCCGTACAAGCAATAGAGAAGACAGTGTCCTCTGGTTTTGTCTGTGCACACAGATACTGTGGTCTCTCATAAAATCTCTGTAGCATATTAACATGGAAAACCTTACTCGTTCCATCAATGTGGATAGCGTAATCTACCTTTGAAACAACTCGCTCAATAACATAAGGACCTTTCCATGTCATCAATAACTTATTATGGTCCGTAGGTAACAACAATAGGACCTTGTCTCCTGGCTTAAAAATTCTCAATTTGGAACCTCTATCTTTATAGTCTTTTGCTCTTTTCCAAGCGATACTAGAAGCTTCTTCTGCTATAGTGCGCGCTGAAGATAATCTTTCTCTTAAATCAACAAGGTACTGAAACATCGAAATCTGCTCATCGTCTCCCGATGATGGCGACGTCATCATGTCCCGAAGAACATCAGTTGGGCCCCTAGGACTACGACCATACATCATTTCAAACGGCGAGAATCCCGTTGACTCCTGCCGTACCTCTCTGTACGCGAATAATACTGCAGGGATATATCTATCCCAATCTTTAGGGCGATCAGCAGCTACCTTACGCAGCATCGACTTTAACGTCGAGTTCAATCTCTCGCACATGCCATTAGCCTGCGGATGATAAGGGGTGGTAGTGATGGGTTGTATGCTGAATAAGCGGAACAATTCCTTCATCATCTCCGAAGTAAATTGCGCGCCCCTATCAGACAAAATTTGTTCTGGTATTCCTACCCTAGCGAAAATTGCAAACAACGCTTCCGCGACTGCCTCAGACGTTATGGTCCGCAGAGGAACCGCCTCTGGCCATCTCGTAGCATTACATATGACCGTTAAGAAAAATCGATTCCCCCTATCGGTCGCTGGGTGAATGGGGCCAACAAGGTCTATCGAAACCTTTTTAAACGGTTCCGAGACCGTGGGGATCTTTTGAAGAGGAGCCTGGGGTGTACGCCCCTTATGCGTCGTCTTTTGGCACGCACTGCATGTCTTACAATAGAGTTGTACATCTCTGTGGATCGATGGCCAGTAAAAATTTTTAAGAACCCTTTCTTTGGTTCTAGCTATCCCCATATGACCCGCTAATGGGACATCATGTGCCAAATGCAATACTGTTGCGATCAGCAACGCTGGCACAACGACCTGCTTTAAAATGGAGGCCACCGTTACATACTTACGGAACAGAATGCCCGCCTGAACAACAAAGGAAGACGAGCCGTTCTTATATTTCCTCGTTTTCTCGGTTCGCGCTTCCCCAAAACATGGGTTTAATGATGGATCCTCCCTTTGTAATCTCGCCAAGCGCTCTGGCGTGATATCTAGGTTGACCGCTGGCGTCGCCAAAGGTCTAATCTTATCCTTATCAGCTACCTGTCGACGTGTTTCGACCGCGGCACAAAAGTCAATACCTTTTGATTGAGACCATGCCTGCACGTTCTCCTCGGAAGGGGAAACTACCCGTGATACATTCCCAATGATGAGCTGGGCGCCTGGAAAACAACCAACGACTGCTTCGACTTCCCCGCTAAGGAAAGGTGTATCTATCACTATTCTTGCCATGGGTAATTTCTCAATGGCCCCCGAAAATTGGATGCACGGGACAGTCTCACCTGTAAGCTGTGAATCCCGAATGCAGTCCCTATGCACTCCCACAACGGTAGATCCTGTATCTCGTAAAACCGAGACCGGTTCGTCCCCAACAAACCCCGGATAAACCCTAAGACCACCTCCTGTATGACATGAATTTATAACGGGGATCTTTCTCCCACAAGGTAAAACACCGGAAGATAATAACTTCTCACAACTGGGACACTTAGAATACTGTCCGCCTCCGTTGTCCGATGTAACACACGCAGCCGCATGATGAAATTTATTTGGGGAACATGGACTGGGGCTACTGTCCACGTTCGCCGCTATCCTACCTGCAGGGCAATTCACGCTGATGTGATCTGCTCTTCCGCAGTTCCAACACTTCGCGGCCCTACACTCGCGTGAAAAGTGACCCACGCGTCCTTAAGTCCAACACTCCGCTCCCTGTGCTGCACTAGGCCTGGGTCCCCGTGACCCATCGCGACCGGAACTAAAGTCCCTATGCCGTCGGTCATCGGCAAAGGTCACAAATCGCCCCCGGCCATTACCGCGACCTAGCCCTCCTGCTCGGTCAAACTTACCGGATCCATATGCAGGTGATTGGTGATAGCCCCTACGCTGCCCCTGGGCTTGCCCACTATAGGCACCACGCTGACGCGACCTGTCTTTAGGTCCTGTCGGCGACCCTTCGACAACGGCGACGTACCCAGCATCTTGGACGTACGCCCTCGCCACTGGTTTGGACGGATGTGCCGTACGGTATGCTTCCGCCAACTTAGACGCCTCCTGCACCGTCGCGGGTTCGTTTTCTTTCAGGAAAGCCACCAGATCTTTATGGCACGACGCGTACAGCTGGTCACGGATCATTAGGTCTTTTAATTTAGTAAAATCCGCGCCAACATGCGCCAAGTCTACCCAGTTCGCGAAATATTCCGTCAATCTCGCGACGAAGGCAGCAAAGTCCTCCCTGGTATCCGCACGTGCTCGCCTAAACTGCTCCCGGAAATATTCCTCGGTACGCGCAAATCGGCGAAGCAGCAAAGCCTTCAGCTTATCGTAATCTTGCACGTCTTCGCGCTGTAGCTCTTTAAAGTAGGTTAACGCTCGCCCCTGCAACAAGGAAGCCAGGTACGTGGACCATAATTGTTTATTCTCGCCCCATTGCAGTTGTGCGTTCAGTTCGAACCTGTAAAGGAAGGCGTCTATGTCGTCCTTCCGGTCGTCGAACGTAGGCAGCTTAATCCTAACGCCACCTTTATTTTGCCCCTGCCGCTCAACTGTTTCTGTTGGCGCATTCTTTTTGATTTCCAACTCGGCGATTCTTATTCGCGCCTCTCTCTCCTGCTGCTTATCTTCTAACTCCTTTAACTTAAACTCCCTCTCCTGCTCCTGAGCCTTAGCCTCTTTCCTGTTGCTTAAACTCCCTTTCCTGTTGCTGAGCCTCTAACTCCTTTAACTTAAGCTCTCTTTCCTCTTCTCTCTGTCGCTCTTGAGCCTATTTTTCTCGCTCTCTATCCTTAGCACGCTCATCGCGCAAATCCGCCTGCTGTTCTTTAATCCAGCCGCGTAGCTCTTCTCCCTCAAGGCCAAGTTCCTTACCCAACTTCATTAATTGTTGGAGTTCCGCCATTTCACAGATTTATGGTTATGGTATGTATTATAAAAACGGCTAACCTGTCGGTATGATCACTATTTGTATTTGTATTTGTATTTGTATAACTCTTTAATCCCATTTGGGAAATTTTGCCTTTGTGCCATTGCAGCCCAGTTATAACTGGAGCAGGCACGTCGTCGCCACAGTGCAGCGCCGATCGGCGTTTTTTTTTTTTTTTGGGGGGGGGGGGGGGGAGATGAGGGGGGAGGGGGAGGGACTGGTAGAGATGAATTTAATTTAATTTTGCCCGGGCAGCGGCCTGTTCGGCCTGCTCTTTACGATTTCCAACTGCCAAGGTATCTTTAACGTGCGCAACGTGCACACGGGCCCTCCGAATTTTTTCGTCCTTATCCGAGAAGACTAGGTACTCGATCCTACCCCTCAATAGAATCAGGGACACGAAAATATGAGAAAAATCCCAAACTTCCAACATGCCTGCACGGCCCGACACGACCAGAGACCTGAGATCACACCAGATATAACAATACCCAATTGTCTCAAATACAATTCAGAAATTTACCTACTTCCTGACTAATTCTATATTCATTAATTGTATAGCACTATTAACAATAAAAAAGAGTAGAAAAGACAAGAATAAGGAAATTCAGTAGAAGGACCACAAGTACGTCAAGGACAACGAACCAGACTAGGACAAAGACCTAAAAAAGAAAATATAATGGAAAAAAATGCAACCTAACTACGCCGATTACACTACAAGGTACGAACAAGAACAGAGTCTGAAAAAAAAGAACGTATCTACAGATAGGTAAGAGAGGGACAAGAGAAACGTCTTCCTAAAACAACGAGGAAGATGGAACGCCACAATCTAAAGAAAAATACAGGTCCCTATAGAACTGTTCACTGTGATGAACGCGGTTCCAAGTTTAGCCCACCTCCCGAAGAGGATAAACTACGCTCACCACAGCAAACCCGCGCCACCGCCCGTATAATCGATTACGACAAAAACAGAAAAACAGCGGGAAAAGACAGAAGAACAGACAGCCCTCAATCCAGGGTACAAAATTTTCACTTAACTTTCACCCTTGATTTCAATTTCTCCCCTTTCTCGGAGCTCTGGCTGCTTGACCTCCTCAGGCTGCACGCACACACACTGTCTCTCTGAAAGTTTAAGTACACATTAGTACATATTCATAGCAATACATGCATCAATACATATTCATCAATATACATAAATCATATCATCATGAAATTTCCATTCATCCCACGAACAAAGACAACACAAATTCCTACCACAAGATAAGTATTACGTGGACAACACTAAAGTAACAAATGCCCACTGAAAAATACCTACTAACTAACTAGAACTAAATATTACGAAAATGGACGAGTCATAACGGACGAGCCCCCAATGTCACAAATCCCAGACTGGGAGATGTAATAAGTTATGACAGGACAACAATCACGAACGAACAAGTTAACACTTAACAGAACAACCCATCAGACTCACACATTTATTAAACATAATTATACAGATAATAGCGCAATTACATACATTATATTATTGAAATTAACTGCCGTACAACGGCCTTATTCTCACATGCACTCTTCCTCGGGTCCACAACCCGGTAGTTACTTCCTAAAGGCACTTCGGCCTCAGCCTCTCCCCTCAGGGTCTTAATAGCACATTAATAATTCACTGGCACCGCAGTCTCTCAATATCTCCTTCCTATTGCCATAACACCTGAGCATTCCACTAGCACCTCAGCAGGGCAATAGCACATTATCATTTCAATAGCCCATCAACATGGCAATAGTACATTATCATTTCAATAGCCCATCAACATGGCAATAGTACATTATCACATTCACGCTCATATCTACGTCCCTGTCCGTGGCCTGACTGCCACGACTTTATGTGCCTCTACTGTCCTGCACCGACAGCCTCACTTCTGGCCTATGTGTGGCCTCCGGCCCTATGCTGGCCTATCCCCTGTGCTCACCGAGGCGGCTCTTTAGCCCGTCCCCGACACCTACAAGAATAACATTACATTGGTATAATACCCTACCATTTCTATTCACTCCACCTCTCCTTACAACCCATGAAGCGTACACACAATAGTTCACCTTTCACTCACCAAACATCTTACGGTAACACCCCTCCATCGGAGTACACAATACTCACTAGTGCTACAAATCCATGAACTCACTTTCATCTATCGCTCATGGCGCACATTGCTATGTCCAATATCAAGGACTTCCACATTCCTCACATATACTTATTTACATCATGGTAATAGACGAATATAATATAATACATCAATCATAATTATCAATCAACGTTCTACCTACCAGTCATCACTGGAAAAAACACTCTCATCCGTCTTCCGACTGCTCCCCTTATGTTCGCCCGCTGGGCTCTTACTAGCGTCCGTTCAGTAGGACCTTCTAACTTGCAGTGATAGTAATACAGCGCTTTCGCCTCATTCAGACCCCCCACCACTCACAACATGCACGCTTTAACTTACTTGTCTACGTGCGTTAATTTTACTCTCCTCCTTTCCCCCCGTAATTATTAACTATCGCTCACTCCACTCGTGACATGCATGTCATAAAGAGTAACCGTATCAAGCGTTCAGTTTGGTGCCTAGTGTTCTGGTGCGCATGAGTTCTGAAGCAAGACTGTAGTTTATTACTTTTATTATACATGCTGTATATGAGAGAGAGAGAGAGAGAGAGAGAGAGAGAGAGAGAGAGAAAGAGAGGGGGGGGAGCACATGATTGTTTATTCCGGGCAATGCCCGGTAGGTCATCTAGTTAATAATAATATATGTTTCTTTCTCACTGGTATTGGATGGTGGCTACTCCAACTCCAAAGGACAGATTTATAAATTATACTCTCCTCTCCGAAAATTAGGATGAAAAATCTGTCAACCAAGTCATTTGTTCTAGTGTCATAACTGGATAGCACTTCTTGATCACATTTTCTATGTGTGCTGCAATACTTTTTGATCGTTTCATCAGAGAATACAGAAAAAAAGAAGCTTTTACAGTGATTATCTATATATATATATATTTGGACAACTTGGAGCGGTCCTTCCCTATGCATAGAAAAACGGCTAAACGTAGAAAGTTCTAACTTTCTGTGCTCATTAGTTAAAAAATCTACTAGGTTTTTACACATTCATTTTGAAGATATAATGTGTGGAAATGTACAAACTGAATTTATGAAGTCATTTGTTTTGTTACCAGTTCCAATCATCTTTTTAAAACACCATTTTCAACATTTCCAACTAGGTTTGCCAGATTGCCATTTTTATGATCATTTTATTAATTTTGGCTCTTTCAGTTTACCTCACGAATTTATTTATTGGTTCTTTTGACCCCAGTTCTGGAACTTTACCAAGTGCATGTTTGTGTAAAAAATAATAATTAGCACTGTAATAAACACATTGGTGATGAAATATAGAAGGAAAAAAAATTATATATATTTTGGTAACTCGAAACTTTGGTCACCTAAGGTTCAGGAACCGCATCACACTCAGGCTCAACATCATCACTTCCTGAAACTTTTCGGTGCGCACAACTGCACACCGTGTACTGTCCTATCGCTGAGTTTTGGGGATGAACCTACGCATTTCGGCTTCTGTTCTTATTCCTTTCAGTCTGAAGTGGTGTCCTTTGTTGTTGCATCTCTTCTTACATGCTATCTATGCAGCATTATTGCCTTTCTTAGTTCACAGGCGTCTTAAGTTTTACCAAAAAAAAAAAAAAAAAACCTACACAAACCTGTTCATCGAACGGGTACTCAGCTAGTACAATATATTAAACTATTACAAATTGGAAATTGTAACTTCGTTCACAAATAGCAACAGACTCATAGCCACTGTCTAGTACCAACACCACTAGCTTGCAACTAGTTTGAAACCTAGAATGCTGGACAATGTGGGAAAATGGAAGTTTCAACAGCTCATGCTGCAGCCTATGCTCCTTTCTTGAAATAGCAACAGGAAGAGCAATATTGGTTTTCCTTCTTGTAAAAAAATCAAATATTGATCCTAGGGGTGCAAAACATATACATGTATACATTTATAATTTTATGTCATGTGAGGCTTACAAACTGAAATTGTGACAAGTCTTTTGATTTCAACCTACACAAACCACTACCTACTACATTGTATTTTGTCAACAGCAGGAATTCTTGCCATATTTCTGTCATTATTTAACCAGCTACTTCATCTCTGACCCCTAAAAATTCATAAACTCACCCGTGCATTGGTCAATACTGAGCTAACCCCAGTATTACAAAACAAAATTGGTTTATATGATAAAATATTACCAGTTTCTGCTCTAGAATCAGCTTTTCAAGTAAACATGGAAACTATTTTGGCAATAGTAGTCACATGGCATTTGGCTTGTTTTTCCAAAGGCTAACCAAGATTGAAGAAAAAAGAACGCCGATTTCTGGCAACCGAGGGCCAGATTTGTCACTTTTTGTATGAAGATTTACAAATTAATTGTCTTTTTTAAATTTCTGGCCATTTCAACATATTCAAAGCCTGGCTTGATAACAGTTCAAGAAAGTCAGAGGCAAACTGAAACTGTGTCATAAAAAGGTGAAGTAAATCAAATCTAAAGTTAAGTCTGTTTCAAACAGGCATGCCATGTATCACTGTATCAAAACCAATCTCATACCAAACCAAATGAATCTTGGTATTTAAAGCAATGATTGTCACACTTCAGAGGTTTTTGAAGGTTTGCTTTCAGAGAAAGCATGTCGACACAACAACAGTCACAATGTGTGGAGAATAAGCAAGACGATCCTATAGACAAAATTTAGGATGGAGGAGGAGTTCCTGCCAGAAGCACCCATCAATCACCCACTGTCACACCACACATAAAATTACATAAAAATAAGACATTCTACTGAATATGACAAAAAGTAACAGTACCGAAAGCACAACAACACTGACGATAAGGGAAAACATGTACATGAAGACAAAAAAAAAAGCACAACTCATTCAGTATCACTATCAGTTTAGTAACACAGTGAGTAGGGTGAAAAGGGAATGTTGGAAAAATCTCACAAAGAATTTTAGAACACAACACAAAATGCAGTAACAGTGACTGACCAACACCCAACAGACAGAACAAACAAGTGGTGAAGAGTGAGAAATAAAATTTTACAATTACCTTATGTACACTGTTGGGATCTCTTTGCCAAGCTTCAAACATTTCCTCAATATATGATGAGGAGCTGCCATTCAGGAATGGCTCAGCTGCTGCCTGGGTGCCAAATGTCCTTCCTCGAGCTGCATCTCGAGCTCCACCTGCACTAGATGAGGTGGCATAGCTGCGGTAAATGGCAGGCAGCTCATAGAAGGATCGGCACTTTGGATAATGTAGCAATAGGCTTCTGATGCGGTGCATCATGAAACCGTAACGTCCTAGCTACGTGAAAATGTCTAATATTGTGGCAGAAGCTGGGGTTTGATAAAGCCAGTCTGGCTTTTGGTGGTGCTGGACACAGCACCAACCGCACAATTTGTGTATCTTGCCCACTCCGGGTCCTTGATGATAATGAACTCCCAACAGGGCATAAACGTGTGTCTGTGGAATTAAAATGACAAAGCATGGTTTCGCAACAGCCTCACCAATAAAATGAAGTTCCAAAACAAATTTAAATGGAACCCATCAATTCATTTTCAATCGCTCATTAATTTAAGTTAACACAAAATTTAACAGTACACAGTCTTACAATAAAAGGGCTTGTTTTTATTGTCACTGTCTTCCTGTTGTTCTCTGAATTCAAAACTACAATGTCAAGAACCAGAGTCTAGTTTTTTTGTTGTTGTTGTTGATCTCTTGTTTATGCAACTTAAGAGGAAACTCAATCAATGGCCAACTTGATTCTGGTCTTATTCGCAGATATGAGTTTCTTTTGTTTTGTGATGTTTATTATCAGAATTCCTTCATTCCTCAACGGGGTCTGCGACAGTATAGTGACCAGGTTCTTCGTCTGCCAATCTGGGGCTTCATGATTGTCCCCACAGTGAAGAGCTGGTTCGGTTTTTTTTGTTTTTTTTTTTATAAAAGTCTTTCCTTTAGCACTGCAAATAGACACCTGTGGATAGGATTCTATTCAGACATCTATGAATAAGTATGGCCCCAACAAATGCAGACGATCATAATCTGAATATGAATGGTTCTAAACTGAAATTTAATTTCTAAGTGACACTGTACATGGTCATAATGAATGGACCTAAGAGAATGTGTAAAACTCCTAATTTCTCCTGATATTTACTGTTTTCCAACCTTCACATTCACCTAACGAGGCATTCTGCCAACGCGAGGTGAGTTCAAGTACACTCGTCACTACTGTAGGTCTACCTTGCGATTGTGTGAGGACAAGCGGACACGTCCATCAGAGAAGAAAAGTCTTAAGTTTCAACATATGAATGAACAACATGTCTATCTTACCGCCACGTTCATACGCTCACCTCGTGGTCAAATCGGCTTTCTTGCTTGCTGTCTGTCGACCGTCATCGGTTGGAATGGGGGGCTTTTCTCGATGCAACTAGCCTACCAGTACCAGTACCCTCTCGTTCGACCTTTGCGTCAAGGTGTAAGATATCGAAATATGGCGCACAGATCATAAACCTGAAAAAAAACACACTCACTCAATAATCTGGGATGATACAAATCAAATCGTCAAAAGACATGTTAGATACATATTGCTGTGGTGTCTTGAACACACAAATATGTCATATAAAAGCGTCATTTTACCTGACACACGCATAACTATGCGGAAAACCCCCGATGGGCTTTTCTGTGTCAACTACTGTGTAGTAAAACTCATGACGTCACGGGAAATATCAGGTCGATAAAATTCATTGGCTGAACGTATCTGTGTAGCTCCAAGTACAACCAATCAATGAATAGCTCATTTGTCAGCCTGGGACGATGATTGGACGGACGAAAACTTTTGCGGGAAATGTGCACGATTGACGAACGTTAGGGCAAATTTCTTACTTTAATGAAGCATTCGTCTCATTGGAAAGCAAACGTCTTATAAGCTCAAATACTTCTTTAGTTTTCTGTAAGCCAGGAAATTCATAGAATACAGACAATTTTTGTTTTGCAAAGTTTTCTCAAGAATAATGAGACAAAATATTAATACTGAAAGAAAGAAGGATTGGGCAAGGGAGACAACTGTAATTTAAATGCCACAATTTTACTTTGTCAGTGAGTTCCCTGTATTAGCCTATGTAAGGCTTTGTAAGCTGCGGCGGCGAGAGCAGCATCCACTCTGAGCTTAAATAATTAACTCTGATAATCACAACCTGGAGCTACGTTTTGTTCGAGAAGCGAAAATACTGGACCACAGTCTACAGACCACATGCAAAAGATATTTAATATGTATTCGAATAACTCAATATTCACTTTTCCGATCCAGCAGTCTTCTGGGCTTGTGCCCTTCGTCTTGTTGCCATGACGTAAAATTTGTAGGTTTGGTTGAGTTGGTTTGTTCCACAGTATAGAGTGTTTTCAAAGTCTGGGTTGGTTGGTAGCAGTAACTCTATATTTAATTTCCTCTTCAATATGCAACCTCTTCTCTAACTATCCCATGTTCACACAAATTGGGCCATTGTTAAGCTAGTACAGGGCCTGACGCTATTTTAGAACGAAGTCCTAAATTTACAAAAATAAATACATGTAAATAAATATTAAAGCACGTAGTACGTGTACTACATTTAATTTCTTTCACTTGCATAGTAAAGTTTGTTTCTTTTTTTCTTTGTTTTCATCGCTATACGGACAGATAATACGTCAAATACGTCTGACATTTCAATAATAGTATTACCTTTTGGTACCGGTACCACCTTCAAATATCACAAATAAAACAATTTAAACATTGCATTTTCTAGATTTAGTAAGAGCATTTTTTAAACATTTTTTTTAGACTGGAAATGTCTATATCACGCAAAACTTCATGTTAAATCTCTTGGAGTGAGATTGTTCAATCAGTTTTGACCCATGGTAGCCTAATTAATTTGTAGTCCTTTCAGTTTTCAAAGTTAACGCTCTCCACTGCAGTTAGTAACTATGTGAGTGACAAATGGATGGTCAAGACACTTTACCTACCCAACAAAACTTTAAAAATTGTCAATGTCATTTATCCAACAGTAGAACTGTAGCCCAACGACGTCTTGTTTGGGGCCGATATGAGATGCGATTGCGAGCCCAGTTTTAAGCAGACCAGAAAATCACATATTCTATACCAAGACTTTCTATTGTAACAGATCTTACAGACATGAGTTGATAAAATTTACTGACTTCCTTTCAGTCTCTTCGGGTGTAAGCGATTGTAACTGATGGGGGAATCCAAGTGTACATGATTGTACACCAAACAACTTTAAGTAAGCTTTCTGGTGTTCAGGCAAAGCAGAAAACTAGCTATCCATAATGGCAAGAAATGTTCGGCTTTGAAACTTCCGAGAAGGCATTTGAGATTCAAGTGGACAAAGAGCAAAGATACCAACTGCCTCCAATATCTTTGCTAAGGGTGCTGGATGGAACCAATGATTCAACTCATGATTTCGTCTGCGATCTATTCGAGTTCGTTGTTGACAATCTTTACACGTCAGATCCTGGACTTCTTGCTGCTGTTAGAAAAAAATTGACCGCCTGGGTTGAAATATCCATGCAACGATTCACAAAGTGCACTAGCTATGTTGCGAGTATTGAGCAGGAGATTGCAAGAAAAGTTCAAAAACTTTCGCATCTATGCGTCGAATATATTATGTATCACATAAAAAAAAAAACACACCCCAATTCATTACTGTGTTAAAATAATAACAATAACACCGATTAGGGGTGATAATTGGCAAAAATAGCTAACCTTAACGGCCAGACGATAATAAAAGTCCAAGACTGGATAGTACAATAGTAATATTCACAGAGCAAGTGCGGAATCGCTGAATCGGACTTGATAGCTTGCAAGCACTTGCAAATGCTGACGCAACATCACAGTTTAATACATTAATTTATCAATTAATTATGCTACTAAGTACATGTACTATTGCTAGTTGGTTAATCTGGCAGTTTTTGAAGTCTGACAAAATGTCTTAATTTTGTTTGTGTGTGCGCATTTAATATCATGTGTGCATGCATACCTATCTAGAGACAGAATTAGAAATGGATACATGTATTCAATTGCTCGTGTACTCATGAAAAGGGGGGCGTGGAAATTCTTGAGGTAGGCTGTATGTATTTTATTGTATCTGGACGAATTTCCGGAACATAATTGGTTACACTTTACAGCGACAGGTAGAATAGAGGATTAACACTGAGAGAGACAGACAGACAGAGACAGAAAGGGAATGAGAGAGAGAGACAGACAGACAGAGACAGAAAGAGAGAGTGGCCCCACTGCCTGAGATGGAAAAGAGACGACTCGGTGACATTACCAGTTAGCACTGTGCTGTATGTAGCAGTAATACAGCCCATAGAACTTGTCTTCCCCATCCTTCCAAGTTATTCATGTAAGATAAGTGGCCATGTCCTCAATATCTCGTGAATTCAAGTATTGGAAAACCCCTTGAATGCAGTTTGCATGGCTAGCAAATTATCCTTCTCGTTTTGCTTTAGTAATTAGACATAGTTGGCTGTTCATGAGAACACAAAGTCACGGCTTTGAAAAAGGGGGGGGGGGGGGGGGCAGCGTATAAGCTTTACATTATCAATTGTAATGGAATCCCAACTTTCAAAATATAATGTGGCAAGGAACTCCTGCAAAAGATTACCGATGGAGTATTTGTCTTGTGAATCTTTATTCTTTTTATCATGTATCAAGACTCAGGCTTCACATGCAGTCATGAGCCAACAAACACAAACCAGGGAAGAAGAAAGCCCCACAAGATTCACATCCAATCAGGTCAATTATCTAGTATAAAATTTTGTTAAAAGAAATCAAGGCCACCTGGCTGTCACACATGTTTATTTCTTTGTCAGCCAAAATTCATGGAATAACAACCCTAACAACACAATGACACATGGTACATTTCTGTACACAGTATAGAAATGCGCTTGTGAAATTGTCATACAACAGCAGTTAGAAAGAAAAGAAAAAATTTTTACCTGGTTGTTTTAAGCTGATAAAAATAAATTCAGCCACATCGTGAAATTAAATATAAACAATAAGTTGAATAACCAGTCACTAATGAAAACCATCACACTCAAATTCTGTAAGCAAAAGCATCACTTAAATTAATAAAGAAGTTAACTCGCATTTTATTTAGAACTGACAGGACATTACATACATCTATCCCTTAATAGAGCATGAATAGTACTTCTGGATGGCTACACAACGTACTGTATATTTTACAAGTACGACCATCAAACTGAGTCACAGTGTGCTCTGGGACAAAGAAACAAAAAGTTCTTAACCAAGGGTCATATCTCTCCATTCTAATAATAATATCTTGTTTCTGTCGAATACTTTATTCAACAACCAGGCATGATATCCAAAGATGAAAAACTTATCTTTCTCCACAAAAATGCATAAGAACAGTTTCACCAGCCAAAGCTATGAAAGCAATGTACTGACACCCACTTCCCTGATTCCATAACTTTCTGGGCCTTCACCTCCCCCAGGTGCCTAGAACCCTGATAAAAAAAAAGAATCAAAATTAAACCATTGGAGGGTTTGCACATTAATCAGTGATTTAGACAACAATAACATGCATCCTTTCACTCTGTACCGCTCAACCTGTTTGTCACTCTAGATGGGTGAAACCACTGTGTCTTAGTCTTACAGCAAAGCATTTTCTTTCACACCAATGGCACATGCTCTGGCAAACATGTTATATAATATTAATGCATGAGGTGATTTACACTTTTTTTTTGTCTTCAAAACAGAATTCAAAAGCTTTGAACAAATTTGTGACTGGATAAAAATGTTACAAATGGTTCAAAATCCTTTCATTCAATGTGGCTGCGACATGCGTAAGACCCCACAGAGAAATATCCTTAAATGGCCAATTTCTTCTTTGTCAAACTTCATGATGAAGAAATTAAATCTTTTTTTTTCCACAAGCATTTGCTGAGAAAGAAATATACACCAAGTCAATTAGATCTAATAATTTCCAATGCAACAGCATGCATTACAAAGATTATCTCTAAAATCAGCCACATCTAGTATCCAGAATAACAAATGGAATCTGAAAATTTGAAATGTTATTCACATTGCTCAACAATGAAATATATAATAAACATGTAGAACTAGATCACAGACACATCAACCATAGTCTCAATCCTGTAGTTAAACTTCTAAACAAGGGCGTTGGATTTAACAGTCTTAGACAGTATTTTTCAAGGCATTTAATCTGCTTCACTTTTGACATAACAAACTGCCATATACATGTAATACTGGTACAAAGAGATCATAATTTATGCAGATTGAAAGAACAACACGCAAAAAACGAAATACTAATCTTCCTGATTCTTGCACAACAAAATCTTACATTATAGGCTTTTATACAGAACTCATTTGCGACAATTGTACATCTGTAGAAAGCATTCCCTATTTCCCTATCACTAAGGCATCATTTGAAACCTACCGGAGCATCTGTACTACAGGTCTGTCAATATTTCATCATTCTGCACTCGCATACTCGCCATGCAATCTAATACAGCTGGAATGCCCATGTAGTTAATGTGCATAAAGTCTGGAAATTGTTGTGTTTTTTTAATTGAAAATCAGTGAAATGGAAACATAATTATTCATACACTGAATAGAACCCCATCTCCAAATTTATATTCTTCACCCAACACAAACATATTGCTCACACATAAATTAACTGACAAAACTTTACAAATTTAGCTGGATAGCATCCATACAGAAAGTGAGAGTGGACAGTGTTACAACCAGTGCCTCTATTTCAAAATGAGTATCAAGGTAGAAATAACAAAATCAGTTTTCAATACTTGTTCATGTTTGTTATTGAAAAACAAAATTCTGTTCACAGTGGTGGTCCACAAATTTGATGGGTAGATAAAAGTGATACATAAAAAAAAAAAAAGCAGTGTCATCATATATGTAATAAAATCATAGTGTTATAGATCAATCTGATATGTGTGAGAAGGCTTGGATGGCTTATCCCTGATGTTCTCCATGATCACAAAAAAAAAAATACAAGTTAAGAATAGAACTGCCACAAAACATGTCTACATGCAAACTTCATCTGGTGAAAAGCTGACAGACTGAGATCTTTTATTCCTTTAGTTTCAGTCACATGTCCCATCTGCCCACCCATCTCTCCATCGTTCCAAGACCTGGGGAGTAAATTTTAAGACATAAAGAAAAAAAAGAAAAAGGTAACCGCCCAGTGCTTCAGAGTATTACGAAATCTAGTCATTTAAAAAAAAATTCTAGCATGAATTAATGATGCTGTCTGTGGTTTTATAATAATGATACTGCATCTGGACAATACATTGTAGGTGGATAATAGTTCCTTAATTCTTTCATTTACATTTCATCTTTTTTCCTCAAGATTCACAAGTAAGGTAGCCTATATTTCTGTAACAATGTCACAAAACAAGTAAGACAAAACAAATGTCAGAGTCAACAATATGATTTACCATAATGTAATGACCTATTATCTCCCAGGACAATATTACATGTGGTTTACAGAGGTTAGACACCCCCACCAGAAAGTAGCATTAATAATAAAATGTGCGGGTATCTCCATAATCTGTACATTCATTCGGATATGGTGAATTACGTACTGGGATGAAACTGTTGACAGTTGGATTGAAAGAAGTAAAAGAAGAAAAAACTGCTTACCTTTGAACAATCAAACTCAGGTTTTCCGAGTCGAACATTCACACTATTATGTAGATTACAAAACCAGTCAGATAATTTAATGTTGCTGGAAGTATCAGGAGTGTTAGTTGAAAGACTGAAAAGTATTCAAATTTATAATCAACCAATGTTTTATATATTTGATCATTACTTTACATGATGAAGTGCTTCAACTTCATCCCATAGTATTAGAAGAGAAATAATGTGCACAGTATCAGACAAAACTATTCAAATATGCCTGTAAGGCTGTAAGTAGTAACTATAATTGTAGTCTCCCATGCCTTACAGTGGTGTACTTTTATAGAATAGGAAAGCAAGAAATGCCCCACTATGTAGTGCAGTTCTGTTACTTCAAAGAAGTGGGAGACAACACACAGAGTGATCCTTATTTTCCATTATTTAATGGCCAGTAAAATTACATTAATTAACAATATCAAATTCTTATGAAATTGCCGCACATTTTTGTGCACAGCAGTAGTCAATGATGTCAATGCCAAATGTGTTCTTATTGAGAAAAGTGCACAGAATTCTGCATTACGCACAACTTTAACAGTCATTTATAGTTGCTGTTAAATGCTAATTCTCTCTACTGCTATGCATTTCATCATTGAACCAGTATTCCACTGTAGGCCTACAAGTTTTAAAGTTTTTAATCCATGAACTATACAACTGGTGATCCACACTCACTGAAGAAAAAGCTAACATCTGGGTCAGAGAACAAAAGTGAACACAGGAATAATGTAAGACAAACTTAGGTCTGTGTGTATCTACTAAACCTTTGACTTTTCTTTCAATGAATACACTAGCATTCTGAATAATGTACCTGTGTGTCAAGTTCTATATTATATAAAAAAAAGTGGTAACTCTTGTTGTGGGCTATTAAACACAGCATTATGCATTAGTAGACAACCTACAGCCGCAAAACTTACTCTTCACGCAGATGTGATGCACACTTGTGACATGGATAGAACTGGGAAAGGAGTTGGATGAATTTTTTCATGTTATGTTGTTGTTCTGCTGTGGGTTTCTCAGGATAATAAGCTGCCATTGTGTGCAGGAATGCCCAGGTATTCCGCCCAAGCAGCTCAGAGTCTAAAGGACACTCCTTGGATTCTCTCTCTGCTCTACTCATGGCCTGAAATAATATTACATGCATTTACTTCAAATGATACTTCAAGCTGGTAAATCAGACATTCAAGTTACAGAAATTCAAATTCAATAAATTGAAGCAAAACTTCATGTTCAGGACTCTATCCTCCCCCCCCCAAAACCACTTCACACCCACCCCCCCCCCCCCCCATTTGGGTTGTGGTGGGCATTTCATATTATTTGCATCAGGCCATGTTTTTTGCTCCTCACTCTCCATAATACCAAAGATGCTAGAATTACTAGAAACAAAATGTGACAGCTGGGGCATTTTGTGAACACTAGTTAAGTCATCTTGCAGCAAAATCTTAGGAGACAAGCTATGGGATAGATTTCAAAGCTGGATCAAACAAAAACTGAGCTATGTTAACTATTCAGCTTTCTGTAATCACTCTAGGCCTTGACTGAAGCAGCTTACTAAATTTGTAATTTATTAAAACTTCAATCGCTGCAGGAAAGCGCAGGTTATTTTGTTCTTTAGCTGTGGCAGCATTGTAACAAAACAATATATACTTCATGTACATTTATTAGCATATCATACAAAACACTCACACATATTATTGTGATTGTAACTTAAAGATGATACTGACATCCTGAGTTGCAGAAAATTAATTCAAACTAGTCCTTTGAGACACTGATCATGTAATGCTTCGAAATGCTTCAAAGTGACAAAATTCAAGTCCATCGACCTACCATCTAATTAGGTAAATTTGAGAACCAATACTGTCAGCATTACTAGTAGTACAATGTTACAAAATTTCAACCCAGCTCTGCATGCAATACATTATAGGGTGCCATGGGGCATCTTTCGTTCCCAGTCACACACAAAGCTCATGACCGGGTTTGCATCCAGTAATTTAAGAGGCCTTGAAGACGACAATGTCCTATCTTATCTGACTGTATTGTTTTGATCATGCTGAATGAGTCACACTAAATATGAGCTATGTACTTGCTACTTCATTTTTTTATCTTCCCTGACATGATTCGGAATAGAGCTAGATCTAGGTTTCATGAAAGACAGTCTTGACTGGATTCAGAGTTTGGCCTTGGGCTTTGACACGAGACCTTCATGACTGTGTCTGTAACACACACACACACGCAAATGCGGGCATGACTGTTTATAACATAATGAGTGACACAACAAAGAGCAGATCACATGCGTTGAGGAAGGACAGACCCGGTAACTAAATAGTAATACTAATACTAACTTACGTATAAATCTGTCATTTACTTTTACGGTTTTCATTAGTATAGATAATAATTATCATTGTATAGTATTGAGTCCCTGTCAAAACTGTCATGAAACTTTGTTTACTTATTATGTAGCCTACTAGTACTGATTCTGACCACAAAACAAAATACCACCAATTCACAGTAGGCCTACAGAAAACGAAAGTAGGCCTGCTTATTACGTGTAGGCCTACCAGTTCCAATCTACACTTACTCGTCTTGGGTGGGCTGTTAGTTCCATCCATGTCTTGAAATCTGTGCAGGCCTTGCAGTGAGGCATAGGTTTCTTTCGATCGCCTGCCTCAGCATCAGAATTCTCTGACTGTTTCTTTCCGTCTTTGGGATCTTTTGGTGGAGGCATGCCATGACCGAAGGGCATCGCCATTTTGTCGAGGAATGAATAGGGATCGTACTGTGGATAAATCGCAGATTAGACATGGAAGTTCCGGTCGGCCCTCATGTGCAATGATGGTGATTATTGCGTTATACACGTAAAACGTAATGAAATATTGTTCTGAATTGTCATGTCTGATGAAACCAAGGACAAAATTAATACGCTGTGAAGTTTACATAGTAAAGGTTACATAAACAAGTAGATCTAGATGTTTCACTAACTGCTGTACGAACTGAGAAAATCGTCATAATGCAGAAAAGAGAACACTTATTCTTCTACTTCGCATTGGTAATAAAGTGTGAGCGACATTCTCGCAACAAGAGCAGCTATACGGGGGGGGGGGGGAGAGAATTACGGGGTTTTTTTGGGGGGGGGGGAGGGTAGGGTTAAGAGAGGAGAAGTTGACATCGCCAAAATTACAAGCTGAACTATAGTGGGAAATGGGAAAACTGTATGATATACATGTAATAATATATCAAGTAGATATCTAATTTAAAACGTTTAATTCAGACTAAAGCTTAGGGCGACTTTTGTGCCCTGGTTTTCCTCTAATGTCGCTCTAGACATCCGTCTAGATAGAGTTAGCTTTTTCTACCAATCAATATTAATGAGAAGACTGACCCTTCGGGACCTTGCATCTACTGCTGTGGTTTCCGTGTTAAAATGTGACATCCACGCCGAGTCTGTCGACAATTTGAATGGTTCGTAGCCCCATGCGGCTTTCTCTGTTTCGAAGCTCGATTTCGACTGATTTTCCTTTTTCCTAGCTTTCATGCTTGGGCCAGTAGAATTTGATTTTACAAATCGTCACTGTGGCTTAGATTCTAAACTTAAACTTTTCTGTGATGTTGCCTTAATCAATTTGCTGTCCTGTGTCAGTCCTGTCAGAGACTGATAAAATAGGAGGATTGTACTTCCCTTCTATTATAGATGATTGTTTATACTTCACTATAAAGCATCAATTTCAACCTCAAATATTTATTTGCAATTTTTCGGGTCGCCATTTTCAGCATGCTTTTGACTGGCCCGCAAACGCAGCAATACTTTTTGGGTATTTTGTGTGACGTTGCGGTACTGTGAAAACTGGAATTTTCACTGCTTATTATGTGCATCTTTTGTGGAACGAATAAAAGAAAAAAAAAGATTGGACTGGAAAATTTTGTTGGAGGCTCTTCTGCGGATGAAAACAAATAAGTGTAATTTGAAGAAATCTTTAATGTGTTAAAGCAATGAACACGACATTTCAACATGGCGGCTCGAGCAACGAAAGGTAGTTTGTGTGATGGACAAGGTCGCAGAGCTTGGTTTTAGTTATTTTAGTATCTCCATTTCTTCCTGTTGGAGTGCTGCAAATTGTCCGACACAAGCCAGTGTTAAACTGATTGATCAGTCCAGAATATGTAGACTAGCTCTAGATCTAGTGGTTGCTTTGTAAAGGGACCAAAAAATATTTAAAATGGTTGTGATGCTGGGATACGTGATAGATCTAGATCTAGATCTATATCAATACTACTTAGTGATAGGTCTAGGCTCGGAAGGAGTTCCGAATGCGTTACATGCTAAAGAGGGTTTATTTTGAGGGGGTTGAAAAAAAAAAGGGGCTAGGTATTTTTGGGGGGTTAATAAAGAAATAGCAATAAATAATTCACGTCATTTTTCGTTTTCTCTTATGTGTCTCTCTCCCCTCTCTATCTTGCTTCCATTTCATCTCGATTTCTCTGCGCTAGAAGCATCTGAAAGAGAACACATACACAATAATCATAAATCATGACAATGCTCGGATCCGCACCCACACCCTTTCGCTCCTGAATCACATGTCTTAACCATTTCGCCACGCAGGTGAGTTAACAGATTGTCGGTAAAAATTTACTTATACTCACAGTCAGTACCTTGACCTAAATTACGGAAAGTTACCGACCTTGTTAATTTGCATAGTTTGAAAAAATTATGAATCGGCTTAGCAGCGAAACAATCCGATTTCAGCTGCTCGGAGATTGCATGATCTGATCTAATGAGGGCCTACTAGTGTCTACGTCGATCGCCAATGGCTACCCCAGCCCTTTTCGCCCGATTAGTCAATCTGACTACCGCCCATTGATACAAACTGACTAGACCCTCACGCCCCCAGGTCCATCTGACCATTCCATGTGTTGTGAGTTTAAATTCGTGAACACTATATCAAGTTTTGTTTCAGTAAACCTTCGCCAGCCGCGCTTTTTCGTAAATTCTGTTACTGTGACCTCTCCCCAGTAAGTTTCAAAATGGCAGCTGTTTTCGGATTTTGTCTCACTTCAGACTTTTTTCTTGGATTATACTATTTTTCTTAGCAAGTATGTTACAAGTGTTATTGTGAATATGAAGTGATAATTGGTCATAAGGTTGGGAACAATGTGTAACAGTGAGCTTTACTTAATAACGGTAAAAATTACATGTAACGCATACGGAACTCCTCCCCTAGGCTCCATAATTTGAGTTTGTTATAGGCCTACCTTATGCTTATATTCTGTCAATAACACAATCCGGGAGGTCTTCCGCCCGTCCGCGCCACAATTTTTACGGCTATTAAGTAGCCTAAGGCAGCGACTATTCGGCCGACTGGCCAGATATCATTCCCGATATCCGACCAACTGGCCGGAAATCATTCGCGATATCCGGCCAGTTGGCCGGATGAATGTTCCTGAAGGCCTATACGGCCGACCGGCCAGATATCATTCGCGATATCCGACCGACTGGCCGTATAGTTGCGACTATTCAGCCAGTGGGACGGATATCATACTCGATATTTGGCCGGCAACCATCTGCGCTATTCGACCGACTGGCCGGATATCAGTTGCGTTATTTGGCCAGCTGGTCGGATATCGTGCGTGCTTTACGGCCGTCTGTATAAAGTGATTCCCCTTTCGTCATAAATGTAGTTGCACTTTTTGTGTGGTTCGTTTTTGTAGGTCTGTGTGTACTTTGGTTTGAGTTCTTTGAGGTTTTTGTTTTGTTTTGTTTTCATTTGTAGCCATTCGTAAGGGCCAGAAGTAGACTAGAAGTGCAAGTGTAAGGCCTCATTCACGCTGTTGTCATTGTTTTTTGCAATAAGACAATGCTGCTGCTAGTGCTGCAACTGCTGTTGTTATTGCTACTACTGTGTTAGTGTTATTACTGCTTCTGTTATTGCAGTTCTTGCTACTTCTGCTCTTATTAATATTATTTCTCTGCTTGTTACTTTTGTTTTTACTGCTGCTACGGCTACTGTTGTTGTTTCTGTTACTGTTATTGCTACTAATGTTGTTACTGCTGTTATTATTGTTGCTATTGCTGTTACTGTCGCTACTGGTTCGCCGATGCGTTAGTACTTCCATTAATCCAAATAAAATGCCTGTTTGTATATACCAAATGTCTCGATTTTCTTAATTTTGGAGGTGAACATGGACCGAAAACCTAAATCGTAAGTTTTTAAAAGAAATGTGTGCACAAATATAAAATTTGTGCAAGGTGGCGTTAAAAGCCTCAAAAGAGGGAAATGTACTTCCGAGCTGGAAGTTCGCCATTTTGCTCAAATGATAATGACCCCGTTGACCCGGATGTCATACGCGATAGGTCTGGCTGGCCGAATATCGTTCGTGATATTTAATTGTGCCAGCCGTCCGAATAGTCACTTTGATTAAGTAAAGCTCACGGTTACACATTGTCACTGTTATCAATTTAAATTCACAACACATGGAATGGTCAGATGGACCTGGGGGCGTGAGGGTCTAGTCAGTTTGTATCAATGGGCGGTAGTCAGATTGACTAATTAGGCGAAAAGGGGCTGGGGTAGTTGTGTTTTCTTGACTGGCGCGGACGGGCGGAAGACCTTCCCACAATCCATTATATTGAATCATGGCTGGGTTAGGCTACATTGACTGACAAAAACTTATGAAAATCTGATTAAAAATTGTCAAGTAAAATAATTCACCCAAGGGGCCAAGGTAGCCTTCTATGTTACTATTTGTTACGCCATAACGTTGCGGCATGAAGTTTGGTGTGGCAACCAGTGCTCGGATGAGTAAAGTTGCCAACACAGTGACTGAAAAAGAGCCATTGTCAAGTTACCTTGTTTACAACATGTGCATGAATAGATCAGATAGATGTAGTGACACAAATGATTCTCCTGTCTTTGTAACAGATTATCTGAGCCGTGACAAATTTGCAGTTGCCACATGTGCACAGTTTTACAGAGACTTTTTTCAAATATTCTTGCAAAACACCCTGGTATTCAACACATTGACATTTTCTCAGATGGTGCTACTTCCCAATTCAAGTAATAATCCTGTCTTACATCACAATTTTACAAAGTGAGCTGCACATCGGTCTTCCGTGGCATTTCTTTGCTACCTCTCATGGGAAGGGGGCAGTTGATGGCGTTGGTTCTCAGGGGAAAAGGGATGTGTGGCTTTTGAATCTGTCTGGACATGTTATTACTACATCAAAAGAGTTTGCAGAGATAGCAAAGAAATGCCATGGCGAGACAGATGTTGTATTTGTTCCTCCAGACGAAATCAGAAATAATGAAAACGAAGTCTTTAAATCACATTTCCACAAACACACAACACTCATTTTGTGCAAGTCATATCACATTAATGCACATGGTGTATTTTTGTAGTCGCACAGAATGTAGGACAGACATGGACAACCTACTGCCTGCACAGCAAGATTGACTCATTGACAGCAATTGCTTTCAAACAATATGACAATTGCAATACAAGTTCAAGTAAAAGCACAACTGCCCAACCATGAACCACTGTCTAGAACATCAAAAACATGTGCCATGTTTTATTGTATTGTTGTAATATGGGCAAAGTCATACCTAAGAATTTTATAGCCCAAGTGATAGAGAAGTCTGAGTTTTTCACTGAAGTTCATTTCTTGAAACAAGGTATGAATTCAAAAACCTTGTATTGCCAACACCATCACTGAACAACAGGGGCCATTACATTTTTTATTGTGATCTCTCAGTCATGTCCAAATAATGCATTATTTTGTTGTAAAATTAAAAACCTGTTAGTGTCAAAGGTATTTTGGAGCTTGTCAATTAATTCTTTTTTGTTGCCTTTGCAGCCACTTTTTCATGCCCAGTTTTGAATTCCAAACTTGTGTTACTTGTTAATTATATGTTAATATGTTTGCCAAAATAAATAACAGTGTCTTAGAAAAGGTTGGTGGCTTTTCTCCAATTTGAGATGTCCCGTTATATCTGTACAGGATGTCTCTACACTCTGTTGCCATGCATGTTCATAAGCCTTGGTTTTCCAAAGATCCTATAATAATTTCAGTTGTAATGTTTTTATTGTTAATGCTAAGTAAAGCATATTTATATATTATAATAAAATAAATTAAATTTTATCTGTCACAACTGTCACGCAGTAACATCATGTCGTAACGGTCACTTTTTCCAACTTCACAAGTTAACAGTACAATATTCAGCTGTTTATCCAATGTGGTATCATTGTTCAGCCTCTTAATCACATCATATGTCAAGAAAATGAAGAAGACATGCAAGATCTTCCTACAGGACCTAAGAAAGAATTACAATCAAAATGAGTGTGTGCAAAAATATGTCCCTTTCACGTTACACCGTAATGGTCAAGGATTTGACCACTGAAATATTGATTCAGCCCTACTTTGTTTTATTCAGCACAATGAACTGTGTTTCTAGTTTCCAACAGTGGAATTTCATCTTCCTACTTGGTTAAATAAAACTTTCAAGGTTCTGAAAATGGTGCAAAAATGGCCAAAAATATCACCACGAAGTGCTTGGAATTGCCCATACGCAGAGCTCTCCACTTAACTCAACCTCTGATAACATGACTTTCCACCTTCCTTGAAAAAATTATTTGGTCCTGGCTGATGTTTTGGCTTTTTTTCGGAAGGAAAAGGCAGCTACAATATAACTGTGCATCTGGTCAATTAACTGCTTTGCTTGATAGTAAATGCCCGCCAAAGATAGCATTCTACCTTCTTTGGTACTGCGCCAAACAAAAATTGGAAGCACAACACATGATCAGAAAGCAGCTATAATAATTCTCATCATAAAACAGGGGTGGGGTGGATGAGAGTGTGTTAGCAGGGGTGATTGTAGTCAATCCAATATCACTGAATCAGAGCAGAGTCAGAACCCCACTGCAAGGTCAGAGCATTTAATAACAGCAGTGGAGTAACCAGACCTTGACTATGTAATTCTAACTTAAGGTCACCGGCTGTACAAGCTGAAGGTGCTTCGCAGGGAAACATATTCAATTGGTGTCTTACTCTTACCATTGTATCATTATTTTGCTGAGCATTTCATAATTTTCTTTGCTTTAAAGGTGAGCTTTTATACTCCAAACAAATTGAAAGAAATTCAAGATGGAGAGTGAAATCTTCACAAACAAAATAGAGGGGTGGGGGGGGGGGGGGTGTTTTCAGTATTCAAGGGATGTAATCAATTGGTGGAATGTTGTTACTTCTCTTGGATTCCCCTTAGTTCGAAACTCTGCAAACCTGCCTATTTTTTCTCCTACTGCACTGACAAGCTGACCAGAGAGCACTGTGTATGTTTGCTTCTCATACCTATTAGAATTACAACAGTGGGATATTTTTTTTACAATCGAAAGATGAAAGTGGGGGCAAACAAACTTAGGGAACAGAGTTTGAATAAAGCCCCAAATGGAGCAAGGATGAGAGGAAATGATATTGCTGTTTTGTGGACAAGGTGGTTGCTGAGGGAGAGCAACGTTGGCTCCTACAGAATAAGGGTGTGATGAATTGGAAAAGAAGGCAAAATAACAGCAACACTTATTTAATTTTCATTTAACGTTAACATACGTGTTTTGTGTTTGTTTAACCATTATTTTGTTTTTATGTATGCCAGAAACAATTTTATTTCAATAAAGGGTAAAAGGAAATATAGTTCTAAAGTGTGTTATTCATCCTTGCGACATACTGTGGTAATTACAAAGAACTCAGTGCTGAACAGAAGATTAGTTTCTGTGTGATTAATTGCTACTGCTAATAGTAATAATGCGGTGATTTTTCTTTTCCCCAAAAGACTCTGATCATTCCAAGACAATTATAAAATTACATGTATTTAGTGATGATAGACGTGTACACATAAATTTCACTTTTCATCATTTTAATTTTTTTTTTATTAGCCACACAAACAAAATTACATATAATTCTTTAATTTTCCGCATTTCTTTATTTTCAGGTGTTGGCTTTTTCAGGAGACTGTGGCATGAAAAACCTGACATTGCTGCCTCGTGTTTATTGCTCCCAGTTGGTGAGAAGTAGATGACACGTCATTTTATAGATAGTTCATCCCTACTTAATGTAATACATGAAAATAATAATTGTGATTTGTTTTAATTCAGGTCAGTTTCAAATTACGTCAGTGATGAGGATCTTACATTCATGCTGTCTTTTGTGTAATACTGAAGAGAAAGAGAAACTGAATTTAAAATGATAAAAATGAGGTAGATATTAGATATAGTTACATGTACAATACACTGTAATATACAGTGCTTAATAATGAAAATTATGACATATCGATGGTGTTGTGCTCTAACCGTGTAACTGGAAAAAATTGACCTACTCATTTTTTTAGCTAGAAATAGTCACCATGCCTTTCCGGGGGTTCCCTATTCAAATGGGAAGTCTACACGCACTATAAATAGCAAAATTGAGCTTCGAAGCCTTCAATAGTTACAATTCTAACCGTGTATGTGGCTGTTCTATTCATGTAACTGATTTCTGTGGCAGAATTTTGTCGTGCTCTAGTCGTGCGTATCTCTAACTGCCTAAGTGCCTGACAATACTTTTTGTGATAACCGCGTAACAGGATTAACCGGCTTAAAGACCTGCATTTTTAAAAAACATATTTATTACGAGAGAAAGTCACGTTTTGTTTGATTAATACGACCAAAAAGATAATAGTCCTGTATAAAAAAACTCGCAAAAAGATGTTTTTTTTCGTCTCCTGGAAAACAATCCCAAAACCAGTTACACGGTTAGAGTACAACACCATCGATATATTGTTTTCTCGATTATGTAGAATTTGAGAACTGCCACTTATTTCTTCTAATTAACTGTAAATTTAACAAGATAGAAGTCATTTAATCTCAAAACATGAGACACTCAGCCTGGCATAAATTGCATTGTACGTCGACTTGAATTTCATTTATTTGATTATTGCTTACATTTTTTCTGCATCTGTTTATTTTCTAGGAGCAGTAGCCGTGGCGTATCAATTACTGACATACGAGAAGGAGACTTATCACCAGCACCGATGGGAATATACAGGTATATATGCAGAAAATAGAGTGTGCATTGAAGTAGATTTGAGTTTTGACAGAAATGTATTGAATCAATAAAAAATAATCTATATAAAAAAACAGCAAGAAAAAAAATTCACTGCTGCGAGGAAGAAATGTCCAGACCTGAAAAAAATTACACGTGAAAGATAGTTTTTTTTGCTACTATGTCTATTCCTTTGACATGAAAGCGAAGTATTGTAATTTTGTAATAAATGAAAATAGGCCTAAAAATATCAAATAATGCTTTCTCCTCAACAATGATGGCCTCCCTCCTGCCTTTGTTTTGTTTCGACTTTAGTACCATGCATGTCATAATAAAAAGTAACCATATTAAGCTTGGTGCACAGTGTCCTGGCGCGCACGAGTTCTGAAGCAGGACTGCAGATTACTACTTTTATTGTAAGAGAGAGAGAGAGAATACATCATCGAATAATGCTTGCTCCTCAACAATGGTTGCCTCCCTCCTGCCTTTGTTTTGTTTCGACTTTAAACTTCTGGTTGCGTTTCAAAGTTTGAAGGCATGAGTTTCTGTGCCTTCTGCCTTATGCACGGTATGGGCCATGCGGGTGTTACTGTGCCAGTTGTGAGTTGTTTTCTTCCTAGATCTACATAATCTGTGTGCTGATTGTGGGTGTTGTTTGCAACCCGTTCTTTGAACGGGCCCTTACACTAGTTATTTATAACTGTACCAGCTTAGCTCAGTCACAGGTCGATTTAGTTGGCCTAAAGTCCTGTGCCTGAATGTCCGGGCCGATTAGATCGGCCTCTTGAAATTTTGTTTTCTCGTGCAAATATCGAAAGTGCCGGATCGTTTGAGCTTTTAGTTATTATTAGTACTTCCGTTAGAACCGGAAACTGCTGTGGTACATCTGGTAATGTCTTTATTGGATCGAAGAGACAGTGTTGAAAGTTAGTGATTGAGATATGTGAATTTTCCATGGCTCGCCAATACCTGGTCCATCTGATTTTCGGAAAAGGTCTAGACATGGGCCTAGAAACATATTTGAAGTGTTTACAGAAGAGGACAGTGGTGAAGATGACTTCAGTATTTCAGATATAGATAAGACAAATGGAGAAAGTGAACATAGTTGATCTAGATGAGTCCCTCGAACACAGAAACCAACTCGGGAGGAAAAAGGAAAGCCGATCCTCACCAAGATCGGTAAAATGGGAAGGACATTACTTTATTACTTTCACAAGGATCATATTTAGTAATACAACAATCTCAGGCAATTTTACATGGTTTTATTGCTTCTCTAAAGTATGTGTGTGAGCTGTATGATAAGTACAGTGTTTTGTCATTCAGAAAAAAACAACAAGGTTCCATCAGGAAAAATGTTATTACTCAGCCAAAAATGGTAAGAAGTCCATAAAAGTATACACTTTTGAAAAGGAAAATAGACAAGTTATTAGATGAAATAAAAATAATTATGTCTTATCTTCAGGTTGACAGTGAAATTGTCTCTTGAAAGTCATATTTTATCTCTGTGAAACAGTGTGACCTTGACCTTCCAAGGTCATGCTTTGACATTGAAATGTTCATGTACACAAAAGTTCATCTGTAGGATGGATCATCCAAGACCTCTCTAGATACTTTTATGCATGTTTGGATTCATTCAACAATTATATCTGAGTTCTAGCAACATCTAAAATCATATGAAAACATCTGGACATTCTGAGAATAACCTTTTGACCGAGCCAGGGGCGAGGCTTCCTCATAATCACATAGTCAATGATTACCCTTCGAATATTAATTCTAGAATTACTACGCTTTTCAGATCGAGCCCAACTCCAAGTCCGTTTAGTCAGTTCAGCATTCTATTCTACCTTGCTATTTTGGGTTTGTTGTTATAGTCTAACACCCCTCACCGAAAAGCATCTTTGTAGGGACTTACACCATATGAACTGGTCCAAAATCAGTGATTAACAAAGACGAAGAAGACTTGACTACACCCAGAAGCTAGCTTGAGCATAGCCTGTTTTCGTCAAAGTGGCGCCGCAGACAGCAAAATAGTGGGGGAAAAAAATAGGTTTATAATCAAGGTTTGACCTGATTTTATGTACTTATGCAGGTTTTTCCCTATGCGGTCGTTTTCATCCCAATCGAAAGGTAAAGAGTAGAGTGAAAGAGTTTGTGTGGATCTTTTTTTTTTCTCTTTGAGGTAATCTAAGAATAATTTACTCTACGCACAGCAAGAGGGGTCAAAGAATAATAATTATTACAGTCTAGATCTAGATATAACTGCGATCAAAATCAGTCGAACGTATTAAGAACATCAATTCACTTGATAGGTCGCTTGAACCTAAAACCGCAATGGCAGATAGCCACTTCTCCGAAATCGCTACACATTGTTGTGTCACAGAGATGCCATTTAAGCACTTTCTACCATTTAATGTTAATGGGTCCTTTTCGAGAAACTTTATGAGATGATAGAATAACAAAATCTCTGGCTATGAATATGACAATGAAAACGTGCCGTTCAAATTATATTTAAAAAAATGGGTGAAAAATATGCGTTTATAAGCCTGTTAGTATGAATGAATAGTTTTTCAGATTAGTTTGGCTTGTAAATTGCTTCATTTCTGTCCAGTCGACAAGAATAGTCCGCTCTTCAGATTTTTTGCAGTGCCTGACAACCGTTTCATTGTTTTAGTAGCTGCATCTATGATTATGTGAATATGATGTAGCGATACATCCTATTATGAGGATCTTACTAGCTTAAATTCTGATTACCCTCTGCAGGGGGCCACACTTCGCCCCTGGACCGAGCTAGGGTTAAACAAGTCATTTGCACCATGAATGAAAGTTTAAATCTTCCCTGTTGCTCTTTCTTATTCTTATATGAAGGCTTTAAGTGAGCTTATGTGTTCTGTCAGACCAGTTGATCAATTAATAGTGGCGGGTGCAAGAAGAGTCACATCATGTACAAGAACAGCTTTTCATTGCCTTCATGGTTTCAGATGGAGAGGGACAAAATGATTTGTAACAGTAAAACTATACTCTATCCATGAAGAAGCCTTGGAATATGCAATTTTTGATAATAAGGATAAAAGAGGGTCAGCATGCACTGTTTGATGATAATCTTAGTTCATATAGGATGGATTAAGGTGAGATGCAATCACCAGATGTGGTCTAGAAGAGTTTTTCATTGTATGATTGTCTCACATTATGAGATAATGCTTCTATATCAACCACAACAAGATGTAAATGTTTACAGGATAAACAACAAATAACCATGCCATTGTTTAAACTAAATTAAAATGCTGCTCTTCTTTTCTTTCCTTTGAAATACACACAACATCATTAAAGGGAGAAATGGCTTCTGAGAAGACATTCATGTATTTCTTTTCTAATAATTACTCAGATGTGCTGAAGACTTATTTTTTTATAAAAATAAGAGAAGATTTTACAGTACATGTATTTTACATAGTTTTGAAATAAAACGCAAAATGTAAATAGACTGCAGGCATCAGATTTATACTGGTATTTGCTTCAGTTGTTGTTAGTATGAAATGGAGTGATTGATAGTACAAATTGGCTTATTACGTTATTCTGAATATCTTGAAAGAAAAAAAAAATCCAGATAAACAATGTATTTTAAAAATCACAAGATAACACTGTCAGTTGTGAGATTCCTATTGGTGAAAACAGTTTGTTGTGGCGAAATCACTTATGCTGTGAGTTGAAGGACATGCACTTGAATTTTCCTGATATCTGACATGAGCAGTGGTGAAAAGTAAAATATTGGTCTGATGTTTTGAGTATCCATTGTAATTCAATATGCAATAAGTTATGTCAAGGCACTTTGATTTTTTTGTGTCATTTACATTATATATATACAGTGCACTCTCCCGATTACGACATCTCCGAATAACGACATTGACCCCCGGTCCCGATTTTTTTACTATATGTTATTAGTAATAAAACTCTCTAAATAGCGACGTACTTTTTAGACCACTCTCCGGATAACGACATTGAGTTAGCAATAATCTGCTGTGACTTTGCTAGATACAAAAATAAAAATAGCTAAAATATTGTTTCCGGTCAGTTTCATTTCATTCTCTGAGCCAATAAAAACACTTCTTTTCCGACCAATGAAATGTCCTACCAGAGGCACCTCATAGCCAATGAGATCGCTTTGTTATCGGCCAATGAGATCGCCAATGAAAACACACCTGTGTCTATTGTCGTCGGAACAAAAAGGCTGACGCGCATTAAATGAGTCAGTCATCACATCGCTGACCGCTGAATCGATTGTATTCACCCGAGAACAATAACGCACCCCAAGATGTCGACAGCTGCTGTTAAAAAAAGAAAGATACTGACAATAGATGCCAAGCTGCAAATTCTGGCTGATGTGGACACAAAGACATTAACAACACAACACACACACACACTTCGTGTATTTTACATGTTTGGAAAGTCCGATCACTGATCACCCACTATGGTTGGTACGTTACATTCTAAGGGTCTAACCACACCCCTTTTTCCGCCATCTTGAAAATCTCCGAATAACGACATGTTCCCGATAACGACATGCACCTCTGGTCCCGAGCCATGTCGTTATCGGGAGAGTGCACTGTATATGTATTATTTTTTTTACAAAGATTTAATTTCTTAAGTGTATTTTACTACACATGTGATGCAACAGTTCGGTCCAGAAGGTACAGGCCTAGTTATTGAGTAATTGCCCAAACAAACTTTGCTCAAAACTTTACGTCTTAATAAAAGTGATAGTCATCATCTTCAATTGCTTATAACACAGTCAAAAAATGTTCAGAATTCAATGAATCTAGCATCAAATCCAAGGGAAAAGAGTTCTCTTTCACTTGATATCAATATAACTCAGTTTACCTAAAATGTACCTTGTGGCCCGAACCGTCGTGATGCATCACATGGACAGTATAGAGCTTTTGTGGAGAGACAGTTCATGGAACTTGATTAAGTGTGATTAATTATGTACTATAAGATTGCTTTTGAAAATCAAGAAGTAACATATTAGAAACAGTATGCAGTAACTGCAAACATGCCTTTGTTCTTTTTAGTTTTTATCTTTCCAGCATAGAAAAAGAGAATTATACTCAGATTAGCTCTAGTCTATGTGATTTTTTTCATAGTGTAATCCAGTGTTTGTCAGATATGTGTATTTTCCACTCAGCAGTTCATAAAAAAATCTAGAATTCAGTTGATACTGGTCCTCAGAGTAGAAAGTGGAAATTTTGACTTTGAAGTAAAGTCATTATATCTTTTCTTTTCTGTCTTTCAGTGATCCGAGCAGAAGATGCAGACCCAGCGTATGAGAAGAAAAATGCCTACAATTAAATATTGGGCAGAGTGATGAGATTGTAAATTTGAAATATCCTTGTTTGTTTGACAACAGTTTTTCATTCTTTGTTAGTAGTACGGCAATGCAGACATTGAATAACATAGATCTATACAAAACAACACTCCACCTGGTGTCTAAACATAAGTTTGCACACATTAAAATAAATCCATGGTGATATATCACTGTCAATTGAGTCCATGCATCTGTTTCATTTTCTCCTGTCTTCAATAAATCTACATGGAAAGCTTCACGGTAAAATGGCAATAGATATCGTAAACAAATCATGAAAAGAAAACAACTTGCATTTTAATTTAGTCATAAGTGTGAATGAAGATACAGAATCATGGAAAACATGATTATGACGCCTGGTTGGTTTGTACAAATTCTGAATGTTTTTTGAACACGAGGGTGAATGGAGAATAAAAGATCTGCACTGCACTAAGTGCAGAATATTTTTGTGTAGAGCTTAGGATAAGGATGTGCAGAATTAAATTACGTTGTAGATGGTTAATAATAAATTTATGAATATCTTATGAGCTGACCTTGGCTTGGTTCTTTGACATTTTTTGTTGTTGTTGTTTGTTTATGTTTCATTTAACTGTCTGAAAGAATAATAACTAACATTGTTCCACACAACAGCAGCTGCCATACTGCCTGATGTAGTGTTAGTGTTTGGTAAAGAAAAACTACAGAAAATCCTCTTTCATTTTTAAAGTTCTTTAGCGAGTTTAGTCAAAGGTGTGACACATAGAAAATTAAAAGGTTGGACATGCATGTATTTCAAATGAATGGCCGTTCAGAAGAGTGACATAACAAAAAAAAAGTGACAGTTCAAGACATTTGTTATTCTTTGAAATTCTTAAAAGAGACAATGAAGTCTAACTGACAGAAAGATGGTCTAGAGGCAAGGTGCTCGCCTCTCATGCCAAGGGTCCCGGGTTCTAAACCCGGGCAGTGCAGGCATGTTGGAAATTGGATTTTTCTCATATTTTCAAGTCCCTGGTCCTATTGGGGGGTAGGATCGAGTACCTAGTCTTCTCGGATAAGGACGAAAAAATTCGGAGGGCCCGTGTGCACGTTGCGCACGTTAAAGATACCTTGGCAGTTGGAAATCGTAAAGAGCAGGCTGAAAGGCCGCTGCCCAGGCAAAATTGAAAATTGAAATTAATAGATTAAAATTTATCCATATCATTTCCCCCCGCCAGAATTTATTATTCATTATTAAATATATATTGTTATTAATAAATATTCAAATATTATTTGAGTTGTGTGTTGTGTGAACTGATGTGAGTTGTATGGTGAACTGTTGTGAGTTGTGAACTGCGCCTAACAGGCTGCGTTACAATTTGCTCTGAGATAGAGAGAGAGAGAGTGAGCGAGACAGGGAGAGAGAAAGAAGCAGTCAGTGTGTTGAGCGCTTCGCAGGCAGCTCCATTCTGCTCTGTGGTTGACATGTTGTTTCTGTAAAGCGCATAGAGCATTTTAAATGAATAAAGCTATCCCTCTAATCTAATTGTAAGAATCCCAGAAACATCATTAAGGGTGTGAAACGAGGATAGTTCTTGTCCTTGCATAGAAAATAATGATTGTTGCTTTTATAAACCAAATACTAATAGAAATGTAGGTTGTAACAAATCCCAGACTGGGAGATGTACTGATTATGACAGGACAACAATCACGAACAGACAAGTATAACACTTAACAGAACAACCAAACAGGCTCACACATTTATTATACATAAAGATAAAGATATACGTGCAATTACATAGGTTACATTATTCAATTCAAATACCATCCAATGGTCATTATTCCCAACATTCATTCTTTCTCCGGGTCCACAACCCGATAGTTACTTTTCTAAATATGCTCCGGTCTCAGCCTCACATCAAGGTATGTACTACTTGCGGCCTATCTTACTGGCTCCTGCTCAACCTAACCTCAATATCTCAATATCACACTAATATCTCAATTCATACGTCCCTGCCTGTGGCCAGACTGCCACGACTAAGGTGCCCTCGCTGTCCTGCGCGACAGCTTCACTCAAGCTGGCCTGTGGGTAGCCTTCTGCCCAACCCAAGCATTTCCCTTATGCTGGCCTATCCCCTGCACTAGTCTCTCCACCACGGGTGCCTCACTGCCCGACCCCGACACCTATAAGAATAACATTACATCTCTATAACACCATACAATTACTATCCACTTCACCACTCATTACGAACCATCAAGCGTACACACAACAGTCCACATTTCACTCACCACACATCTGCACTTCTCTACGGTAACACACCTCCACCGTATTACACAGTACTCAGACTCGCTACGAATCCATGATCCTAACTTACATCAAAGATCTTAAAATAGTATTAACCTAGATTCCCTGGTGAGGTCACGTGACCGTACCTCAACGCTTTCGGCCATTGAGGTCAGAAACAACTCTTCCGGTTACCCTGGTTTACTTTTTCTCTCTCTCTCTCTCTGTGTCTTGTCCCTGTGGTTGCTTTTTTCGTCTCTCTCCCTCTCCTCTACATGTCTGTCTCCCCTATCTTCTCTCTCTCTCCCTCTCTCTCCCTCTCTCTCTCTCTCTCTCTCTCTCCCTCTCTCTCTCTCTCTCTCTGTCTTTTGGGGGGGGGGGGGGGCGGGGAGGGGGGTGTCTGTCACAGGTGGTTGGAGGCTGCTGTTGACGTAGCAAATTATGATTTTATGTAGCCATTATCATGCTTGCGCCTTATTCCCCCCCCCCCTCACACACTCACATGCTACTAGTGAGTGTCTGCCCATGCACTTGAGCTTCTGCTGGATCTTGATATCCGTCTGTTTATTCTATTAGGGGGGGGGGGGGTTGAGGTTGTCGATTACTTTCATTTTTTCTGATATTGTAGCTGATTTGAGGTCTTTATTTTAGGAGGTTCGCTGCCCTTGGCATTTACACCTCACTTTACTTGTTTTATTATTTCTTGTTCTGGCGGGGGGGGGGGGGGGGGGGGGGGAGATGATATGGATAAATTTTAATCTATTAATTTCAATTTTCAATTTTGCCTGGGCAGCGGCCTTTCGGCCTGCTCTTTACGATTTCCAACTGCCAAGGTATCTTTAACATGCGCAACGTGCACACGAGCCCTCCGAATTTTTTCGTCCTTATCCGAGAAGACTAGGTACTCGATCCTACCCCCCAATAGGACCAGGGACTTGAAAATATGAGAAAAATCCAATTTCCAACATGCCTGCACTGCCCGGGTTTAGAACCCGGGACCCTTGGCATGAGAGGCGAGCACCTTGCCTCTAGACCACCTTGTCCCCCTACAATTTTGTAGCTGTAATGGTGGTACGTCTTATAATACCCCTCTCTCCCTCTCCCTCTCTCTCTCTCTCTCTCTCTCTCTCTCTCTCTCTCTCTCTCCCTCTCTCTCTCTCTCTCTCTCTAACACACAGGTTGAAGTAAGAATTTGCGAGTCTATCGGTCCAAGCTTCTGAGTTTCTTCTTCTAGACCTCCTTATACATGTATTAAAAACAATTGTAGGCCTACAATGTTCTCTTATTCTAGAATCTCTGACATTTTCCTGATTGTTGTAGCATTCAAGATCTACTTTTCTCGACAACGTAAAACAACACGCTAGGCTTACTATGTACTACATCGTAGGCCTACTATCAAATTCGAGGCAAACGGTTTGTGTTTCCTATGGTAAACAGTAGCGTTGCTAGGCCGCCGCTTGGACAGCTTGACCTCAACCCGCCATTGTTTTCGCTCTCCACGCCCGGGACGCCGCGAGCTGGTTCTCGCAGGGCGACTAGGTAATCTAGGTTAATACTATTTTAACATCTTTGACTTACATCTATCGCTCATTGCGCACATCTCTATACACAGTAATCAATGACTTTCACATTCCTCACATATAACTTATTTACATCATGGTCATAGGAGAATATAGTACATCAATCATCATACTTATCAATCATAGTTCAACCTACCAGTCATCACTGGAAAACACAACAACTCCCGACTGCTCTCTTCACGTCTGTCCCCTTGGACTTTTCGACTTGCAGTGATCTGACTACTCAGATCTTGTCTCGTCTAAGCCTCAACTCACTCACAACACGCACGCTTCAAGTCCCCTTCCCCTCACTTATTGACCCTCGCTGTCAAGAATAGATTTAATTCATAAATGTTTCCACTGACTAAATTTTTGTGAGAGAGCAGTGAGTAATTTTTACAAACGTAATTATTGTGCGAGCCAGCATAACTTGGTCTCGTAAACAATTTGTTTTGAACAGTTTTTTTTATAATAGATAGACAGAAGGTGTGGGGAAGGATAGACGGACAGCGTAGGTGTGCATGGCTGAGCACTTTTTATATCTCGTGTTTTGAACTAGGTTTAGTAAAGAGGGAAGGGGTGAGTAGGAATTAAATGTTATTGAGACGTCTGTTGACGTACAGAAAATTCCGTGATCCAGAGTAAAAGCTCGGGGTTTTGAACATGTTAAGAATTTATTGCTATAAAATTACATTTTATTGTCTTGAGTGATTCGACCTTTGATGTCGACCCAAGGTCGTTGCGTAGGGCTGTTACTTAAAATAACTCAGTTCGGCAGCTGAGCTAGAAGTGGTTGCACCAATCACAATCCAGGAATTAGACGGTAAGCTGCAGATGCAGTCCAGTATTTAAGGCCATAGAGAACTTAGTTCTGGGCCACATGTAGACAATCCATTTACGAGGTGGACGGCGAGCTCTCAGCCAGATGAGAAGTCATAGAGACGCAGCGATTGAGCTGATATGTACAGTGATGGAGCATTGTCAGAAATCTACGCTCCTGAGCCCAAGCCTACTTGTTTGAGCATTAAACCCACAGCGCTAATATCAACAGCCCTCACATTGCGCTGGGCCGAATGGTGAGCTAAAGATTTTAATTCCATGCTGAATTTACAGCCACCTACACATGTAGACTGTTGACCAGTACTGCCAGACCACATGCATTTCCCGCGACCACGTGTGAACTACACCAGAGCGCGCCTGGCAGAGACGCTATATAAATATGTTTTAGTATGAAGAGAGATAGAACTTTAAACCTTACAGGATCCGTCGCCCTTGGGCGCGGATTCTTTTGAATGTAAATTTATTGTGACTTAGATAACTTCATATTACATTGCCTTAAGTACTTCATAGTTGCTCCTCAGCTTAGCTGAGCATTTTCAGTTGCTATTGTATTCGTTATCTATTGTATATTTTATCTTTGAATTTGTTAGATATATAAACTTTGCAGTCTGTTACTCAAATTGATTTATTTAGTTTTTAGAGTGAAAGTTGTTTAATTGTTGTTTTTTTTTGTGCTCGTGTGATTGGGAAGCGGACCTCTTGATCTATATTCCCCAAAATCCCGATCCGCGACACTGGAGGGGACACTACACGACATTGTTTAATTTATAGTTTATTTAGATTAGATTATAATATCGTTTTTCTCTTTGATTAACTTTTGTTTCTTTTCAGCTTCAGTGCTCACGTGGTCTTCACGTTGAGCTACTTTAATTACTTCATTGTATTTAGTTTTGTATACTGCTTTCTTTGATTATTTGTTCCACATATTTCCGGCTCTCCCATTGACCCGAGGATCGAGGCCAAGGAGACTTCAACATAACTGATCGAAGAAAGACAAACGTACTGACTGTGGTGTACGCAAAGGCTAAAGGAATCTCCACCAGTTCCTTGAGTTAAGTGATTCCATCCTTAATATTGTCTGCGTTAAGGAGTTGAGTGTTCCTCCTTCTGTTTTACAGGCTGATTTTACTTTTTCTCTGTGTTTAGGAACTCACGGGCGGTGGCGAGGGCGTTCTTACGTTTGCGGGTCCCCCCTGCCAAAGTGGTGGCTTGGTCGCAGACTCTGCCGTCTCGACGACAGATTGTGCGGTCTCGCAACACCAGTGGTTATTGAAACTGTGGGAAGTCGCATTCGTGAGAACGGACTTTGATAGGGATCTGTACACTTTGTTTAGATTGTAGCGTTTCCATCTTCCTCGTTGTTTTAGGAAGACGTCTCTCTTGTCCTCTTCTTAATCCTATCTGTAAATATGTTCAGACTGTAGAGTTTGTTATTGTCCGTCTTTTCTTGTTGGTCTGGCGTCTAGTTTCCTGTTTTTTTTTATTACACCTTTATCATTATCGTGTTGGTACATTCCTTTGTTTCTTATTTTACCTAAGTAACTCATGTGTCTACATTGACACATTGATTGAGTAATTTGATCTGGTTATTGAGAGTAACGATTTTATTGAATTGTTGGAACCCGTGCAGTTAGCACACTGCCAGTCCTATGGAGCTTATTAAGCGTCATGTATAACCGATCTCGTCTTTATATTGACGAGCTCCCGAGAGGGCAGTATTAGACTGTTTAGGGAGGTGATTTTTTGTGTGTAGTGATGAGTAGTGAGTATTGATTTTATTGTCGGCTGGTGCCGCCGCCCGAAGAGCAATGAATTTGTCTCATGGGAAGAGTCTGTATCAGTATCGAGGTGATGTCGATATAAGAGCTATGTGAATTATATATATTGAGTATATTTTTTTTTAGTCGTCTGCGTATGACGTCGACCCGAGGAGAGCAATAATGAGATTGCCTCATGGGATGGATGATATTGGTATTTTTCGATTATTTGAGAGATGTTTGGCAGTGCTAACGTAGTACACTGCGTAATCGCGTATTCGCGTGTTATTGTTGAACCTTCTTACAGGCATTGTAAGCCCCACAGGGCAGTGTAAGGCCTCAGGGCAGTGTAAGGCCACAGGCAGTGTAAGACGCCGAGATGCAGTGTAAGACCTCTGGGCAGTGTAAGGCCGCAGGCAGTGTAAGACCGACGGGCAGTGTAAGACCGACTAGTTATGTTAGGAAGGGAGTATTCGCGTTTTGAGAGTTTTTGCAGTGGTAACAGAGGACACTGCGTGTTCGCGTTTTTGAGAGTTTTTTGCAGTGGTAACAGAGGACACTGCGTGGTCGCGTTTTAAGAAGTTGTGAAGAAGAGTGGAGTTGTTTTTTTTATACAACCGATTATGTCTATGGTTTTCCGCGTTTCGTGGACCGTCTGACGTAATACTAGATATGTCAAGTAAGAATACTGATTATGATTGTAACTCTCCATGCGGTCAGTGGATGAGTTATCTAAGAACATTCCCGATATAGATATTGAATTGAACCGATTATGACTATATACCGAGATGACTGTGACACTTGACGTGTGCATGGCTTGCGTACGGAAACGGCGCATTAAATTAACTGCTATCGCCTGGTGGCACCTCATCTATCCCGGATTGGATATAATTAGAAATAGATTAAAGTGTAATGTTATTTAATTGAGATTTAGATTATTGTTGAATGCGAGAAGCGCTATATAATTCTTAAATCAAGACGAGCGCTACGCAGATTTTGAAAGAGTACGTCAGGCTAATTATCTTGTCGGCGTTTGTTATTTCAGCTTCACTATGGCGAAATTTATAATCCATAAACCAGAATATGTTGCTATTTTATATAGAGACTGTTAAACATTGAGGTTGAGCATTTTTCACCTTTTTCGGAGACCGTGGATGGTTTCACATTATATTGTCCTACCAATTATGGACATTCTTTCTCAAAATTTCCATGTGATTCCTTTTTCCACTAGCGTCCATCCTGACCATGACCTGAGTTTCAGACAACATTGACGCCTTTGTCTGCGGGTCAATGAGATGAGAAAATGGCAAACCGAGCGACCAGACCTACTGCTGCCAGGATACCATTACTTTAATTAACTATTGTTCGTTCATGTTCTATGAATGTATTAATTACGCTCAGTGAAGCGATGAGCTAGTTGCTCAATATTTCAGTCTTTACAGTATGTCTGTGTGAGAGAAGTTTATCACTTTAATTCTTAAGTGCTACAATAATTATATATTATCACAGAACGTCGCATATAAATATACATATGCTATTGTCCATCGATAATGCACGTTCTTAGAATTTTTTTTTTTTTGACTTTCAGTAACGATATATTTTTTTTTACTATATAGCCCTTTCCAAAGTACTATTACATACCAACGTTAGTAGACAGTTATGTCGCTCAAACCCTAAGTTTTCACTGGGGTGGGGGATGTGTCAAGAATAGATTTAATTCATAAATGTTTCCACTGACTAAATTTTTGTGAGAGAGCAGTGAGTAATTTTTACAAACGTAATTATTGTGCGAGCCAGCATAACTTGGTCTCGTAAACAATTTGTTTTGAACAGTTTTTTTTATAATAGATAGACAGAAGGTGTGGGGAAGGATAGACGGACAGCGTAGGTGTGCATGGCTGAGCACTTTTTATATCTCGTGTTTTGAACTAGGTTTAGTAAAGAGGGAAGGGGTGAGTAGGAATTAAATGTTATTGAGACGTCTGTTGACGTACAGAAAATTCCGTGATCCAGAGTAAAAGCTCGGGGTTTTGAACATGTTAAGAATTTATTGCTATAAAATTACATTTTATTGTCTTGAGTGATTCGACCTTTGATGTCGACCCAAGGTCGTTGCGTAGGGCTGTTACTTAAAATAACTCAGTTCGGCAGCTGAGCTAGAAGTGGTTGCACCAATCACAATCCAGGAATTAGACGGTAAGCTGCAGATGCAGTCCAGTATTTAAGGCCATAGAGAACTTAGTTCTGGGCCACATGTAGACAATCCATTTACGAGGTGGACGGCGAGCTCTCAGCCAGATGAGAAGTCATAGAGACGCAGCGATTGAGCTGATATGTACAGTGATGGAGCATTGTCAGAAATCTACGCTCCTGAGCCCAAGCCTACTTGTTTGAGCATTAAACCCACAGCGCTAATATCAACAGCCCTCACATTGCGCTGGGCCGAATGGTGAGCTAAAGATTTTAATTCCATGCTGAATTTACAGCCACCTACACATGTAGACTGTTGACCAGTACTGCCAGACCACATGCATTTCCCGCGACCACGTGTGAACTACACCAGAGCGCGCCTGGCAGAGACGCTATATAAATATGTTTTAGTATGAAGAGAGATAGAACTTTAAACCTTACAGGATCCGTCGCCCTCGGGCGCGGATTCTTTTGAATGTAAATTTATTGTGACTTAGATAACTTCATATTACATTGCCTTAAGTACTTCATAGTTGCTCCTCAGCTTAGCTGAGCATTTTCAGTTGCTATTGTATTCGTTATCTATTGTATATTTTATCTTTGAATTTGTTAGATATATAAACTTTGCAGTCTGTTACTCAAATTGATTTATTTAGTTTTTAGAGTGAAAGTTGTTTAATTGTTGTTTTTTTTTGTGCTCGTGTGATTGGGAAGCGGACCTCTTGATCTATATTCCCCAAAATCCCGATCCGCGACACTGGAGGGGACACTACACGACATTGTTTAATTTATAGTTTATTTAGATTAGATTATAATATCGTTTTTCTCTTTGATTAACTTTTGTTTCTTTTCAGCTTCAGTGCTCACGTGGTCTTCACGTTGAGCTACTTTAATTACTTCATTGTATTTAGTTTTGTATACTGCTTTCTTTGATTATTTGTTCCACATATTTCCGGCTCTCCCATTGACCCGAGGATCGAGGCCAAGGAGACTTCAACATAACTGATCGAAGAAAGACAAACGTACTGACTGTGGTGTACGCAAAGGCTAAAGGAATCTCCACCAGTTCCTTGAGTTAAGTGATTCCATCCTTAATATTGTCTGCGTTAAGGAGTTGAGTGTTCCTCCTTCTGTTTTACAGGCTGATTTTACTTTTTCTCTGTGTTTAGGAACTCACGGGCGGTGGCGAGGGCGTTCTTACGTTTGCGGGTCCCCCCTGCCAAAGTGGTGGCTTGGTCGCAGACTCTGCCGTCTCGACGACAGATTGTGCGGTCTCGCAACACCAGTGGTTATTGAAACTGTGGGAAGTCGCATTCGTGAGAACGGACTTTGATAGGGATCTGTACACTTTGTTTAGATTGTAGCGTTTCCATCTTCCTCGTTGTTTTAGGAAGACGTCTCTCTTGTCCTCTTCTTAATCCTATCTGTAAATATGTTCAGACTGTAGAGTTTGTTATTGTCCGTCTTTTCTTGTTGGTCTGGCGTCTAGTTTCCTGTTTTTTTTTATTACACCTTTATCATTATCGTGTTGGTACATTCCTTTGTTTCTTATTTTACCTAAGTAACTCATGTGTCTACATTGACACATTGATTGAGTAATTTGATCTGGTTATTGAGAGTAACGATTTTATTGAATTGTTGGAACCCGTGCAGTTAGCACACTGCCAGTCCTATGGAGCTTATTAAGCGTCATGTATAACCGATCTCGTCTTTATATTGACGAGCTCCCGAGAGGGCAGTATTAGACTGTTTAGGGAGGTGATTTTTTGTGTGTAGTGATGAGTAGTGAGTATTGATTTTATTGTCGGCTGGTGCCGCCGCCCGAAGAGCAATGAATTTGTCTCATGGGAAGAGTCTGTATCAGTATCGAGGTGATGTCGATATAAGAGCTATGTGAATTATATATATTGAGTATATTTTTTTTTAGTCGTCTGCGTATGACGTCGACCCGAGGAGAGCAATAATGAGATTGCCTCATGGGATGGATGATATTGGTATTTTTCGATTATTTGAGAGATGTTTGGCAGTGCTAACGTAGTACACTGCGTAATCGCGTATTCGCGTGTTATTGTTGAACCTTCTTACAGGCATTGTAAGCCCCACAGGGCAGTGTAAGGCCTCAGGGCAGTGTAAGGCCACAGGCAGTGTAAGACGCCGAGATGCAGTGTAAGACCTCTGGGCAGTGTAAGGCCGCAGGCAGTGTAAGACCGACGGGCAGTGTAAGACCGACTAGTTATGTTAGGAAGGGAGTATTCGCGTTTTGAGAGTTTTTGCAGTGGTAACAGAGGACACTGCGTGTTCGCGTTTTTGAGAGTTTTTTGCAGTGGTAACAGAGGACACTGCGTGGTCGCGTTTTAAGAAGTTGTGAAGAAGAGTGGAGTTGTTTTTTTTATACAACCGATTATGTCTATGGTTTTCCGCGTTTCGTGGACCGTCTGACGTAATACTAGATATGTCAAGTAAGAATACTGATTATGATTGTAACTCTCCATGCGGTCAGTGGATGAGTTATCTAAGAACATTCCCGATATAGATATTGAATTGAACCGATTATGACTATATACCGAGATGACTGTGACACTTGACGTGTGCATGGCTTGCGTACGGAAACGGCGCATTAAATTAACTGCTATCGCCTGGTGGCACCTCATCTATCCCGGATTGGATATAATTAGAAATAGATTAAAGTGTAATGTTATTTAATTGAGATTTAGATTATTGTTGAATGCGAGAAGCGCTATATAATTCTTAAATCAAGACGAGCGCTACGCAGATTTTGAAAGAGTACGTCAGGCTAATTATCTTGTCGGCGTTTGTTATTTCAGCTTCACTATGGCGAAATTTATAATCCATAAACCAGAATATGTTGCTATTTTATATAGAGACTGTTAAACATTGAGGTTGAGCATTTTTCACCTTTTTCGGAGACCGTGGATGGTTTCACATTATATTGTCCTACCAATTATGGACATTCTTTCTCAAAATTTCCATGTGATTCCTTTTTCCACTAGCGTCCATCCTGACCATGACCTGAGTTTCAGACAACATTGACGCCTTTGTCTGCGGGTCAATGAGATGAGAAAATGGCAAACCGAGCGACCAGACCTACTGCTGCCAGGATACCATTACTTTAATTAACTATTGTTCGTTCATGTTCTATGAATGTATTAATTACGCTCAGTGAAGCGATGAGCTAGTTGCTCAATATTTCAGTCTTTACAGTATGTCTGTGTGAGAGAAGTTTATCACTTTAATTCTTAAGTGCTACAATAATTATATATTATCACAGAACGTCGCATATAAATATACATATGCTATTGTCCATCGATAATGCACGTTCTTAGAATTTTTTTTTTTTTGACTTTCAGTAACGATATATTTTTTTTTACTATATAGCCCTTTCCAAAGTACTATTACATACCAACGTTAGTAGACAGTTATGTCGCTCAAACCCTAAGTTTTCACTGGGGTGGGGGATGTGTCAAGAATAGATTTAATTCATAAATGTTTCCACTGACTAAATTTTTGTGAGAGAGCAGTGAGTAATTTTTACAAACGTAATTATTGTGCGAGCCAGCATAACTTGGTCTCGTAAACAATTTGTTTTGAACAGTTTTTTTTATAATAGATAGACAGAAGGTGTGGGGAAGGATAGACGGACAGCGTAGGTGTGCATGGCTGAGCACTTTTTATATCTCGTGTTTTGAACTAGGTTTAGTAAAGAGGGAAGGGGTGAGTAGGAATTAAATGTTATTGAGACGTCTGTTGACGTACAGAAAATTCCGTGATCCAGAGTAAAAGCTCGGGGTTTTGAACATGTTAAGAATTTATTGCTATAAAATTACATTTTATTGTCTTGAGTGATTCGACCTTTGATGTCGACCCAAGGTCGTTGCGTAGGGCTGTTACTTAAAATAACTCAGTTCGGCAGCTGAGCTAGAAGTGGTTGCACCAATCACAATCCAGGAATTAGACGGTAAGCTGCAGATGCAGTCCAGTATTTAAGGCCATAGAGAACTTAGTTCTGGGCCACATGTAGACAATCCATTTACGAGGTGGACGGCGAGCTCTCAGCCAGATGAGAAGTCATAGAGACGCAGCGATTGAGCTGATATGTACAGTGATGGAGCATTGTCAGAAATCTACGCTCCTGAGCCCAAGCCTACTTGTTTGAGCATTAAACCCACAGCGCTAATATCAACAGCCCTCACATTGCGCTGGGCCGAATGGTGAGCTAAAGATTTTAATTCCATGCTGAATTTACAGCCACCTACACATGTAGACTGTTGACCAGTACTGCCAGACCACATGCATTTCCCGCGACCACGTGTGAACTACACCAGAGCGCGCCTGGCAGAGACGCTATATAAATATGTTTTAGTATGAAGAGAGATAGAACTTTAAACCTTACAGGATCCGTCGCCCTCGGGCGCGGATTCTTTTGAATGTAAATTTATTGTGACTTAGATAACTTCATATTACATTGCCTTAAGTACTTCATAGTTGCTCCTCAGCTTAGCTGAGCATTTTCAGTTGCTATTGTATTCGTTATCTATTGTATATTTTATCTTTGAATTTGTTAGGTATATAAACTTTGCAGTCTGTTACTCAAATTGATTTATTTAGTTTTTAGAGTGAAAGTTGTTTAATTGTTGTTTTTTTTTGTGCTCGTGTGATTGGGAAGCGGACCTCTTGATCTATATTCCCCAAAATCCCGATCCGCGACACTCGCCCACTCGCTCGTGACATAGGTTAGGGTTACATATATAACTTTAATGAAGAACACTGACAATTGCTTTGATTACATTTTTCATCACACATGTACGTGCATACATACATATTGTACCAAGCATTCATTGACTGCACAATATGTGTACACGTATGTCTAGCCACGGAAACCATGAGAAGCCTATGATACATGTAATGTGTGAATTAATAAAATATAATATTTCTATTCAGAAGTACATGCAAATATATATTTACCTGAAGATTGTTTAAGAAATAACCTTTCCAGAGCACAATAGGCCTCGGCTTACTTGAAGTGCATGCATTCATTTTTTTTTTTTTTAAGCGCCATCTAATCGGGAAGCTCATGTTCATAACTTGTAAAGGTAACTGTCTAGAAAATTTTAGGTTCGGTTTTTCAAATCCCATAAGTGAGTATTTCAGGCGGATCTCTGCAAAAGCATTTTTTTGTAGACTATAACATGCAACAAAGTCCCGTGTGGTGTTGAAATGTTAATCAAATCGTCCTACAATGATCATTAGTGGATTAAAAAAAGAAGTGATAAAAGAATATAAGCCTACATGTACTGTAGTTCAAACGAATATTTACTGATATGTCATTTGGACCTGAAGGACAAATATAATAATAATAATGTAATAATAATGTATAGCATTTATATAGCGCATATTCTATTTAAAATGCTCTATGCGCTTTACAGAAACAACATGCCAACCACAGAGCAGAATGGAGCTGCCTGCGAAGCGCTCAACATACTGCACTGCTTCTTTCTCTCTCCCTGTCTCGCTCACTCTCTCTGTCTATCTCAGAGCAAATTGTAACGCAGCCTGTTTGGCGCAGTTCACAACTCGCAACAGTTCACAACTCACAGCAGTTCACAACTCACATCAGTTCACACAACACACAACTCAAATAATATTTGAATATTTATTAATAACAATATATATATGATTTTGTTGTTGTTGCTGGTTGGGGGGGGGGGGGGGTGATATGGATAAATTTTAATCTATTAATTTCAATTTTCAATTTTGCCCGGGCAGCGGCCTTTCGACCTGCTCTTTACGATTTCCAACTGCCAAGGTATCTTTAACGTGCACACGGGCCCTCCGAATTTTTTCGTCCTTATCCGAGAAGACTAGGTACTCGATCCTACCCCCCAATAGGACCAGGGACTTGAAAATATGAGAAAAATCCAATTTCCAACATGCCTGCACTGCCCGGGTTTAGAACCCGGGACCCTTGGCATGAGAGGCGAGCACCTTGCCTCTAGACCACTTTGTCCCCTAATAATAATATTAACTCATCATGATCATGAAAAACCTGGGATAAAAGTAGCTGTCCTAAACTAATGCCAAACGTAATACATGTAAATACATTGTCATACATGTATACGTACGGTAATCATGTATTTCTGGGCGAGAAGGATAGCTGGCAATAACTGAATTCCTTACAAGGTTTGCGTTATTCATACAAGAGTAAAATCCTTCCCTATGTGAAGATCTATGGGCAAGGAGTTGTGGACTGCTACAGGTGAAGGCCAAAAATCGTATGCAATTTGTTATGTAATAAATATTTTTATTTCTTTGAATGGCACGTCAAAAGATAGACAAAATATAATCATGATAAACAATTATGACTGGTGGTTGCGGGTCAAGGGAAATAATCATTAGAATAGTCAATTAATTGTTACAATTTCACCGGGCGTTGTCTCCCATTATTAAGAAGGTTAAGGTCAAATTCAAGATGGCTGCAGTAAGGGCTTTATCGCATACAAAGTTTGCTGTACCGATTGCTCTGCGGGCATTTTCTGTTTCATCGAATCGCTTGATAAACGAAGGGCCCAATTATTCAAAGCCAACACACACTGGACAGGTACATCCGAGTCCTATCTTCCTTGTCTTTGACGTCATAAAGTGCTGTTCGTGAATGCAAGATCTAGACTCTAGATCTAGATCTAGAATCTAGACTCTAGATTCTAGATCTAGACAGTGCTTCACATTACTCGCTGTTGAAATCAGTTGATTTGAATAGAGCCAAATCTATCTATTGTCTATTACTCTTGGATCTCACAATGTAGATCTAGGTTCTAAATGCTTTTGCACTCAAGTAATTTATAATTTTGATATCAGTAGATCTAGATTGTCATTAGGCCTACTTTGTGTTCCTCACATATTATGCGTAAGCAAACAACTGGTAACGCAGAACCATTATTTTAGTCTGGTTAGACTCTTGAACTTATACTTATTCTCTTATTCTCGTTGCGGTATCTCAGTTTCTTCCGACGTATTTCCATGGCATTAATTTCTACGCTCAGTGGCTAGATTAATCACAACTACATAGACCTAGCTGCCCAACATTAAATGTAAAATATGTGTTTAGTACATTTTTGGTGTTCCAGTACTAGATCTAGATCTAGGCCCTAGATCTAGATCTAATATGTTTTCATCTAGATCTAGATCTAGATCTACATATAATTTGAAAATTTTCCCCATTTGTCCAAGGAAAACTCAAAGATTGTGAAAAAAACCCAACTTTTGTACCTGAAGCCAATAGCCCTACTAGTAGTCTTAGAAATTCAACAGGCCTACTACAGATACAGATTTACGCTGTCATGATCTGCCGTACGGTGGACGCCCGAACTTTAATCTAACCTAAATTTGTGCCCCACTCAACCAAGCAACCGTCATTCGTGTCCGTGGACTTCAGTCTTTAACTGAATTGGTGTATATTACAAGCAATTGTAGATTAGGTCAGGCCTATTGTATCATAAACAAAAGTGGTCAGACTTAGAACAGTGAACAGATTTTATGTTCAAAGTGGTTTCATATTATTTCGCAGTTTTGTTTCGCTTGTTTTTTGCAGTTTTACACATTTACAATCATCTATAGTGGTTTTAATTATGGGTAGATCTCTAGAGATAAGCTGTTGATCTATTGTAATTGGTGATCATGGAGGCCTTGGCACAGGTGTACAAACATATAGTCAAAAATCGAAACTAAGAGAGCCCATGAGCTGGTAAACAATAGAACTAGACCTATGAGAATAAGGTGGACATGGCTTATGAAGTGGTTTCATTTCTAGATAGACCTACTAGAATCGTGAAATCCTTTAGCCAAACATGATTAGTGATCATGGACAGAGATAATTTGAAGCCTTCACCATCCAAACCATAATAAGGCATGGGCAGACATTTACAGCAAAAAAAAAAAAAAAATGTTGTTTCTCACCAGGAGTCTTTTGGGGTTTTGGAAAGTTGGCAGGTATGTGACTGTAGCTAAAGGTATTTGACCCGGTGAACACTGAATGTGGTTTTGTAGTAGGTAGCCCTAACTGATTTTTACTTTTTATCACAACTCACCAGTTATTGTCTAATCTGATGAAGCTTGCTTTTCTAAGAATTTTGATACTTTATTTGTCATTCTGGCTTAGATCTAAAGGGTTTGAAAATTATGGCATTTTCAAAAGTGAAAAAACACCTTGAATTTGCTACCTTTTGCAGATTGCACAATAGTCCAACTTTGACCGCCCATAAAATGACCGTTTATCGAGTCACAGCATTAAGAATTATCAGTTTCCAAGTCAAGGGGGTGTACATTACGCTCAATTTTTTTTCGAGGGGTACAAATATAGTCATCATCATCATCATTGCCTTTCTCACCCTGGATCAGGGTATAGGCCACCAACAAACACTTTCCATCCCTCTCTATCATGGGCCAGTCTCTTTACATTATTCCAAGTCTTTCCGCTTCGTTGCACATCATTTTCTCTGGCTCTTCTCCACGTTCCGCGCGGCCTTCCTCTTGATCTCTTGCCCTGGGGATTCCAATCCAATACCTTCTTCGTGATGCTGTTTCCTGGCCTCCTGAGAGTGTGGCCGATCCATCTCCATCGCCTCCTACCAATTTCCTCTCTGACTGGGCTCTGTCTTGTTCTTTTCCATACAATTTCATTGCTGACCTTGTCTGTCCATCTGATCTTAAGTAGCTTCCTCAAACATCTGTTGATGAAAACTTGGATTCTCTTTATGCAGGCCTGGGACGCATTCCAAGTCTCACATCCATACAACAGGACTGACTTCACGTTCGAGTTGAATATCCTCAGCTTTGTTTTTAGAGATATATCCTTGGTTCTCCAAATCTTGCTTAAGGACGTGAAAGCTGCCTGTGCCTTTCCAATTCGTGCTTTGACTTCTGCCTCTGTTCCTCCCTTATTGTCAATGATACTACCAAGATAGCAGAAGGACTCTACATCTTCCAGTGGTTGATCTCCTACTCTGACTTGTGCGCTTGGGGGTGCAACAATTTTTAGGACCTTCGACTTCGCAGGATGTATCCTCAATCCAATAGATTCTGAAATTTTGTTTAGAGCTGTAGTCTTTGCTTGCATCTGGTCGTGTGTGTGCGACAATAGTGCCAAGTCATCTGCAAAATCTAGATCGTCCAGCTGTGTCCATGGGGTCCATTGTATGCCATTTCTTCCTCCACTGGTGGTTTCTTTCATAAGCCAATCAATCACCAGGACAAACAGAAATGGGGACAGCAAACAACCCTGCTTAACACCAGTCTTGATATCAAAGCTGTCAGTAAGCTCGCCATCGTGTACGACTCTGCAACTTGTCCCCTCGTACATGCTCTTGATAAGGTTCACCATCTTCTCTGGGATTCCATAATGTCTCAATATTCTCCACAGTGTTTCTCTATCGATGCTATCAAAGGCCTTCTCGTAGTCAAGGAAGTTCACTATCAGTTGGGAGTTCCACTCTAGCGACTGCTCTACTATGATTCTCAGCGTGGCGATCTGGTCGGTGGTTGATCGATTACTCCTGAAACCAGCTTGCTCCTCACGAAGTTTTGGGTCTGTTGCATTCTGTATTCGCTTGAGAATAATCCGGTTGAAAACCTTTCCTGGGATGGAGAGAAGTGTGATTCCTCTGTAGTTACTACAATTGCTGAGGTCCCCTTTTTTTGGAAGCTTCACGAGGTGTCCTTCCTTCCAGTCCTTTGGAAACTTGCCTCCGATCCAAATCCTCGAGAATAGCGAGTGCAGACCCTCTGCAGCCCCAGCAGCATCTGCCTTCAGCGCCTCTGGTGGGATCTGATCTGGTCCAGCTGCCTTGCCTCGATTTAACTGCTTTATGGCATCATTAATCTCTGCTTTAGTCGGAGGGTCGCAACTGATCGGTAAATCATTTCTTGCGGGTAGAATGTCGGGTGGGTTGCTTGGTGGAGGTCTGTTCAAGAGGCTGTTAAAATGTTCTATCCATCTTTTTGCCTGAGCTTCCTTTCCAAAAATAGCCTTCCTGTTGTAATCCTTGACAGGAACTTCAGGTTTTCCATATTTTCCAGCAAGAGTCTTTGTAGTCTGGTAGAGGATCCTCATGTGTCCTCCTGTTGCTGCCTTCTCTGCTTTCTCTGCTAACATGGCTATGAACTCCTCTTTGTCTTTTTTAATTGATTTTTTGACCTCTTTAGCTGATGCTCGGTACTCTTCCTGGTTACCAACTCTTGAGCTTCTTGTACGACTTGCATTTACCTGTTCTTTTAGGTCTCTTCTTATCCTTATCAAGTCCAGTGATTTTTGACTGATCCATTCCTTGTGTTCCACTTTCTTTTCCCCAAGAACATCCTGGCATGTCGATGTAAATACTCCTTTTACCTTAGCCCAGTGAGTCTCCAAATCTACTGTCTCTTCGAGGTCAACAAGGGGTTTGAATCTATTCCTCAGTGTCAGCTGGAACTCTTCCTTCTTGTCTCCATCCAGAAGGCTCACTTGAAACTTTCTCCTCTTTGTTCCTGCTCTGGTACCTTGTTTCTTGAGGCGGAGTTTGAGTCTTGCCAGCAGCATGTGATGGTCAGATCCAACATCAGCTCCTCTCTGTACTATGACATCCTCCAGTGAGCGTCTGAATCGTCGGGTGATGCAAAAGTGGTCAATCTGGTTTTCAGTTACTCCATCCGGTGAAATCCAAGTGGCCTTATGGATCCTCTTGTGTGGGAATACTGAACCTCCAATCACATAGCTGTTAAATGCGCAGAAACTTGCAAACCGCTCTCCATTCTCATTCATTTGTCCCAAATCATTGCACCCCATAATGTCCTCATACCCTGTATTGTCCTGTCCTATCTTGGCATTGGCGTCTCCCATTATAATGTTCACATCTTTTCTTGGCAATGTGTCAACTATTTCCTGAAGCTGGTTGTAGAAATCGTCCTTGTCCTCATCGGTTGCTTCATTTGTTGGGGCGTATATCTGCACAATGTTCATGTTGATGTTCTTGTTCTTTGTAGTAAATGATGCCAATATAATTCTCCTTCCGTAGGGTTCCCATCCCCTCAGTGACCTCTGGGCGTACTTGCTCAAGATGATCGCTACTCCTTCTGTATGCTTTTTGTCCTCCCTTCCAGAATACAAAATCTTTTCCCCAGAATTAAGTTGTTTCAGTCCGGACTGTATCCAGCGGGTCTCGCTAACTCCGAGTATGTGCAGTCTGTATCGCCTCATCTCCATTGTAACCTGGGCACTCTTTCCTGCTTCATACATGGAGCGGACATTCCACGACGCAATCCGGAGTGACTTGTTTGATGAAGGAGCAGTCAGGCCAGTGGAGTCCTTTCGGCTTTGTCCATTGTCCTTCATTGAATCTACAGGTGCGGATGCTCCCCCTTCTCCCAAGATAAAAGACTGATTTAAAGTATTTGCTTGTGTTTCTGTAACTGGTTTATTTTTACAGGGTGGGTAGTTGGCCCACCGCCAACTGGCTCTTCTCAGGAGACCAGGACCTTTGCACCTTTAGTCGCCTCTTACGACACGCAGTATCACGTCAGATGTATTCTTTGCTGTCCCTCTTCGCAAATATAGTACAAGCATCTCATTTTACTTTTTTTTAGTCATCAAACATCATCTGATGTCAATTTTGTGTAAATTCTTACAAGGGAGACAAAAATAATGTTTGTATTTTTTTTCATTAAAAATTAGGTCAACGGTGTCGCCATTGACTTAGCACTGAGTGTCAGAAAAAGGTGACGAAATTAAGCGTTAGGTAGGTCTATAAAAACAGTCGGCACTTCGCGACAAAACGTGCCCCAAGTCTGATTTTGGCACACCCTGAAAATACAAAGGCTGGGGTTCATTTGCGTATAATTTTGATCCTGATCTATTAAGTTTCCGCCAGTTTCTCAATCGACAAACTTTTCAACAAACGATTTTTAAAGGAATTTCAGCTTAAAACAGGATGAAAAATACATTGAATTAAACCTCATTTATCAGGCTTTCTGTGTGAGTTAATTTCAAACACGTGCAATACATGGGCGTAGCACTCCATGGTCCTTTGTTATGAGGGGGTCAAATCGGTATGTGCAGCTCAGGGCGAAAACGGCAAGACTGTATCTTGTTCAAGCAATAAAAACAGCTAAACACATTAAACCAGGCATGTCAAACTGAAAATTCCCGAAGGGCCACATGGGTCACATTATGTCATCATGGGGGCCACACACGGCAAATATTTGCACACAGTACAACTAATTGAAGTCATTGGATAAAATTTACTGCAGGATATTTTGTTGCTTAATATGCACATACAATATGTATACCAATGTTTTAGCAGCATTCATGAATACAAACTAATGAAATAGTTTGCTAAAAAAAATTAAGGACATAGTATTTTCGTATTTTGCAAAAGCAACAAAAACATAGTTAAAAGAACACAACAGTTTAAAACTGAAACATTTATTTACTACTATTCAAAAGGTCTTAGTGTTTTGTCCTGAGGTTTGACACCTTTTTTTGGCTGACAATTTTTGGTATGTCCGGCTGAAGTGTCTGTGCAGTTCCGACTTTGATCAAAGAAGTCAATGCTGATTAGTCAGCCTTGTTCTCTGAGAGGAGGTTTTTGTTGAGTTCATGAAAGAAAACAGCTGTTCACACACACAGGTAGAACCAGACATTGCCATTTATATTACGAAAAAATACGATAATATATATATAAAATTTATATTACGAGAATAAAATGTGCTCACACTGTAGAAACCTTTACGAGGGCCGCAACTTTGTTTTTAAAGGGCCGCATGCGGCCTGCAGGCCGCATGTTTGACATGCCTGCATTAAACAATACAAAAGAAAGTATCTTTTGTCAGAGGAAGGGTTGAACTTTATTTTGATGTAGAAAACATGGAGTTTCGCATAAATACACAGCAGTAATAGCCTTGTAATGTTGGCCTAAAATTATGCCGAAATGGGATTTCGCCCCTTTAACGGGGCAGTTTGGACTACCTATCTGTAGTCAGTCTTTAAATATTGGAATATACTAAGTAAAACAGTTGCCTTATTCTGTCTCCTCTTAAAATACAAAAATTGAGGTACAGCAAAGGTATTTCACCCTTGGGAGAAGATTTTGAAGCATTAAAAAGTTCATAATATAAGACTTTAAGGTTTTCCGCAAATTCCTGAAAATATTATGATTTGGGAGATAGATTCAAGCAGTACTGGGGCAACAAAATGTCACAGAATTGTGTCAATATAGTATTTAGACATTGTCGCAATTTTCATTTCAACATTAACTGCTGACCTAAGTGACACTTGACTTAAACTAAATGTTTTACCATTCATAGTGAATAGTGAACTTTGAATTGTGCCCCCATGTTTTAACTGAATAGGATGTGTACTTAGAAATAAAAAGGTAACAATACCATGTCTTCTTTTTTGCAGGTATGGGACAAATCGGACTACAGGAACATACGTTTTGTGGACAAGGACAAAATGGTACGGTCTTAGTATACGTGTAATTATAATAGTTTTACATTTCAGTCAGCTGGCTGAGTCATGTTCCTTTTACCTTTGTAATGTAGATTTTATATTTTACAGCTAATGTACTACATGTATGACAATAAACCCTTGCTTTTGGTTTCTAGGTGCACTATTGCTGAAAAAGTGGAATAAAAACTCATTCATAGTGTTGATTTTGATATCACATTAGTTCAAAATGAGGAAATTGCCATCCTAATATTTGCATGTTGAGAGAGTTTATTAACCGAAAAGCAGAGGTATTGGGATTGTATTATTACCAGAATTTATGCAACATACGAGTATTATATAGTTGAAGTTAACAGTGCACATTGAGTGGAATATGAGTTGTCTGGGTGGCATGCTTGTACGTGTATTCACTTCTGTCAGTATGGTCACCCCATGCCAGAAGTGAATCTACTGGGATCTTTATCATTTTGAAACAAAGAAATGTGAACCAACATGACAGAGAGAAGCTTCTGTTCAACTCCAGTGTTTAAACATCAACTGTATTTCATCAAATTAAATGTCTTTGAGAATTGGGGTGAATTTTTCGTTTCTTGTTTGCCGTGGTCACGATTGGTTATCAAAAAGAGCTGTCTCTGTAATTTTGACAGACAGTACTGTATTTGACAAAATCTCACCCTTTACTGAATATGTCATTATTGATATTTTTCAAGTGCAGTGGTGAACCACACACCTCCCACTCTGAAGCATGTAACTGTAAGACTAAGATGGAAAGAGATGTTTCTGTTTTCTACCGTTGCTTGTTGGTTTTTTTGTGTTTTGTTTTTTGTTTGCATTGTTAGACTTGCATAATATTTAGTGTTCAAACACACAAATCTTGTATTTTAACAAATCTTTGTGGGGAGGCTCTGCACATATCCCGGATGGTATACAAAAGTTTTTTGGTTTTGCCAAATTTGTCTGTGGGCAAAGTATGTGTGACGTGTAGTTGTAACAGAAACTGGGCATGAAAAATCGTCACTGTTCCCTAAGATTGTAGTACCGTAACTCAAAAGTTCAAAAAATTGATTTTTATATTATATGTTCGACTACATTCAAAGCTGTATCGAATGACCTTGGTTCTAGACTCTCTAGCCAAAAAATAATCAAATAGCAACTTTCAAAAAGCCATCATCACTATGCCAATTGTGCTAAAATAAAACAGTTTTTGCTTTTCCTAGAAAGTAGTCAAAATCACTCACTAGTTTTAGGGAATGGTGATGAAATGCTGTCAGTAATAGTATTTGGTGGATTTAGTGGTAACACAGATACAACCACTGAGAGTGTAAAGCATGATAATGTTATCTCATTATGAGTCCATATTAGTAAAATGAACATTTCTGTCATTGTTTTTCACTTTATTATTTTTTTGTTTTTTTTTGTTATCTTCCCCTCAGATCAATCCTCAGTGGGCCATCGATTTGATTGCTGAAGATCCTGTGGTGGTGGTGAATGCAAACCATGTATGGTCAGACAGTTGTGGAGCCTTAGGCCATCCTAAAGTTTACATCAATTTAGTAAGTTACCCTCTTTATGGTTCTTTGATCTTTTTAGTTGCTGTTAGGGATAGATTTCTTCGAAGCTTTGCAGTATTAGCATGGAAGCTGATCTTTATTCATGATTACATCCCTTGATGGGAAAGCCAGTGCTGTCCAATTCTAAGTTACTGATTTTATGCATGCAGAATGTATTTTTAGAAATTTTATAGAATCTTTTATGTCAAAGGACTTTTTTTGAACTGGGGACAAGTAGTTATTTTTTAATTTTTTTTCGTTTTGTTTTGTTCATATGCTACTCTTTATTTTAAGCTGCATTGCACATTTGTGAAGAAGCTATGTATTTATGCTATTGCTATGTTCAGGTCCAAAGTCTAATTCTGACATCTTTGGGGCTGGAATATCTCAGAATTTGGGGCTGTGCTGATTTAGGGAAGTTATGTGGTGTAGATAGATGTACATTAATATCGTCGGTCCCGTCGCATAGGGGCGAACACGGAAAATGAGAGCTTCGCGATACGGCCATTTGAAAAATAAGAAAATTTGAAACGTTTAATAATAGTTCGTCCATCAGGTATGATGATGACCTTAACAACACCAGAGGAATAAAAAACAGAAATTGTTGAGAATTTCAACACATGGACAATAAAGAGAAATAAAGGACACAGAGGACAGAATGGAAAGACTGTTCTTTCATGACTTATGGTTTCTCATGTGACTGATAAGTCCTATTTTTGCCCTGCAGACCCTTCCGCATAAATGACAAGAGTGCTCCGTTGGTTCAGTACCACTGGGCCTTTTCTTGCGCCGTTCTCTTTTTTTGATAGCCTGCTGGACTCTGTCAGCTTCCCATGCTTTGCTGCCTCTGGTAAGGGCCGCCCTCCAATTTGCTCGATCAAGCGAGAGCTTTTCCCACTCACTCACATCAATGGCAAAGGCCTTCAGTGATTGCTTGAGAGTGTCTTTGTAACGTCTCTTTGGGGCCCCAACATTCCTCGTTCCATTGGAGAGCTCAGAGAAGAAGATTTGCTTAGGGAGTCTGGAGTCGGGCATTCTGACAACATGTCCTGCCCAACGTAGCTGAATTTTTTTCAGGTGGCAGAAGATGCTCAATTCCTTGGCACGATTGAGGACCTCAGTGTCTGGAATTTTATCCTGCCATTTGATCCTTAGGATCTTTCTAAGGCAGGCCAGATGAAAGTGATTTAGCTTTCTGGCATGCGATTGGTACACTGTCCAGGTTTCAGCCCCATAGAGTAGGGTGGGAAGGACCACAGCATTGTACACTTTCAGCTTAGTGTCTGTGCGAATGCCGGCGACATCCCATACTCTCTTTCGAAGCCTGCCAAATGCAGAGCTGGCTTTGCTGATTCTTGAGAGAATTTCAGTATCAACACGAGCTGCGGAAGACAGTGTACTGCCAAGATAGGTGAAGTTCTCCGACACCTTCAGAAGACTGTCATGGACTTTGATATTTGGGGTCACAGGATACTTGTCGTCTGGAGTAGGCTGATGGAGCACTTCCGTCTTCTTTGTGCTTATTGTGAGGCCAAAGTTGTCACAGGCACTAGAGAACTTATCAACACAGTTTTGCATGCTATCCTCATCGTGTGCCAGAAGTGCACAATCATCAGCAAATAGTAGGTCACAGACTTGAGTACTTTTGGTTTTGGTTTTTGCCTGAAGTCTCCTGAGGTTGAATAGACTGCCATCAGTTCGGTACTTGATGCTTACCCCTTGAGGAGGAGAGCTAAAGGCTTCTTGTAGCATTGCAGAGAACATGATGCTGAACAGAGTTGGGGCTAAGACACAACCCTGTTTTACCCCATTTGTGACAGCAAAGGGCTCTGAAACACTGCCGTTGCTTTTGACTGCAGCTTGCATGCCATCATGAAACTGGCGCACTATTGTGATGAATTCGGGTGGACACCCAAACTTTGCCAAGATTTTCCAGAGGCCTTCACGACACACTGTGTCAAATGCTTTTGTGAGGTCAACAAATGTGATATACAGCGCTTTATTTTGTTCCATGCGTTTTTCCTGAATCTGTCTGGCAGCAAAAATCATATCCGCCGTTCCCCTCTCTTTACGTTTACTACTCGCTTATTTCCCTATCGATTTTTATGATTTTTGCAGCCATGGAACCGGAAAACAATTACGCTTTCTTTTATTAATGTAATTTTAACATTCAACCATGATTTCTTGTCAAAAAGCGTGTTCGCCCCTATGCCACACAACCAAATATAAAAACAGGCGGTTTTCGCCCTATTCTTAGCGTGTTCGCCCTTATGCTATGCAACGAAATCTCACTACATGCCGTGTTCGCCCTTTGCTTCATACGCCAGCCAGTGTAATCTCCATTGTTATCTCTGAAACATTCATGGAAATACAGACTCTTTCTTTTTCATCATCATCATTGCCTTTCTCACCCTGGATCAGGGTATAGGCCACCAACAAACACTTTCCATCCCTCTCTATCATGGGCCAGTCTCTTTACATTATTCCAAGTCTTTCCGCTTCGTTGCACATCATTTTCTCTGGCTCTTCTCCACGTTCCGCGCGGCCTTCCTCTTGATCTCTTGCCCTGGGGATTCCAATCCAAAACCTTCTTCGTGATGCTGTTTCCTGGCCTCCTGAGAGTGTGGCCGATCCATCTCCATCGCCTCCTACCAATTTCCTCTCTGACTGGGCTCTGTCTTGTTCTTTTCCATACAATTTCATTGCTGACCTTGTCTGTCCATCTGATCTTAAGTAGCTTCCTCAAACATCTGTTGATGAAAACTTGGATTCTCTTTATGCAGGCCTGGGACGCATTCCAAGTCTCACATCCATACAACAGGACTGACTTCACGTTCGAGTTGAATATCCTCAGCTTTGTTTTTAGAGATATATCCTTGGTTCTCCAAATCTTGCTTAAGGACGTGAAAGCTGCCTGTGCCTTTCCAATTCGTGCTTTGACTTCTGCCTCTGTTCCTCCCTTATTGTCAATGATACTACCAAGATAGCAGAAGGACTCTACATCTTCCAGTGGTTGATCTCCTACTCTGACTTGTGCGCTTGGGGGTGCAACAATTTTTAGGACCTTCGACTTCGCAGGATGTATCCTCAATCCAATAGATTCTGAAATTTTGTTTAGAGCTGTAGTCTTTGCTTGCATCTGGTCGTGTGTGTGCGACAATAGTGCCAAGTCATCTGCAAAATCTAGATCGTCCAGCTGTGTCCATGGGGTCCATTGTATGCCATTTCTTCCTCCACTGGTGGTTTCTTTCATAAGCCAATCAATCACCAGGACAAACAGAAATGGGGACAGCAAACAACCCTGCTTAACACCAGTCTTGATATCAAAGCTGTCAGTAAGCTCGCCATCGTGTACGACTCTGCAACTTGTCCCCTCGTACATGCTCTTGATAAGGTTCACCATCTTCTCTGGGATTCCATAATGTCTCAATATTCTCCACAGTGTTTCTCTATCGATGCTATCAAAGGCCTTCTCGTAGTCGAGGAAGTTCACTATCAGTTGGGAGTTCCACTCTAGCGACTGCTCTACTATGATTCTCAGCGTGGCGATCTGGTCGGTGGTTGATCGATTACTCCTGAAACCAGCTTGCTCCTCACGAAGTTTTGGGTCTGTTGCATTCTGTATTCGCTTGAGAATAATCCGGTTGAAAACCTTTCCTGGGATGGAGAGAAGTGTGATTCCTCTGTAGTTACTACAATTGCTGAGGTCCCCTTTTTTTGGAAGCTTCACGAGGTGTCCTTCCTTCCAGTCCTTTGGAAACTTGCCTCCGATCCAAATCCTCGAGAATAGCGAGTGCAGACCCTCTGCAGCCCCAGCAGCATCTGCCTTCAGCGCCTCTGGTGGGATCTGATCTGGTCCAGCTGCCTTGCCTCGATTTAACTGCTTTATGGCATCATTAATCTCTGCTTTAGTCGGAGGGTCGCAACTGATCGGTAAATCATTTCTTGCGGGTAGAATGTCGGGTGGGTTGCTTGGTGGAGGTCTGTTCAAGAGGCTGTTAAAATGTTTCTATCCATCTTTTTGCCTGAGCTTCCTTTCCAAAAATAGCCTTCCTGTTGTAATCCTTGACAGGAACTTCAGGTTTTCCATATTTTCCAGCAAGAGTCTTTGTAGTCTGGTATAGAGGATCCTCATGTGTCCTCCTGTTGCTGCCTTCTCTGCTTTCTCTGCTATCATTCCTATGAACTCCTCTTTGTCTTTTTTAATTGATTTTTTGACCTCTTTAGCTGATGCTCGGTACTCTTCCTGGTTACCAACTCTTGAGCTTCTTGTACGACTTGCATTTACCTGTTCTTTTAGGTCTCTTCTTATCCTTATCAAGTCCAGTGATTTTTGACTGATCCATTCCTTGTGTTCCACTTTCTTTTCCCCAAGAACATCCTGGCATGTCGATGTAAATACTCCTTTTACCTTAGCCCAGTGAGTCTCCAAATCTACTGTCTCTTCGAGGTCAACAAGGGGTTTGAATCTATTCCTCAGTGTCAGCTGGAACTCTTCCTTCTTGTCTCCATCCAGAAGTCTCACTTGAAACTTTCTCCTCTTTGTTCCTGCTCTGGTACCTTGTTTCTTGAGGCGGAGTTTGAGTCTTGCCAGCAGCATGTGATGGTCAGATCCAACATCAGCTCCTCTTTGTACTATGACATCCTCCAGTGAGCGTCTGAATCGTCGGGTGATGCAAAAGTGGTCAATCTGGTTTTCAGTTACTCCATCCGGTGAAATCCAAGTGGCCTTATGGATCCTCTTGTGTGGGAATACTGAACCTCCAATCACATAGCTGTTAAATGCGCAGAAACTTGCAAACCGCTCTCCATTCTCATTCATTTGTCCCAAACCATTGCACCCCATAATGTCCTCATACCCTGTATTGTCCTGTCCTATCTTGGCATTGGCGTCTCCCATTATAATGTTCACATCTTTTCTTGGCAATGTGTCAACTATTTCCTGAAGCTGGTTGTAGAAATCGTCCTTGTCCTCATCGGTTGCTTCATTTGTTGGGGCGTATATCTGCACAATGTTCATGTTGATGTTCTTGTTCTTTGTAGTAAATGATGCCAATATAATTCTCCTTCCGTAGGGTTCCCATCCCCTCAGTGACCTCTGGGCGTGCTTGCTCAAGATGATCGCTACTCCTTCTGTATGCTTTTTGTCCTCCCTTCCAGAATACAAAATCTTTTCCCCAGAATTAAGTTGTTTCAGTCCGGACTGTATCCAGCGGGTCTCGCTAACTCCAAGTATGTGCAGTCTGTATCGCCTCATCTCCATTGTAACCTGGGCACTCTTTCCTGCTTCATACATGGAGCGGACATTCCACGACGCAATCCGGAGTGACTTGTTTGATGAAGGAGCAGTCAGGCCAGTGGAGTCCTTTCGGCTTTGTCCATTGTCCTTCATTGAATCTACAGGTGCAGATGCTCCCCCTTCTCCCAAGATAAAAGACTGATTTAAAGTATTTGCTTGTGTTTCTGTAACTGGTTTATTTTTACAGGGTGGGTAGTTGGCCCACCGCCAACTGGCTCTTCTCGGGAGACCAGGACCTTTGCACCTTTAGTCGCCTCTTACGACACACAGTATCACGTCAGATGTATTCTTTGCTGTCCCTCTTTCTTTCTTTTTGCAGGTCTGAATTAGGGTGAAAACCAAAATAAAGTTGATAAATAATACCATTTTTCAGGACTAGAACAGCAACTTCTCTTTACTGATATCTGTACATAGAACACGACAAGAGCAATATAATGAAAACAAGGAGTTTCTAGAATGAAAAACATGTTTATTTTGGAAATAATAAATACAGCATAGTAGAATAATACTTTTAAGACATGATGATGAAGAAGTGATCATGTTAATGATAATGATAATCAAGGTAAGACTATGATGAGCATAACCATGCTATGATAATGATAGTAGAAAATAATTCGACCATCTAGGTAGTAATGAATAAAATGCATGTTGTGACATTGAAATAACAATGGTGATCTCATCTCTCCTCTCTCAGACAATCACATACATTATTATACCACACTTAACACATCAGACACATATTATTAAGTTATGTTATGTGGGCATGAGGAGCAGTAGTCTCGGGTCAGGGGTGAGCATGGGTTCCAGTCTATATAAAGGCTGTAGTCCCATGGCCTGAGCGGAGACGACGGCCCCTACATGTCTACACAAAAAAAAACAACAACACAAACATACATGAACATTTTGTATTCAAATGAGCAGGATGATATTGTAGCAAATGAATTTTATAGATATTATGCTGCTGATGATGTTCTGTCATTACAATACACAAGATGAGGATGAAGAAGTGTGGGAGAAGTTGAAATAATAATTCATGTGTGCGGTAATGACAAATAAAAATGTATATGATCAGGATTGCTGACAACAGGTGTTTGTCCACTACACAGGCTGGACAAGTCCTTATACTTTCCAGCCGACAGTTTGGGGGCAGTTTCTAAGGCTCTTGCAGGTACGATCTCCCGATTTCTCCTAGCTGGCAGAGTGATCATTTCAAAACTTTCCTGGAGATGAGATGTTTTGAACCCAACTTTGTCTGGCAAATCCTTGGAGACATCTATCTGCATGAAGTCTGGCCACGACACTGGAACTCCATTGTCAGATGTTGTAGCTGATGTCTTAAAGTCGAGAATGTCCGTGGTGTGCATTTCATTCACGATGAAAGGCTTGTTTTTTGCAGCTGCCTTAATGATGCCAACCAGCTCTGATGGCACAGAAATGTTCTCAATTTTGTTCACAGCTGTTTCAATAACGGAATGAATAGAATCACCCTCACTTTGTCCATGATTTGTCTCAAAGAAGTGAAACCTCACAGACTGCAGTGACTTGGAGGTTTGTAGAAAGTGACGGGTCATGGTCGGCAGGACAGAGTTTTTGTTTTGTCCAGCACAGCCATCAGAAAAGAGCATAAGTTGCTGTACATTAGCATTGTCTACCAGTTGCATGTACCGCTGAAGACACGATGCAATTTCATTTGATCCCCTCCCGGCCAGACTTTCGTTCCAGAAGTAGCAGTGGCCCTGACCTGTCCCAACATCATATATGGTAAAATTGTAACACGCGAGTCTTCGCTTGTAAAAAACCTCTCCCCTGTTTGACTTTGGCACGTACAAAACTTTCTCCAGGTCAAAAATGGCCACATGCACTCTCGCACTGTCTTTTGCTTCTGGCCTGTACTTAGCGAGAATGTCCCTGGCTGCTTGTTTTTCCCTGATGTGCGAATTATAGGCTTCTTCTAATTCGGGGGATGGATTGGAACTGTTCCGCATTGTCTCACAAACCCCGCATTTATCCTTTTTAAGATGGTGAAATTTCAGATTTTGTTGTTTGAAAACATCTCTGTATAGTTCATATGACACAGGAACAGCTTGCCCTTCTGGGCTCTCCTTGTAAAGAGCATGCATTTTTGCGAGTGTCAAATCGCTCGAGAGATATTGACATGCAGAACTTGCTCGACAATAGTGAGATTCCATTTTGGGAAATCTCTCTATGTGGCTCTGAATGTTCTGTCTCTTCTGGGCATTCCCATCAGCTTCTATCTCACCCCCGCGACACTCCTCCTGAAGAATTCCATTTTGATCTACCTTGCTCAACACAGTTCTCACAAATTTTTCACTAACATTTAGTGTGTTCAGGAACATTTTTCGGCAGACAGGAACCCGTTTACCGTCGACAGCAAAACAATAAGAAATGGTTCTCTGTCGTCTAGACCCTCCGCCCAGAGCTTTTGCTTCTACATGACGAGCGATCCAATGTCTCTGTTCTCGGAGGTCTCCCATGTTCCAAAAGGAATCTAGGAGAGATGCTCTCTGAGAGTCAGAGAGTTCAGAGCAGGTCAATTGTCGTTTCTTACACTCGCCACCAGAGCATCGTTCTTTTAGGTCCCGTCGATCTGGAACGATTATGCCAGAGGCAGACATGTAGGCAAGACCCAAGTTGCGATTTACCTTTGCCTGCAGAAGAGGAAAGACGAAAGGAATCTGATAGCAAGTTGGGTGAGATGTGTAAATTGCTATTGACAATGATAGAAAGCGGTGGAAAAAAAAAAACAGACTAACAAATGACAAAGTAGCTTATTATAACGAAACTGCCTAATCTTCGGATGACTCAATGAGTTTCAGCAAACCATGAATCATTCCTGAACTTACTCAACCTCTTGGCAGGTATGCAGGGTGTAAGCTGAAATGTACAGGCGATAAAAGGATACCCACATTCTGAAAATGTTTTCCACTCTGGATATTGTTATGTATTAAACTGTGTATTTTCCCAGGTCAGGAACATTAACAGAACAAAATCTGAAACTGTCCGAAACAACCCATGATAAAACCCGCCCTTCATAAGAGGGATTCAAACCAGCGTAATATAGCATAAAGCCCTGTGAGTCGGCCCCATGACCACTGGAGAGCACCTTAAACGTAAGACTGTAAATTAAATAGTAGTAAACTCACCTCATCCCGTTTCCTTTTCCTGTTTTTCTGTGGTTTTTCGTTGTCTGCAAATCTAGGAGAGCCCTCGACCACATATTCTTCGGTTATCCGTTGAGGAGCACTTTCTACCTGGGCAGGTTCTGGAAGGTCTTGTTCTTCAAGACCTACTAATTCAGCTTCTGGATGCTCTGCTTCTTTTTGAACCGATTCGTCAACTTCTGGAATGTTAATGGTGATGTCGAGACTGGATAACACAACAGAACAGTCTAAATCTTCTGTAAGAGAAACATCTTGAAGATCCGAAGGAAATCCAGCGTTTACTGATGTGTTGGTCTCTGTATTATTCCCACTGTTTGCTGGGACAGCACTGTGGTCGTTCTTTGCATTTATTGCCTTTGACAATTCCACCATGCGCCTTCCTCTTGAAAACTGGAGATGATCCATCATATAGAAAAGCAAATATCCAAATGGTCAGCTATTACTTCCTCTCTAACTTCGACATTATAAAAATGACATCTCTCTCACTGGTCTATTCCGATAACTTGAAGGATGATTCAGATGCTCCCAAAAATAAATTGCAGTGAGTAATTGGGCAGTTCGGAAACAAGTTGCATCGTCAAAGTTTCGGACGTAAAACTTCCAAAAAAGGTAAAAGGGGCGGGGACAACCAGGACGACAAAGTTGGAATCACATTGATCCATTGAGTTTTATTGGACAACTCGGAAACAAAATGCAATATCAATTGACATCGGGGCGGGGACATTTACCGTACCACCAAAGTCAAACCCATTGTTCCATTGGGCGGTATTTTCTTAATCCCTTTGAAGACGAAACAAAATTGTCTTGAGAAGCGGTCTCTATCAGTGACCCAGACTACCCGTCGACTGCCGTCATTGTCCTTTTCGCCCTGCAGGCCGTCCCAGATGGCTCGATGCCTACCGTGACATAGGGGCGAATACCGTCTTCGCCTCTACGGGCCGTCCCAGATGGCTCGATGTCTACCGTGACAAAGGGGCGAATGCCGTCTTCGCCTCTATGCCGTACAACGCTTGGGCTGTTCGCCCCTATGGGATGGGCCGTAATTACGTAATTAGCGCACAGTTTGTAAAATTGTTTATACGGAATGTAGATCTAAGTATAAGGATAAAGAAAAGCCAAAAAAGTGAAAATTGAAATTTTGACGTGTTCGCCCCTATGCGACGGGACCGACGATATGTATGCCATATATGATTTATCCTGGCCTATGGGGAACCCTTTCACTTACACATGTTGCCCCATAAAGTAAAACCTTTTCAGTGTTCAGAATCACAGATGGGTTGTTGTGTTTCTGTAATCACATCATACAGCTTGTGAATTATGTGATAACATTTTTACCTGATATTTTGGATGAAGTAACCGGATTACTTCCAGTGGTCTTAAAAGTATGGAGGTCTGAGAGTTCAAATTACAGATGCTACTTTTTTAAAGTTGAGCTTTGTGTATGTTTTAAAATATTTTTGTTTGTGTGTTTCAGGACAGGCCAGAGATAGGAGTGTGTGGATACTCTGGAAGGAAATTTATTCAAAACAAATTCTATAATGCTTCAAAGCATGGGCCTAGCATCACATATGAAGAATATCTTGAGCAAATGAAGGGAGATTCAAGATGAATAGTCATGGATGTTTTGATTTAGATGAATGTTTTCTTGGTGAAAGTCCTTATCAGTTTTGTCTGCAAAAATGCAGCATATAAGAGAGTAGTATAACGTGCATATTTATAAAGTGTTTGGATATAAAGAACTGTTTGAAGCTACAGATGTGTTATGTTGTGCTGCAACAAGAACCCTACAAAGCTGCATATTTTATTATGATAGTGTGGATGTTGCTAGCATAGTTGTTCATCGTTAGGCCAGACTAAAATTGAGTACATGAAAGATGTGAGTGCAAGAGCATCCTTTAAAAATCAATGGTTTTGTTTTATATTACTTTTTCTTAATCTGAAAAGGATATTTTTTCTGAAACTTGACATCACACGTGGAGAAAATGTATGAAAATTCTTATCAAATTCTGATTGCATTGAACCACATATGATGTTTCAGTTGTGGTTAATTCTTATAGTTTAATTTTTTTTATATACAATCTGTTGTAAAATAGACTCAAAGTGTTTTTGAAATGAAACTTTGAAGTTGGGATTGAATATGTAAATAAAGTGTCTTGAAATCTAGAAGTTTTCTTTTTAAGTTTTATGATACTTGAAGATGTGTGGTGTGTGATGGGCACAACACTTTAAAATTACATCTGATGTGAAAGTGAAAGGCAATACATCATTTAGTAAAATACTGTAATGATGACAGAAACATGAACATTGTTAAGATCTATTCTTTTGCAAACAGGAAACTTTCAGTGTATTAGGACAGCAAGCAAATCTGCAAATTAATCATGGTCTTTGACCATCATATTTGAGATAAAAGTTGGGTCACGTGGACCGAAAAGGGTTAATTATTTTGTGATTGTTTGGATGCTTGGTTCAAATACTTTGCATGATTCTTTTGGGGGGATTAGCAACATATACATGTAGTTTACTTTTTAGCTGTCAATTTTACAGGCAGCAAAAAAGATGAATGAGCAGAGGATGGTATGAGCGAGGTCATTCATCTTGGTATCCTGTTTCCTTGGTTATATGGTAGATTTTCCATATTTTTTTAGATACCAGTATTAAGAAATTGCCATTATAATTTGTCAGAAAGCAAATCTTCTGTGAATACATACGATATTTCATTCATCGTTTCAATAACACTGATAACCAAACAAAATTAAGATAATATGGGGGGCCGGATCTCTTTACCCTAGAATGGGTAAGCTTGAAAATTATGGTCACAGACGAACTTGTAATTTATACTAAACCAGCAAATCACACTTAATATAGTGGTGAAGGTCTTTGAGTTGCGCCGTGTCAAATTCAGCTCTGTCCACAACTGACGGAGATTGTTCCTTCACGACAAAGAGTGGGTGGAGTACTTTCTTGAAAGCATCATATTATAAAGGAAGTAAGGGCTCTAATAATCATAAAAAGCTTTTTAACTACAGAGCCTTAAATTCTACAAAATATCATATTATGCATAGAGAGACGTAAAGGTGCACGCGGGTATATTTTAAAAGATCTTGAAATTTGCTATATTTTTAGCATTTATGTTGATTTTGAGTTACAACTGAGTTCAACAGAAGAAAATGTTCCAACATTTTGAGCCGGGGAAGAAAAAGACAACATTTTCTTCAAGTAGTATTAAAAAGTATGACAGGAAATTTGATTCTGCGCCTTAGTTTACACACTGGTGATTAAAAATCACATCCCTTTATTCTCAGTGGGCCAACTAGTTATTCTAACAGTTTTAGGATGCAAGTTTCATGTATTTACCATATTTCATGCAACACTATTTAAAATTTACCATTACAATTTCTGATGGTAATTGGGCTTAATTTGCAACATATACACTCTTATCCTAGAGTATTCCCTTCGATCTGATTTATTTATCACTGCAGTTTTCTGAGGGAGATTATTTTATTCCTTCTGTCCTACCACTGTCATATTCTGTCTTGCTTTTCCCAGCGGAATGTGACTATTGTGACCACCATTGCATCAATGTCGGTGCCTACTCTAAACTCAGATATCCACACCCTACAGCTGCGGTAATGCTTGAGCAACTGGTTGCCAACAGGTTGCTTTTTACTGGGTTCGATGACCAGTTCAAGAACTGAATAAACTAGTACAGTGCATTAATTTGTTGTCACTCGCTACATGCATGAACAAGTCGTATGCCGGTGACATCATAAATATGCTGTTTAGTTGAGTAATCTTTCTCTTTAGTAGAAATGATGTTTGAACTCGTGAACTTACTCTTATTTCAATGGGCTGATTTAATTTTTTCTCTTTTTTCTTTAAATTTAACGAGACTTACAGCTTTATAAATAGTACACTTTAACCCATTTGGTGTCACAGCCCTGGGATATAGTGGCAAATCACTCCTGAAACTCATGGAAAAGAAATTATAAGCCCTCGTTCGTATTCGCATAATCTATATTTTAGTAACTTGCTACCTTTGGCATGAGTCACTGACCAAACTATATACTCTTCAAACCTTAAATTTGGTAGGAAGGTGGCAGTTGAGATAAGGAAGATGGTAACTGTAATTAAAAGTTGTTTTATTTACTTCAAGCATGTATTTTTAAAAAATAACAATGTTTACTGCTATGTAACACCTGTATTTTTGTATGTTTGTTTCGTTTTACATAATTATACAGTAAAAACCTCGCTATACCGCCCCCCCGTTATACCGCCATTCCCGCATACCGCCAGCTTTTCGCCGTGGAACGGATCTGACACCTATACAAAGCCACTAAAAATGTCGTTATACCGCCATCCGCCAACAGTTTGACTGCTACATTCATAACTTGAGTATAGTAAATATTGCTCGTTATAGCGCCAACGTAAATTTAATCCCCACTCCCCACCTCTACCTAAACCCACCTAACAGACGGAACATCACATGGCGCCACAGTCTGTGCTTGTTACTCAAACACCAATCCTACTAGTACTACACATTCTTCGCTTTTGAAGTCCTGATAGGTCTACTGATGGGGCATGCAGTGGGAAAGACGGGTCACAGTTCAATAGAGAGTTTGCGAACGAACGTAACCGCCCGCGAGGTGATGCTTCAACTGGTTCATACCGGTCGCGGGGTACGATGCAAACAACACACGTTTGTTGCTGAATTGTAATGTAGCATTATTTGTCGTGTTGTAATACATAATACTTTTATTCTTAAGGTGCGATTTCCTGAATAAATAAACTCCAACACACATAAACACAAAAAACAACAACAAAATACAAATGCAAGCAATGTAAACTTCAAAATGACAAGGGCAGTTTATGGCCAGTGGAGAGATAAGGGAGATAACTGCAATATTTTCAACATGTTACTTTGTTAGCCAGTCCAATGTTGGTAAATTACTTATTTCCCTTGTTCTACATGGTATTTTCGTTGTACCGCCATTCTCGTTATACCGCCAATTTTCTGTTTGTCCCTTACTTGGCGGTATAACGAGGTTTTACTGTATATTTCACAAAATATCCACCTTCGAACGCAAAAGGCTTTTTTATTAGACCACCTATACTAACCCAATTTTACATATTCATTTCAAATACTGCGGAGGGTGCACGGAAGTTTTTATTATTTTGACTAGTTTGGTTCTTTAATTTATAGAAAATGCATTGTTTCATCGTGCTGTCATTTTCATTCTCCATCTTGGTTCCATTCTATTATAGTACCGTGCATGTCATAAAAAGTAACCATATCAAGCTTGGTACGCAGTGTCCTGGCGCACATGAGTTCTGAAGCAGGACTGCAGATTACTACTGTACTTTTATTGTAAGAGAGAGAGAGAGATCACATGATTGTTTATTCCGGGCAATGCCCGGTACGTCATCGAGTATTAAATAATTATGAGAAAAACAAAGATGTCGTACAGTGACGTTGTTGTTGAACATCTTTAGAGAAAGCATACACATGTGGATTGGGATGGGGTGGAGAACGAGCCTCGTACTTTATAATACATGTAGATCCAACCTACCCCCGATCGACTGCTATAACGGTCTCGGCGCACATATAGAATGATATTGGAAAATGCCGACGACTGCAATGGAAGGCTGTGACACTGAAAGGGCTAAACTGAATTGTTGAACGATAGTAATTCAAGTCACTGATTTTTAGTGTGTTTACATGATTTGGTAAACGGCGTTTTCTTAATTTTCACTGTGCAGTTGGGAAATTTTAATAAAATAATATTCAGTACCCACAAGGGGCCATCCATAAAGTACGTAGGCCCGAAGTTGGATCCTCCTTACTCCACGTACGCTTTTCCTTGTACACACGGTCACCAGAATGGTGAATGTTAATTATTATACGGCTTTGCCCCATGATATACGTATACTGAAACTTTAAGCGGTCTTTTGCACAGACTAATAATTTATTTTATCAGAAACATCATACTCATAGAATATATTTGATTTGGGCCCCCTTAGTTCATCGAATTTTCTAATACATTCCTATCTCCCCGCCCCCACGTCTCAAAATTCCTTACCATAACTGAAAAGCTTTTTCACGCTCACCAGAACCCACACTGTATCCTTTTTTCATGCTGTAGGCACCCCTTCCTAGTATATGTACATGTACTTTATGGATGGCCCCCTCCCCCACATACACGCACTTTTTTCTTTCATCATAGTACGCCATGCGCGTGGAAATGTGCTTAAGACGGCGATTTGTCCTGTTTCAATGTCAAGTGATAACTGATATATACATGTACATGTATAAGAATACGTCACGTGACACAACCATTATTAAAAAGTCAACGACCGGAGTTTGTTTTGGTTTCATTCAAACGGTTTCTTCCGGATGTGAGAAATGTTCACACATGTCTTGCAAAATGCTCTCTTGGCTAATAATGGCTGGATTGTTCACCCACGTATTTGTTTTTTAACTCGCTGATATAAACAGTTGTCTTGTATTACAAAAGAAAGAAAGAAACAGTTTGTTTGAGAGTGGTTATGATTTGAATCCTGAAGAGAGCAAAGTCAAAATTTGGCAAAAAGAAAAGTTGTATGTTGCAAAAACCCGCGTGAGAATTACTGATGATGGCGTCTTTATAAATTACTAGATGAGCTACCGGGCATTGCCCAGAATAAACAATCATGTGATTCCCCCCCCCTCTCTCTCTCTCTCTCTCTCTCTCTCTCTCTCTCTCTCTCTCTCTCTCTCTCTCTCTCTCTCTCTCTCTCTCTCTCTCTCTCTCTCTCTCTAGTATAATAAAAGTAATAAACTCTAAGAGGTATAACCTCTTTGAATAAACTACAGTCTTGCTTCAGAACTCATTTGCACCACAACATTGCGCACCAAACTGAACGCTTGATACGGTTACTTTTTATGACATGCCCGGTACTATATTTTTACGAAACAAACATGCAAACAAACAGATGTTACATGGCAATAAACATTGTTATTTTTTAAAAATACATGCTTGAAGTAAACAACATTTAATTATAGCCATAAGGCCTGAAGAGTGTATAGTTTGGTCAGTTAGTCATGCCAAAGGTTGCAAGTTACTGAAATATATAATAGATTAATATTACCCAGCACACATCCGGTGCTAGTGAAGTCGTATTTATTTTATTAGCGTTAGCAAAATGCCATTCGCCTTCATATAAGTTAAGGGCATCCATTAAGTACATTTACTCTTGATTTGGGCTTTTTTTTTTTTTTTAAACCCTTTCGTAGTGTCATGATCACATTAGGATCATAAATGCCGTGCTAGGTCACGACGTCAGTGAGTTAATTTTTACGATCTTGTTGATTATAACCAGCGTAATTTGTCCTTGAGCTGTTCTCGTGAACAGTTTGTTTTGAAACACCTTTTTTCTGATGGATGGAGAGAAGGAGGGGCGAGATAGAATAAATGTATAGCTAGGAATGACAGAGCAGTTCTCGACCCCGTGATTTTGATTAACATAGATAAGGGGCGAGTAAAGGTAGTTTATTTAGACGCTTAGTTGGCGTTCGGAAATTCGTGCATAAGAGTAGAAAGCACGGGGTATGAAGATTTTAGTAGTTAATGTTTCGCATTTTAAATTTTGTCTAGACCGTAAAATTGACCTTGATTTTGGCGCAAGGCCATGACAAGCATAAATTAGTATTGCAGGCTGAGCTCCCAGCGGCTGCACCAATCAAATGTATGAATCTGGACGGAAGGTCGAGACATAGCTTTAGTATTTAAACCCGTGCAGAGCTTAGATAGAGGCCACATGTAGACAATCCATTTACGAGGTGGACGGCGATAGTCCTCAGCCAGATGAGAGACATAGAGACGCAGTTGAGCAGTCCATATTGTGAGGAGCGCCATGATTTAAAGCTCCAGAGCCTAAGCTACTTGGTTTGATATGAACCCACAGCGTTTACATCCAGCGCTCTCACTCCCAGTGAGGGCCTAATGGTGAGAGTTCATACTAATTTGTAATGATGAAAGTGAACCGTTCTACTTACTTTTGAAGACAGTTTCAGAGCTACCGCCAGACAACGCATGGTTGTACAAGCATTCTCCATGGCGTGTCTAGAGGAAATGTCCATATCATAACATGTCTCATTGAATTAATAGAATTTAAACTGTTATATCCGTCGCCACGTGCGCGGATTCTATTTGGCATATAACTCATATGACCTGCAAGTAGTTAGAGTGAATAAGTTAGTCTTTATAGAAAGCTGTAGTTTCATTAGTTAGATTCAGTTGCCTTTGAATTGATATTTATATTTATAATTATATTTGTTACATTAATTCCTGTAATTAAACTGCCCTACAGTTCTGCTAAAAATCAAAGCAATTGATTTATTTAGTTTTTTAGAGTGCAAGTATTTTTTTTGTGTGTTCGTCGATTGTGGGAGCGGACCTCGAAAGAGTGTCAGTCGAATTCTCCCCATCTAACCCACATCGCGACACGTAGGCTTACCACGCCATGACCTTGTTCTTGTTTGTTCTATGTTTTTCTGTGTAGTGAAAGTACCTCAGAATGCACACTTTGACACTTGTTTAAAATGCATTGTGGCACGGATCCAATTTATGCTAAAGTCATAAACGTTTAACTTCGGATTTCTCAGTTGTGTGTGCAAAAAGTGGAGTTGGAACAAACACGAAATGAGGCCGCGATAAGGCTGGGCCTCAACCCCTCTCCCCCTTTGTATGAACGTGGGGTCATCATAATGGTGAATGAATTTTTATATATCCATGATACGGCCTTGATGTCTGAAAACCTTAAGCGGTATTTTGCACGAACCAATTGATCTTTTCCTTAGAAACACGCTTTTTGTATAATCCAATAACTTAATTTTGCTGATAAAGAAAATAAATAAAACAGAACATTTTAAATCATTACCACAGTCCCTACGCTTGGGAGCAATCTCCCCCTTTCCCCCGGAGCGTAGGTATTTTATCGATGGCCCCTCACAAACCGTTGCTGTGTTCATATCCCGTAATAACTTCCCATAGATGCAATACAACTTTTTATAATGATACTATGTCTATGTGACTCACACACTGCAAAACTGCACTCGACATTTTTTTGAGAAATCAAGATCGGGAAAATCCATTCTAATTTTATTCTGAATGACTCAATGAGACGTTTCAATTTTAGCACACGCGTTTTCTCAAGTGGAGACCAAATATAGCCAACATAAATCACAAATTTCATCTGTATCGGTAAACGGTACGGTACACCCATGAGAATAGAATGACGTCATTATGTAACTTCAAGTTTTTAAACTACGTGATTTTACAGAGAGATTATTTAGGCTAATTTGGATTTTATTTTCACTGTTAATATTTTAGGCAAGTATTTAGGTCAGTTAACCGCTGTGTTCGTTTCCTTGACGAATGGCCCCGACAACTTCCTGGGAAATTGGCCACAAATTAGTCACAAATAACGTGCTGTTAGTACTTTTGCCAACTGACCTTTGTACTGCATCATGTGGATGTAGTCTACATTCCGAAAGAGTATTTTAGTACAATCCTAGTAAACACTTGATGCATTATTCCCTGCTCGGAAATACCACTGACGAAGATCCAAAATGCCAACTTTTACTGAAGAAGCGAAAACCAAAACATTTATTCACTTTTACCTTATTTTATTAATTTCTTTTTAATTTTGCAATGACTTAACCAGAAGTTACACATCAGCATCTGCTTGTATCATCACATCATCAAGCCAACATTATGACTATCATATGATGTGCCTCAACCAGCTTGACAGTATAGGGGTCTAAAAATTTCCCAGAAGTCAAATAATTTTAAACTTACCAGTGCAGGCATTTCCAGACGACAACTGAATCTTGACAAATAATCAAATATACAGCAAAGCTCAGCATCAAAACATGCTTTGCCCAACGCACTGGTAAGTCTTATTATCCACTTTGACCTTCTAATGCCCGATGTAGCCTACCATATCCCGGAAACTCCCGTTGGTGCCAAATCTTCTCCATGTGGGACAATTTCTAACTGCCAATATGTTACTTTACTTGACAACACAGTCTTTCCTGTTTTCTTTCTTTTCCTCATTCATTTTGCATAATACAGTATTATTTTATAGGTTTCAAATTTCGTGGACAACGAACTTTTCGTCTGAACTCTAGAGGCTTAAGACGAGTAGGTAAATGAATGAATGGAGACACCAATGAATGGATAAGTGCACAGATTTTTAAAAAAGGAGGGGGGCGAGAGGAGAGGATGGATAGATGGGAGGTCAGCTGTTAGAAGAATGGATGGAGAAAAGCACAAAGAGAACACTGAACAGTGAAGACATTAGTAAGAACTGAGAGAGTGAATATTTGAAGATTTTACAACGGCTTTGGGAGAAATCGATTTGTTTAGGGCCTACAAAGTTAATGAACAGAGCCACCCACATAGCCTCAAATTGGTAGGAGAAAGAAATATTTTTTAACCCAGATTACAAAGCACGATCCAGATCTTAATTAAAAGTATGTAGGACACGCACAGTCATCTTTCAACGATGTAAAGTGGTGAAATGTGACCACAGTATCTGGGACTTTATTTTGCTCGTTACTTAGAATAACCAGTTTACAGATGTACATTGTACAATGTAGGTTTGACCTTGAGGCCATCGAGCGTCACATCTATGAGTATGAGACCATTCTCACGAAAATACATGTATGACTCATTTTCTCTGAATCATTAACATGCTTTTAATATTCGTCACGAGTGTTTTGAACTTTAACCTGTTAGCTTAGAAAAAAGAAATAACAAAAGGATCATTGTATTACAAAGCAAAGCAATTGCTTGCACTTTCAAGGGTGACAAGAGAAGTGTTGTGTCATGGGTTTAGGTCTCTACTCATCTACTCTCGACTCTCAGCACACACGGGAGCGTAGTTAGTCAGCAGTATTGTACACTAAAGTCTCATGTCTTTGCCAATAATTCATTCCTCGGGATGTAAGAAATACATGTAGGCCTATAATATGTTAAAAACAACTGGGGGCAAAGACTGTGCTTAATTCTCTTGATACAGAAATGCACATCTCTGAACTTTTTAGTGGCTGAGCATTGCGTGAAGGTCTGGATCTCAATTTTGGTGACGTATACACATACCGATACAGTCATTAGGCCCGCTTAATTTATTATGTTTCCACCAAGATGCTAATTTCGCCAGCCTCTACTCTCGTCCCATTATGTCTGTCCGTTCTTTACATAAGTTTACTAACTACTGTCCATATTATACAAAGACAAACTAATAATGTATTGCCCAGTGCATGGACGAGGTGGCTTGCTGTTCCAATTAGACCCATAACGACAAGAATTATTTACTGTAATCAAAACCCGCTGTAAACCTCCAACTTATCCCAGCTACTTTAAATGTAGATTTGGAGTTCGGCTCTTCAGTTCTTCGTTTTCAACTGTTTCATTTGATTTTACTTTAATATTAGAGGCCTTGATGAGATGAAAACCAATTAAAACCACCATATTTTCTTTTCAGGCAAAACTTATGCACTTCTTACAATGATAAACAATCAACTATAAAATCTAGATCTATAAAAATTAAATACTGAAAACACCGCGAACAATTAAAACAAAGCAAATTATTATACTTGTTATTATTAGTAAAATTATTATTTTTATTGCATTTTTGTATACAAACAACAACAAAGTTACAAATTACAAAACAAATTATTTGTCTTGTTCTGATTATTATTGTTATTATTATTATTACGGTACTCTTATTATTTTGTTTCCCATTGTTGATATTATTGTTTTAAGAGGGTGTACTTGAGGGAAGGAGTTGGGGTAAGGCTTCAATATACTTCTACGACTGAAGGCAAAAAAAAATTGGAGGAAAATATAAAATTACATGTATAACCATTTTAACCTTGCTAGTAAATTGCGGAATAACTAGTAAACGACGGAACAAAACTTATCCCTGGTTATATTTGCCATTGAGTATTTGCAGAGTCTCTCACTCCAGGCTACACCTTAATGACCAGTAGACGGACTTAGTAAATGGTTCACATTAAAACATTCTCTGTAACTCTAAATGAGACGTGTGATCTAATAGTCAGTCATTAGTCGAGGAATGTTTCACGGATTCACCGAGGCAAATTTCGGTTTTGTGTTTGCATGTTAGTGTAAGCCACAGAGCTCTGGTGCGAACACACTGCAGTGGTTCATCATGGCGAACACTGAGTTTTACACAGCTCCCAAACGTCGCAGGTTTTTCAATTTTGGTAAAAATCTCTGTGGCCTTGGTCAAGACGTGAATGCATGTTCCTATCTCGCCATTGTAGTTGTCACAATACTTGCCTACATCGGCTTTGTTTTCCTTCTCCTCATGGCGCTATTGCCGGGGTTATTCACAGGTAAGAACTATCGGTGTGTTGCTGCTGCTGTTGTTGTTCGTGTTGTTATTTGTTCTTATTTCTGCATTATTTGTTGCTATTGTTGCTGTTATGAACAAATTTGGAACGCATTTACATGGATAGAGAGAGAGTGAGAGAATTGGAGGAGGGGGGGGGGAGGGGGGACTGTTGAGCAGCAATGAGGCTTGGTACGAAATTGAAATGTGGCATTAAAGGAGCGCTGGGGGTGGGGTGGGGAGGGGATGAGAGCGAGCAAGAATGAACATGTGCGTGTATGTTTGTGGACAGGGAGGGGGGGGGGGGTGACGAGATTAGAGAGCGGGGAGGGGGAGAAAGAGATCAGGAGAGGATGAAGGCAAGAGAGAGAGAGAGAGAGAGAGAGAGAGAGTCTCAGAAATTATACTATTCTGCTAAGATCTACATTAGCAACAAATAAATTTCATACGGCAATTTGTTTGTTTGCTTGTTTGTTTTTCAAAAGGCCGGGAACAATGTTGTTCTTTAGTTGTCAGTTCTAATAATTTCTGATATTCTTCCTTACATTGCAATTTCATGCTTAATTATGCTGTGCTACTGATTTTGGCTGTAGTTAATTGGCTGATAATGATAGTAGCCAAAAAAGTAAAGACAAGTGTGGTAGTGGAGACGGCGGCGGCAGGAGTAGTTATAATTAATGTAGTGGACTGTTTGAAGAACCGTACTATATTTAGTAGTAGCAGTGGTAATACTAATGAGTCTATGTAGATGTGGTTGCGTCCTCGACACGATGGAATCTCCATACATTTATTTTGATAACTTAGTTAATGACCTATTTTGTACCAGCGATGTGGCTAGGGCTAACGTTGCCCAGTGTGGTGACACAGATTGTCTTGTTCGAAAGTTCTGTTACTTACAAAACCTAATTCCATAATGGTCCAAGGAACACTAAAAGGAAATAACTATCGAAAACAAACTAAGAAATGAAGAAACTGGTCTAAAATATATACATGTATATATATATTTATTATTTTTTTTTCCATTTTAAGCAAAAATACAGTACACGCCAATTTAAGTCAAATTCACTTTTTAGCATCAATTTATAGAATGAAATTATGGGCTCTTTCTTCCTATTTGGGTTGTAAGTTTGTTTCTTTTGGTTGTCACTAAATGGAAATTGAGCAAAGAATAATGGGGAATGCGACGCGAAATGTTTTTGCATCTCCCGGGGCCGTCTTAACACCATTTTGTGAAAAGCAATAAGATTTTCTTCCGCATTTCAAAACCCAATGTAAATTTGCATATATGGGGTTCCTGGGCAACTCACCGTGTGCCCATGCGTTAAGATGATTCCGGCGTCTCTTGAAATATTTAAATCTCGGATAAATATTAGATTTGGACAGTATTCATAAATTCAGTGCATGACTCAGTGATTACAGATAACTGAATAGAACATAATTCAAGAAACAAAATAAAAAGTAATAGGCAGGTATTTCTTCGTAAATATGTAAAGGGATTAATAGGTATTGAAAAAATACAAAATTATGAAAGTATGTAGATTATAATCAAGTAAATAACTACATGTACATAGCTGTCTGTAGGGACTATCCTGGGGATCGGACCCAACTGAAGACCTTCAAATTACTACGCCCCTGTTTTGTACTTTGCACGAAGTTTCAGAAAGGAATGATGTTACAAGTACGTACAAGCCCGTCCCTTAAGTTTTTTTTTTTTTTTTTTTGCGCTGTTGGTACGTCTTTTAAAGCCTTTTGTGATCCCAGAACTTGAGATTCAATAAGATTAAGGATTGAGGATAAGGACGGGATTAGGGATAGTAGGCTACGTATATGTTTGCTCCCCTTGCGCAAAACGCGCGGGGTGTGTACGTAATTTATAACAACAGCCTTTCCAAAGTTTGTCTTTCTCCTCCCCAGGTGGATCGTTCGTTCAAGTTTACATCACCTATGTATCTACTCCTTCCTTACTGGCACCCGATATTCGAATGCACTACCTTTTGTGGGTGCTTATCGCAGTATTTGTGGTAAGTTCTTGCTCGCCTTTACTCGCTACGTGTATCTCCATTTACCCACGTATAGATGATAACTCTGTTTGATCAAATACATGAACTCTGTGAAAATCTTGAAGGAGTTGTATTTTTTTCCCCATATGTCTGAGTGAGAGGACGACATTTCAGGCGTTTATTTACATAATTAAAATGTATTTAAGACAAGGAAGTCATTTTTGTCTCTCCCCCCCCCCCCCCCCCCGCTGAAACTTAATGAATCAACATCCCATCGATCTAGTCAGTTACCGACAATCGATTGAACAGATGTAGGATATTAAAGCTCGTGGCTGTTTAAATACTGTAGAAAACATTTTTCCCCATCATTTTAATTTTGCAATTAAACAATAAATCTTCTTCGTAATCTTCATCATTTAGCCATCCCCGCCCCCCCCCCCAACCACCCCACCCCACGCCAGTACCCTCCCACCATGTCATCGATATGTGGCTGGACTGTGATCCATGACCCAACAGCACGACTAATTTATATATACGTGTATAACCCCTGGTGACCTTAATTCGGAGATACATTTGTCCTCTATTTTATATGCACCAATGTCTTGTCCAGTTTTTACTGAGTTCAGTTGTGCCACTGTTTCGCTCAGGTTGAAAGGCGGAAAGGGGGGGGGGGTGAGTGTAGGTGTCAGTTCCTCAGCTTTATAGGATGAGGGAAGCTTTCAACGTTTCTGCATGTCACTGCATAAAGCTAAAAAATTGCATTTTGTCTGGGGCATTTGATCTCCCCGAATATCTTTAACTCTCCTTTGTCCAGAGATTGCTTTATTTTGTTACATACATATAGATCTACTTCTTAAACATGCAAAACTGGTTTGATATGGTTAAATAAATATATAAATTAAAGCATTAATCACCCAAAAATAATTTGTTGGTACATCAGAGAGAGTTTAAAAAATGGAGCACTGTACACTAAGTGACGTGTTTCAAAAATGGAACCCGAGACACAGAATACCTGGACGAACTATTCCTTTTTTCACTATATTATATGTCCACAACTTGCGCGCGTGCAAATACGGTGAGTACTACTCACACAGCTCTGTGGTACTACTCTTCTTCGTTTAATAATTTATTATGAAGGGCTGTGGTGCGAATTGTTGCAATGTTGACTTGGATGCTGCGCGGGCAAGTCGACGGACGGAAAATGACGACATGATCCGTTTCGGTATCCTGTGTCTCGCATGGAACGACGGGCACGGGAGGGTCAAATCAAGAGTGACACAATTAATGAACTGAAATGATTTGGCCATGTTAGTCATCTATTCATTATAGCTGTTGTTAGGGGCACGTGGTAGTTTCCACTATAAGCCATTGCTGGACAGTGTACACAACTCAATATTTAATCTATTTGACTTTGTAATCCGCGGGTGTAGAGCAAAATTGTTGTATCTCCAGGTTTATGAATTGGGGTTCATAATGGCAATACTGTAATAATGACAAACTGCTTCTTGCTATTTTTTCGTTATTCCGCTATCTTTAACCAGTTCTAAGTTACAGAGAAGCAGTATTGTTGTATCTCCCTTAAAAATGAGATCATTGAGAGAAATATTATGGTATTTCCAGGACAGCTCCCATTATTTATAAACATGGAGATACAACAATTTTGCTCTATACCCGCGAATCAGACTAAGCAGTAAGCGTCCCTAACAATTATTCTAATTATTTTCTATCCACAGGCCGTGTCCTTTGTCTTCACCCTTTTCGGAATATTTGTCCGAGATGACGGTGTACCGCTGATATTTTCACCTCTGATCATTACTCAGCCAGTTTTCCTGGCATTGATCGCTGGGGCCGCCAGTGGCGGGATATGGCTTCTCCGCTTTGCTGATCTGGACTTTGTCACGACTTTTGCGGCAAATCTCTTCTTCGTGGTCATGCTGATCTTCGCGACCACCGTCGTTGCTGTTCGTTACCACAGGTTCAGGAGGGAGCTGATCGCCGCTGGCAGAGTTTTTGAGTCTACCGTGATCCTTGTTTTTCCCATCAACGGCCTGGCGATGTTTGCCGCATGGCTGGTCTACCTGCTCTTTATCAATCTCAGTTTTCTTCTAGGTAGTCCATGGTATACAAGCTATGCTGCTCTGGCTATAGCCTTTGGAATTTATTTTCTTCTGGACGTCGCCATCTTTTCACGGTTTACTCGAATGGTTGTAACACCATACATTGTGATTGCTCTGAATATGTTATCAATTGTTCTCGAGGACCGCAGTGGAGATCCAGTCTCTGAGGCTTTCCCGGGCTTTCTTTTGGCGGCCTCACTGTTAGGAGGGTTAATCAAGCTATTCATGTCATCTTCCCCACCTCCCCCACCTCCCCCACAAGTTAAAGCTTCGAAGGCAGCAAAAATCAAAAGTGACATCTTGCCAGTGTTCCACTCTGACGGGGTCACCATCAAATTGTTATCCGAAATTCTAGACGCCGATTGGCACGACACGGAGGACAACCTGATCTCTGACAAAGGCAAAAAGATGGATGAATCTCTACTACAGCTAATTGTCCACGAGGCGAACAACGACTCTGCCTCCAACGAATGAAACATGAATGCACTTCTCTCAATATCTCCTGTACAATTAATTTAAAAGATATTTAGCGTTTTTTCTTTCTCTTTGTGTTCAAGAATAGCATGTCACGATATCTTCCGCGGTCTTTTCTTTCAAATACCTATTAAACGGCTTTAGTAACTAGTACTAGATCTAGAATCCATCAGAATGAAACTGGTCCACTTAATGACTCATTCATTGCACCCCCTTCTCCCATCCCTACAAGGACTGGTCACGTACCGGTACTTTTTCTTTTTGAGTTCCCATTTCCGGACAGGCGCTGGTCCATAGTAGCTTAGCTGAAAATATCTTCAGATGGAAGCCATCCACAGTATCCCCTCACTATGGCGATTTTATCCTCCCTCCCCTCCCCAAAAGTATCCCCCCTCCCATGTACAATTTCCACAGCTTCAAGGTGGGACATGGTAATATTTTAGTGGGGCATTGGACTTCAGAATGAGGCGTAGGGATTTTTTAAAGAATTATTTTAATTTCATAGCGTATTCTAACTTTACTGCATAGATAAACTGTTGTTTGTTTAGGTCGTGTTGGTGGTTGAGCTCGGACTAAAACATCGGACTTAACAGATGCACGACTAAACAAGCGAATAAAACGTGAAATAAAAAGTTTAAATTAAAACTCCATTTGAATGTATACTTACTGAATATATTAATATTTTTTTCATCTTTTTGTACACTGTTTACTAACTTTACAAGGTGTGAATGTTGGACAATGGACAAAGAAATAGGGAGGAAACTAGAAACAGCAGAAATGTGGTTTATTAGAAGAATATTGAGAATATCATGGATGGAGAAAAAAATCAAATGAGTCAGTCTTGAGAAACTCTAATTTGAAAAGATCATTAATTAAAACAATAAGACAGAGGCAACTGAAATTTCTAGGACACGTCTGTCGCCCCGGGAACCTCTAACATCTAGCAGTCACAGGGAAGATTGAAGGCAGGAAAAAGCAGGGCTAGACAGAGAAAAACTTTCACTGAAAGTCTTAATTCATGGACAACAAATGAACGTCACAACAACAACTCCTTCTTGAGGTTGGCTGATGACAGATCCGAGTGGAGAGCCATGATCGCCAATGTCTGTCCCAGTCAGGGCAACTGTTTGATGATGATAACTTTGTCCGATCATGGTGGGGCGCAATTTTTTTGTTGCTGTTGAATAATTGAAGTGGGACATGCAAAAAAAAAAAAGAATTGAGAAACTGCGACAGAGCCAGCAGATGTCTGAGAAATTAGGTCAGCACTTATATATATGGCCTTTAGCGTCTTTACAGACGGTCTTAGCAGCTAGAATATTCACTTTCACTTTGACTGACAGCTTCTCTCGTGGCTTATTCTACCAATGTTTGACCCGAGAGTGCGATGGCAGTGATTGCAGGTCAGTCTTTTGGGTTCACTTTGGCGAGTGTTTTCATTCCGCCTCTGTCGTTTTGTCAGGTATGTTTCTTTTGCCTTGAAGTCTATTGCGAGCGTGCCACTGCGCAATTTTTGTCTCCATCTGCTTCGATCATTTGCAAGGTTCTCCCATTCATTGGGGTCGATGTTGAATGCTTTCATCGTGACCTTGCAAGTGTCTTTGAATCGCAGATGTGGCCTACCTCTGGGTCGGTTGCCAGTAGCAAGTTCCCCGTAGAGAATTTGTCTGGGGATGCGATCATTTTCCATACGGTGGAGATGTCCAAGCCACCGCAGTCTTTTTTTGCCTAGGAGAGCCTGAGTTGATGGAATGTTGGCTCGGCTCAGAACTTCGATATTTGAGATCCTGTCTTGCCACTTGATCTTGAGAATTTTGCGTAGGCAGCGCAGGTGGAAGGAGTTGAGGGATCTTTCATGTTTGGAGTAGGTGGTCCATGTCTCTGAGCCATACAGCAGGGTGCTTAGGACGCAAGTTTGGTACACGAGTACCTTTGTTTTGATGGTCAGCTTGCTATTGTTCCACACCCTTTTTGAGAGTTTGCCAAAAGCTGTGGCCGCCTTTCCTATTCTGGCATTTATTTCAGTTGTTATGTCTGTGCTACCACTGATGGTTGAGCCTAGGTAGCAGAATTTTCCCACTTGCTCCAGAGGAGAACCATTCAGCATGATTGGGTTGGGGTTTCTCAAGCCTTGTGTCAAAACTACAGTTTTTGAGACACTGATCCTTAGCATGAATTTGTCACAGGCTTTGGCAAGGCTATTGATGAGAGCCTGGAGCGTGGTTTCATCGTGGGCCACGATTGCAGCATCATCTGCGAAGAGGAGCTCTTGTAACATAATATGCTCTGTACGAGATTTTGCTTTTAGTCTGGCAACATTAAAAATGGAGCCGTCCACTCTGGTGTTAATAAGTACTCCACCTGAACATTGACCAAAGGCATTCTTGAGTAGGGCTGCAAAATATATACCAAATAAGGTAGGAGCAAGAACACATCCCTGCTTCACACCGCTGTTTACAGCAAATGAATTGGATGTGCAGCCTTCAAAGTTGACACATGCCCTCATGTCAGTGTGGAAGGATGCAATAAGTTTTAGCAATGTTGGTGGACAGCCTATGGATTTAAGGACTGCATACAGGCCAGATCGGCTTACGGTGTCGAAAGCCTTTGTTAGGTCCACAAAGCATGTTATAAGCGGCCTGTTTTGTTCTTTACATTTTTCTTGGATTTGCCGAAGTGCAAATATCATGTCAATAGTTGATCGTTTGCTTCGAAAGCCACATTGTGTTTCTGGTAAGACTTTTTCCGCCAGTTGTTGAAGGCGGCAGAGGATGACGCGAGCAAAAGCCTTTCCAGTAATGCTGAGGAGGGATATGCCTCGATAGTTGTTGCAGTCGCCTTTGTCTCCTTTGTTCTTGTAAAGTGTGACAATTTTGGCGTCTCTCATATCATGTGGTATCACGCCTTCTTTCCAACACTGCAGTAACAGATTATACAGGTGTGGTAATAGTGGGCCTTTTAGGTCTTTTAATACCTCTGCAGGAATGTTGTCACTTCCTGTGGCTTTTCCAGCAGACAGGTGGTCGATTGCATTGGAAAGCTCGACTAAGGAAGGTTCAGCGTCAAGTTCGGCCATTTTTGGCAGTTTTTGGAGGTGTTCCTCAAAATCTGGTGGAATATTTTTCTCAGTTGAATACAACAGAGAGTAATGCTCTACCCACCTATTCAGTTGTTCATTTTTATCTGTGATGGGTTCACCATTTACAGACTTAAGTGGGGCGCTTTTGGTGATGATTGGCCCAAGAGCTACTTTCATCTGACTAAAAGGCGGTTTTCATATCTCCCTTTTCATTTGCCTCTTGTATGCTGTTACACAAGTCTGTCCAGTATTTGTTGGCGCAACGTCTTACCTCCAGCTGAAGTTTAGCTTTTGCATTTTTCAAACAAGTTTTTGTACTCTGATTGCAATTTTTGTTATACTCATTGAAAGCAGATTTCTTTTGCTCAATGAGAGGTAGGAGAATTTCGCTGTTCTGGGCTACCCAGTCGTTGTTTGAAACTTTATGCCGTCCAAAAGACTTGATGGCACAGTCATGAATTTTTGAACTGAGAGTGTTCCATGTTTCATCTACCGAGTCACATTGGGTGACATTATCCATGCTTTCAGCAAATAACTTTTCAAATGACTTTCTATTTGATTCATCTCTGATTGCTGTTACATTGATCTTAGGGATTGAAGGGGCTTTTGATCTGTATATTTTCTTGGCCGAAATTTTGATTTTGCTGACTACCAGTGCATGGTCGGTGTCACAGTCAGCACTGTGGAGGGAACGAGTTATTTTTATACAGCCCAAACTCTTCCTCCTTGAGAGAATAAGATCTAATTGATGCCAATGGCCAGACCTGGGATGGCGCCATGATGTTCTTTGGCATCTCTTAAGGTCAAAGTACGTGTTTGTAACACATAATGAGTTTACGGAGCATAGCTCCAGAAGGCGCTGCCCGTTTTCGTTGATGTTGCCAATGCCGAAGTGCCCAATGCACTTTGGCCATGCGGAGTGATCTGCTCCCACTCGAGCGTTAAAGTCACCCAGAATTAGCAGGCCTTCGGTGAGAGGGATGTTGTGGAGAGTCCTCTGCAATGCCTCGTAGAAAATGTCTTTGGTTTCGTCAGAGGAGGTAAGTGTTGGGGCATAGACACAGATAATGTTGGTAAAACCAGACCGGGTGTTCAGTCTGAGTGTCATGATGCGTTCTGACACTCCAATTGGAGTTGCGATCGAATTGATAAGGGAGTTTTTTACGGCGAAGCCCACGCCGTGGATTCTCGGCTGTTCGCTGCTAAGGCCCTGCCAGAAGAAGGTGTAGTTTTCTTCTTTGACTGACCCGGAGTCGGGAAGTCGAGTTTCTTGAAGGGCAGCGATGTCGATGTTTAGTAGCTGAAGTTCTCGATCAATAATTTGGGATTTCCTGATGGAGTCAATATCAGTGAGATCTTGCTGTTGCAAGCCTGGGCGCATTGTTCTGACGTTCCAGGTACCAAGTTTTAGTATTTTTCTGTTTTTGCCAGGTGCACACTTTACGTCAGCTTTTTGACTTTTGGTCTAGCTCCAACCACCTTATGAAGCAGGCTGACGTGGCGGAACAACACCCAACTGCCTGGGGGCTGCCCAGGTTACGGCGGGCGGTAGTTGATCAATGCAGCTGAAAAGCCGCTCCCACCGACAGAGGGGACCCCTGGCGCTCATCCGTACGCCAAATGGATTGAGCTTATCACCGGTAACTGCCACCTCCCGTGTTGTGCCCATCCGTAACGGATGGCTGGAGTGTCCTCTCCAAATCGGAAATGGGTCAGCACTTAACCTCATACCTATCAGTGCTGATCAAACCGTATCGGTAGATTGTGCTCACGAAGGGACAGACAGATGCAGAGGGCTGTGTAACCTGCCCGTCCGAGCCAAGAACATTTCCATCCAAATCGGGCTTTGCACAGTAAGCGGACACCGACTGAATAATGAAAGAAAGAAAAAGAGAAAGAAAATAAATAATAGATAAATAAGTAAATAAATAAATAAATAAATAAATAAATAACTGCCCGATAGCACGTAATAGGCGAGTATAGTATAAATAGAATGCCAAGGGCAAGTCTCTGGCTTCTATCCAAAGAGAACAGGGTCGTATACACCTGTGTGATTCTGAACCCACAACATTACTTAACTCTTTTTGCGCCAATCACCGATATATCGGTTTTTCCACCGGTCTCATTTATGACAATCACCGATGTATCGGTGCACAAGAATGCTAGGCTATTTTGTTTCAGGAAGAAAGAAAGTCGATTTTCTATAACAGATGTTGCTGTAGTTAGTCTTCATTCATCTCCCCCACTATTTTCTTCCTGTATCCGTAAACATGGAAAATTCATGGCACACAAAGAGCTAACCCCTAAGAGACGATCATCAGTAAAAAGTGTATGAAATGTGAAGGTCATGCGATCGTTATGATCGGAGGAGCAGGAAAGACTTGCTACAAAGTGCAATGCTGTAAAGTTTCTCCATTATTTCTTATAGGTAAAAAGAACTAAACATTCAGTTTTCGCTGGTCACAACTCATTCACCAACTACCACAATGCAGATCGCCGCCCCAGCACAGAAATCTATCAGATAAGAAAGTAAACAAAATGAAAGCAGCATGACGCCGGGGGCGACTCAGGCATGTAAACAAAATGTTGATACTCTTGACGCTATTTTGCAATCTGATTACAAAAAAACATACACGGGGAAATGGATATTAAAGTGGTTCTGAAAACGAACAGATGTTCTTATAATATGGGTTTATCCACCTAGGTATGTTCACCGTTTCCTTTAAAATGAAAATATTTTTAAAACCTACGTCATGTTTTCCACTTTGATGTGATTATTTATTTACATTCCCAGGCCTGAGGACACAGAAGGAAGAAGGGGGCGAGATAGTATTCTCTCTCTCTCTCCATCTCCTCTCCCCTCTTTCTCTCCTCCCTCTCTGCTGTCTCTCTTCTCTCTCTTTCTTCTCTTTCTCTCTTTGACTCTGTCTCCATCTTTTTGCTTCTCTCTCTCCTGTGTGTCTCTCTCCCCGTCCCTCTCTCTCTCTGTCTCTCTGTCTTTCCTGTCTGTCTGTCTTACATACACACTAATACATACAGAGAGACTAATACACTGAAAGACAGAGTCAAAGAATGAAGCAGTGATGAGGTTGGAATGCTGAGGTGCAGATCTTCTTTTACGTGCACAAGCACCAGCGCAAGGTGATTCATTTGATTACGTAATTTTTCGTTGTTCTTTTTGCTAACGGAAAGAAACAGGAAAAACACAAGTGATGCAAGGAGCACTTCAGGGAGGAGCTGAAGAGAAGTGCTATATGTACAAGAAGGGAGAACATGATTGCAACAGAGAGAGAGAGAGAGAGAGAGAGAGAGAGAGAGAGAGAGAGAGAGAGAGAGAGGGAGAGAGAGGGAGAGAGACAGACAGACAGACAGACAGACAGAGAAACACACATACAAATACAGCACAAACACACATACACACAGAACAAAAAAAAGAAGGAAAGATTTGAGACCTTTATAATAATGATTAATTATAACAATATTAAAATTTCTTTTTCTTGGCGATAATGACAGTCACCGCGATCTAGCAGCAGAGGGAGAGAAATTATATCTTTTGCAGTTGAGAATCATTACATTTCTCAAATAGATATAAAAATCAGAAAGCATAACTGACTAACTGCCAAAAAGGGAGTCGTGAGATAGGTGACTTCTCGAGGCTCAAGTTCTGACTTTCTAAACAAAAGTTCTGGGGCCAAACGACGTGCCCCCGACTCAAAACAGTTGCAAAATCTACAAGAACATTTTTTTTTTTTTTAATTCGTTTTTTTTTTCCTGACGAAAGTTTATCATGACGAAACACTTTTTTTGTTTTTTTCCCTTCCTAATTCTAGTGTGATCTATTGTAATATTTTGTTGTTGTTGTTTCTTATGCGGGTTTTCTAAGGTACACATTCCACCCTTTCCCATATTTTAAGTGCAAAAGCAACAGCATTCACTCCGGCCAAACACCAGTGATACAACACAATTTAGTTTTAACAGAAGCTAAAATTTCGTATTGATGTTTATTCTCCTGTAAACTGATTATAGCGATGGTGGTGAAATTTTGCATTCCCTGAGATGTTGTTTTAGACATAAAACAAAAAACGAAGAAATGGTTCATTTGAAAAGGAGGAGGGGGGTAAAAAATTGCCAAAATCGAGTGTATTTTTATAGACAGCCCCTTGGACAAGTAAGAGAAAAAAAAAGCTGATCACTTTATAATGATCACTCAGATCACACGAGCGTTGCCGTGCCAAATTAAGTAGCCAGAGGACAAACAATTTCACGCGTGATTAGATACCAGACGGATAGAGTAATTTTATAATTTGTTATTTCGCCAGCTTGTCCGGTCAATTATGGTGACCTGGCTCTCTTTTAAGAGCAATGTCGTTGTCCAGTATAAAACCTATCTGAATGAGTCATTTTTGTAAACTTTGGAACAGCACCATATTAGAAAGGAATAATCGAATTTGAATGAGTTTCACAATTCTTATAGAAAGTAATTGAGCCGCTGGCCCAGGGAATACACGGATGTGATTTTTAAAGTTGAGTTTCGATCCCCAATGTGTGAAATGAGGCGCATGGCGAAATTTCCTGTCAGACTTTTTAATTCCAGCTCAAAATGTCGGAACGCCTTCTTCTGTTCAACCAAAAAAGCTTACAGCATGGTCAATAAGCTCTTGTGTTCAACTCAGTCGTGGCTCAAAATCAACGAAAGTACTAAAAGTAAAAATATAGCGAATTTCAGGATTTTTTAAAGTATGTCCACTTACATCTTTACGTCTTTCTATGCGTAATAAGACATTTTGTAGAATTCAAGGCAGGTTGGAGGGCTCAGGGTGAGATCTTTTTGTTTCTCGGGGGCCTCAGCACAGTGCTGTTGCCCCCTGTTCTTTACTGTTTTTCTTTCTTTCTTGTAGTACTTGTTCTTCTTCTTCGTTCGTTCTTTCTTTCTTTCTGTTGTAGTCTTTTCTGGTCTGGTTTTCTGTTTTTTATTCTGTTTTTTTTTTATGGTGTACGCCAAGGTAAGGACAAGTCAAGATGGACTCATTTCCTTCATCATTGTAATACGATGCATCTTTACGTGGCCGAAAAATAAATACGTCATGATTTATCGGTTTATCAGGAAAGTTTGCGTTTCGGTTACAGCAAATCGTGCCTGTGTCATAGTATTCCTTTTCTGTGTTGAAGGGAAACGGAGATAAGGTGAAAGAAACAAGTTTTTCATTATGGCTTGTTGTTGTTTAAACAGCATGTTAATATAGGTTTACACAACGGTTTATTTATCTGCATTACATAGGAATGGCAGGGCAACGCAGGAATCGCAGTTATCAGTAGCTACCAGTGACGTCTTTATAAACAAATAGGCAATGTGGAAAGATTTAGCAAATGCTGGCTCCTTCCTTTTAAAAGCGAAGCACTTTCTCAGTGGATTTATCAAAAGAATAAACAAAGACACGACCCTGAACTCTGATTCAGGACCATAATGTGCTCCATGAGTGTAATTTAGCTGTGTTAAATTTTGATTATTTTCTTATCAACTTTATTATTATTATTTTTTTTAATGGGGGAGGGGGTCAATTCTTTGTTACTGATTCATAAAAATTTCTGGAGATGAACGCATAAATATATTGTCTGTGCATTAATTTACTTTTCAAGCAATGCAATCGTCCTCACTCTTTGCTCAGATATCAGTTATTTATAGCATACCCTATAAATAAGCTATGATATCATTCTTTCTTCCTTTTTATTTTTTGTTTTGTAAAATCTGAAACATTGTGAGTTTGTGCTCTGTTTTCCTGATACCCCACCCTATACAGAGTGACAGCATCTGTCCCCGCACTTGCCTCGTATCTGAGAAGGTAACCCATGTAAGCCCTTGCACACATTTAAGACAATGCAACGAAGCTTTTCAGAACTGTCAGAGTAGGGAAGAGGTTACACAGCCTCAGTAACACCAGTCCTGTACTGTGTGGCATGCGGCTGGGAATGCACTAAAATTTATGTAACCGTGGCAATGCGTTAGCTTTAGCTCCGACGCTAGAGAAATAGTGGTGGGTTCAATGTCAGTCACATTTCTAATATTAATAATACAGTGCTAAACATACCACCATGTTTACATACAGAAATGTCAAACCAGTGACATGGTATTATTATAACAACACTGTGTCACTAATGTTACAATAAATGACAAAGAGATGCTGAATAAATGTATCATATCAACTGCTGGTAACCGGAATTTTTTTATGTCCAAAATGGTCAAATGGAGAGAAAATAAGTTTGAAATAATTATGTAACCTTGATAAAGATTCAAATAAAATTCGGAGGGCCCGTGTGCACGTTGCGCACGTTAAAGATACCTTGGCATTTGGAAATCGTAAAGAGCAGAACGAATAGGCCGCTGCCCGGGCAAAATTGAAATTAATAGATTAAAATTTATCCATATCATCCCCCCACCAGCAACAACAAAAATGTATTATTCATTATTAAATATATATTATTATTAATAAATATTCAAATATGATTTGTATTGTGTGTTGTGAACTGCGCCTAACAGGCTGCGTTACAATTTGCTCTGAGATAGAGAGAGAGATAGAGAGAGAGAGAGAGTGAGCGAGACAGGGGGAGAGAAAGAAGCAGTGTAGTGTGTTGAGCGCTTCGCCGGCGCTCCATTCTGCTCTGTGGTTGACAGGTTTCTTCTGTAAAGCGCATAGAGCATTTTAAAAATGGATATGCGCTATATAAAATAACAATAATAATATAATAATAATAATAATAATCATAATAATAATAACTACAATAATGTCAACGCGGTCACATGAATTGTTTTATTGGGCTATGAAATAAAGTCAGACACGTCATGTCTTGGATATCTAAAGACATTTGAAAGCAATGTGAACGAATAAAATTGGGCATTACGCATTCAGGTTGATAACCCTCGATATGTGTCTGTAAACGTGTTTCACCAACCTATTCTTTTGATACAGGCCTACTGATTTCATTTAGTTCAAACTTCACCTGCATCATTTAAATCATGTTTGAGATATGAAAATACATTCGGCCATTGGAGACGGCAATAACTGTCATCACCATGTTTTTCCTTACCATCGCTGGTAGTTGCTGTCGTCAGTATCAAACATAAACAATAAACAACAACGTACACCGCTACTAAGCTTGATCTGAATTTGATCAAATCCGAACTCTTGTCGAGTGCATGTTCGCGGGCATTGTCTGGATAGGTCTACTAAGCATTCTTGGCTAAAAATAATAGATCACTCGCGCTTCCACGGCGCCATTGTTTGTGAAAATCACCCGGGGTTATCGCCTTCTGATTCCGCACCAGAATTATCCACTGAACAGGTGAACAGGAACACACGAGGTATTATTGAGAGTAAGAAAAAAAAAAGAAAAGGGCTGTGGTAAACTTCATGATTCCGGGATAAATTGAGCATCACACGATGTTGTATGCAAGCAAAATGTAGGCCAAAGTGTTACAGGGTAGTGATGGAAATTAAGCAGTGGATAGATCCAGACCTATTCAAAACGTTTTGCTGCTGGGCAATGCAGAGGTAAGGACATATCATCTGCTTTGCAATGTCGTTTTTAGCATTAATTGGCAATCTCCGTGATCTAGCATGTCAAGCCTACTGCATTATTTTCACTCTGATTTTGGCCATTTAACATCAGGCATGGGCCGAGTAGAAGGATGATCAAGTGGCATACGTTAATCGTTGAGCGACAACACATTTATACACTTGACTTTATCATCAGTGCGATCAAACTACACTGTAAATGCAAGGACAGGTGGGTTAGGCCCCATCGCCTATGTCACGTACCGATGTATATCAACAATTTCCCAATTTTAAAGAAAAGCACTTCAACGTTTTGGTGGGAATGAGATTTACCATGTGTAGACTAGCATGTGGCAAAAATGTTGATGTTTATAATTTCAAACCTATTAACTCTACTGCGACCATAAGACAATAAATTAACCTGTTTCGTTCGTCGCTGGGCTGCATGAGCCGATTAAATCAGTTTTCCAGAGATGTAAATTTTGTTGGGGGGTTCTAAATCAGAGACAGCCTCAAACAGTAAAACTGTAAGATGAAAACGTGCAGTTCAAACACGCACAATATTCCTTCCTGACAGTAACAGGGTTAAAGACATCGATTAGTCACTTTGACTTTGAGAGAACATTATGTATCCAGATCTCACTATGAGTGATGATAATGCAGTAGTAGTCCAAAAACCACCTAAATCATCGATACACCAGTACATGACATTGACAACGACAGCTTCTTTCAGTACATGATCAAATTACATTGTAAATGCAAGGACAGATTTGTAGGGCCTTTTACAGGTTTGGATTTATTGTGCTATGTGTGGGACATTGTCAGTGTTAAAATACATTTTGACCACGGAGCATCACCCAGAATTGCCATGTCCAATATTTGCGTGAATGTTAAGGAACGTTGGAAGATGAGTGAAATGCCTATTTGTCACGCAACGCGTCGGTTCGGTCCGGAAGGCACAGGCCAAGTTATTGAGTAATTGCCCAAATGAACTTTTCTCAAAACTTTAGGTCTTAAAAAAAAAAGTGATAGTCATGAATTCAGTTGCTTATAACACAGTCTAAGAATGTTCAGAATTCAATGAATCTAGCACCAAATCCAAGGGAAAAGAGTTCTCTTTCACTTGATATCAATAGTTTACCTAAAATGCACCTTGTGGACCGAACCATCATGATGCATCACATTTTATGACGTAAATTCATGATTAATTTCGTAGAAAGGCTGTTGTTCTCACCAGTATGGCCGTTAAATTGTTCTTTACCACTATCATCGTAACCATCGCAGTCATTTGTAAATGGATACCCCCCTCCCCCTCCGGCATTATCATCATTGTCTTGCGATCATTATTAACATCATTGACCTCGCGCTATTAATATCTCTTGTCTCTTTAAAAGAAAACAGATCTTTGTAATTTCAAACGTGAATTGGACATACTGGAGTGAAAGACAGCAATATACACATTATGAAAATGGCATAATAGAATGTCAGAAAGCGAGATACCCCTCTATCTCTCTGTGTGTGTGTCTATCTCTCTCTCTCTCTCTCTCTGTCTCTGTCTCTCTCTCTCTCTCTCTCTCTGTCTCTCTCTCTCTCTGTCTCTCTCTCTCTCTCTCTCTCTCTCTCTCTCTCTCTCTCTCTCTCTCTCGTGTCAGCTCGCAAAGTCTATTTTGATGCAATATATAAACATAACATACAGATACCAAATGTAAACAAACCATAAGGAAATTTAAACAATCAACAAAACACACCGCCCACATTTTCATTTTTTGTAGTTCACAGCTTATACGACGATGTTGTTACCAGCAGCTTCGGTTTTTATCACAAATCTGCAATAAGTTTTTGAAACAGTGAGTAAAAGATAAAAGCAGGGGGATTTGGGGGAGGGTCGCCAGACAGAACAAAAACCTGAACACAGCATGAAAGTTGCATCATAAGATACGATAAGATTCACTGTTTTATCTCATGAGGGAAATACATTTCACGGAGCATCTAAGAGCACATTACATGTATGATACTATTGGTACACACATCTTACGTCATGTTATTGTATTAGCAAAGTATAATATGATCAGACTTTGAAACATCGATCTATATAACTCCAGACCTTTGTTACCTAAAATGTGTATACCAGGACATATTACTAATGTGAACTGAGATTTGAAAAACTGAAGACAGATTCAGAAAATGGTGCACAGAAAATACGGAAGGAAAGGCTATCAGGTCAGTGTGTTGTGAAGATGAACGTATTATTATTGGAAATGCTTGTCTGATTTTGTTAAAATGGCAAAAAGCACTAGAGAACAGGTTAACGCCAGAGGTATGCAGGTAGGGAAGCCTGATTTGGAGGGGTGGGGGTGGGGGAGAGGGGGTCGGTAAGGGCAGGAAGGGAGAATCTGGCGCACACCCAGGGGAAAATGTTTAATGAATGAGAAAAATTAACAAAAGGGAAGAAACAGACTGACAGACAGGCAGGCAAAGAGACGGACGGACAGATAGGCAGGCAAACAGACAGACAGTCCTACAGACTGACAGACAGGCAGGTAGTCAAACAGACAGATAGACAGACAATTGCATCCATGGACAGACGGTGGCTCTGAAAATGAGATAGAAAACAAACAAGAAACATAGGGGGACTATTGCTGCTATTTGCTCATGAACTGTTATCTTCAGAGTGGTTTCGTGACATCATCGTCTAAAATAAAACTGCCTTTTGTTTTTCTTTAATTCCATGTCTGAAAGAGGAAGAAAAAAACCTACCAATGTGCAGATTTCCGGAGATAATTATTTGACAAAGCAGAATGTTTAATTCACCATTAGACTTACAGTGTGCAGTAGTGGAAAGTTGAAATTCTCAGAATATTGGCAGAATGAATGGAGAATGGAGTGAGCGGGTTGGGCGGGTGTGTGGAGAAATATATATACGTGTGTGTGTGAGAGAGAAAGAGGGAGAGAGAGAGAGAGAGAGAGAGAGAGAAAATACTTTCTAGACTGAAAGAAAGGCGCTACTCGCAGCCTCAATACAAACTGGGCGTTGTTCCTTGTTCACAAGGAGTGAGTGTGTATCATCCCCTCTCTGAAAAACGCTGGATCCGACTTTTGAAAATATACAGACATGATGTTAATGGTGTTTACGTATACATCTTTCTCTTCGCTGGCATCGTCATTTTCACCGCTTGTGTGCCCGTGCCTGAATGTAGTGTTAAGCTATGCTTACAAACAAGCGAATTCCACATTGAATGTAAACCGTGAATCCGATAAATCACTTTGGATTTTCTTTGGAGGTCTTGACGAGTGGGAAAGGGGCGGTGGGGTAAGGCAGGTGAATTTGCTGTTGTTACAATAATCTTTTTTTGCACTTGACTTTGGCAGTTAACTAAACATAGGAAGAATCCCCCCCCTCCCCCCCCCCCCCCCCCACTGAAGAACCTCATCACAATTACCATGGCATAATTATGCTCATATTGCAGAGCAGTTTGATAAAATTATCTCTATTTCGAGACACTGAGACAGAATAAAAAACCTAGACATTGTTTTACTATCGTGTCTAATGCCTCAGAGGAATGCGGGCAATTAGCAGCCATTTGCATGCTCAGCTCTTTTTTAAGACGTGATGCCAAGCCCAGAGTATTTTCTAGGTAAGTTTGTCCCATAGCCAAACCACTCTAATGTATGATGTAAAGACCACTTTAGGTTGCCCTCAAAGATTTTGGAACCCAAAATGTTCCCAATAAGTAAACCGTTCATTGTCTTAATTTCCATTTGTTATTAGTTTCACTGCCAGCAGTGGCCAACAAATAAACGCGTCTTTGCCGGGGATTCATTTTGTTGGAAGATCTCTTGTAAAAAGCAGGGTTTAATTAAAATTTGTCAGTGTGTTATCAGTGTGCTGGAAAAAAAGGCCACCTGTAATCTGGAATCAAATTATAAAGGAAGCAAATCCTCCATTAAATTCAATAATACGCATAGAAAGACGTATAGGTGTCCGTGGGTATATTTTAAAATGTCTTGAAGTTCGTTATATTTTTAATACTTTCGTTGATTTTGAGCCACAGTTGAGTTGAACAGAAGAAATGTTCTGATGTAAAAAAAAAAAAGAAAAAAAGTCGCATCAACTTTCGAGTAGAATTAAAAAGTATGACATGAAAATTCTTTCTGCGCCTCAATTTACACATTGGTGATTGAAATTTAACTTTAAAAATCACATCTGTGCATTCACCGAGTCAGCTGACCAACTACTAAATGAGATTGTGAAAAAGAAAACCAGGCTTTAGGGTAGCCACACAAAGGCCACCGAATTCGGTCACCGAGCCACTAGGCGCTTTAGGTGAGAAGAATTGCACTACATAAACGGGCCGAATCTAGGTGGGCTCTGTGTGCAGTTGTTGAAATTATATAGTGCAATTCTTCTCACCTAAAGCGCCTAGTGGCTCGGTGACCGAATTCGGTGGCCTTTGCGTGGCTATCCTACTAAGGGTAGCGCTACCCTACTAAGGGTAGCCTCACAAAGGCCACCGAATTCGGTAGCCACACAAAGGCCACCGAATTCGGTCACCGAGCCACTAGGCGCTTTAGGTGAGAAGAATTGCATTATATAATTTCAACAACTGCACATAGAGCCCACCTAGATTCGGCCCGTATATATAGTGCAATTCTCCTCACCTAAAGCGCCTAGTGGCTCGGTTACCGAATTCGGTGGCCTTTGTGTGGCTACCATAAGTCAGCAAAGCTGATTTTGAGAAAAACGGCTTTGAAGTGAAAATATGGGTCCGACACAAACTTCCAGCTTGCTGTTCAGGGGACTTTGGCATGTTACAGGGTAAACTGTAGATGAGCAGTGAACACTACTCACTATGATCTCTATAACGGCTTTGTAATTAGACTACGGTCTCCTAACAACAATCACTCCAATATTACTTGGTCAATTAGATCTAGCTATTGCTACATATAATATGGTTAAATGCCGTTTTCTCAAAATCTTGTTTTGGGGGGGGGGGGGGGAGGGGGGGTCACTGACTTCAATTTATCAGAAATGTCTTGTCTTTTAACTCAAAACTCAAACTGTCATGTTGCCGACTTAAGCCTGGTTTTCTCATGCACACTCACCAAAAAAAATAAAAAATGGCCTTCTAGTGCCAAAGATTGCCGACCCTCGGTACAGATTGTCAGGCAACGTGTAAACTGTTACTCACGCTCGAATTCAACAGTTTGGCTGTGGCGCGGTATGTTTGCCGCCCGACCGGTATTTGCGTGAGTGTGGACGTAATTTGTAACGCAAGTGCGCAGACAGAGCTCCCACAGGTGAAACTGCTGTGGTGATCCAATTAGTTATGCCATGTAGACAGTAAACACAAGTGCTGATGAGTGAATATTACACTGTTTTTTGTTGTTGTTGTTGTTGTTGTTGTTTTTTCCTGGGGTGAAAAGTCTGGAGAACAGATGGTTCAAAGAGATTCGTACCTTAGAGTGGGAGCGAAAATAATTTTGTCCTAGATATTGATAAACCAAGACTAGAGGTCTTGTCAGAAAACAGTTCTGGTCAGAACCATCTTAACACATGGACACTCTGGGCAATTGCCCCAAGGGGGGGGGGGGGGGTCTTGTATGCATATCTGTGAGTAGTTGCGCAGGAGGCGGGCCGCAGCCTATTGTTTTGCCCAGGGGTCCATAGTGATGGTTAAGACGGCCGTGTCCTAGACAGTGACAAACTAAGAGGGTCAGTCAGAAAACAACTCTGTCATCGATATGCCAAATTTACGCGAAAAATGATGACCTTTTCGTCCTTTAATTGTAAAGAAAATACAGTAGTATTTGACGAATGGAATGTTTGGAGATTGAATACTGGAAAGGGGGGGGGGGCAGTAATACATAAATGGAGCTAGAGGGTGAATATGTGGGCACCAAAGACTTTATGAATACCGGACCAAAAATTACGAAGCTTTATGGACTACGTTAGTTCTTGACGATTAGTTATGTGGACACATTCATTTGGGACAATATGTTGTCTTTAATATTGCTTATTTAAAAGAGGGAAGGGGGGGGGGGGTGTTTGCCCCCCAAAAAAAGACGCATTGCCATCGAGTGAATTTGAAAAGTATGATTGGAAATTTAATTGTGACTACGCCATCGCCCTTCAACGAACTGCACTTGAGCCACTCCACACAATGGAGAACTGCGATAGACTGACCAATGGGAGCTACTTTTACTGTTAGAATCATGGTGCGCCTTCATTCTGTACTTCTGTCTCACTGGTTCTCAGGGTCCCAGTCCACATTCCTACCCTTGCCATCCCAGATTCCTTCAATTTCTCGCCCATTTTGACATAGCAATTAGCATCTAATAATTTTTTTCTTCACCGGCATACGTGTGCACTGGTAATTATTGAATCAAATTCCTGCCCATAGATTTGAAATTTCTCCCATGAGAGCCATATGACTCTCGTTAGTCTCGTTTGAAGATCGCTGTTCTTCCTGAGGAGAGAGAGAGAGAGAGAGAGAGAGAGAGAGAGAGAGAGAGAGAGAGAGAGAGAGAGAGAGAGAGAGAGAGAGCGGGAGAGAGATAGAGAGAGAACAACAGATTTGTAAACAGAGATATATTAGATATTTACATATTATATTTAAAAATTAAAAAAAACGTGCGATTTTGAACAGGACCTACCGCCACTCATTCAGTTCGGACTGGCATGAAATTTGGAAAGTGCCTTCCTTTTGACCAGCGGAAGGTTCAGTTTTTTCGATATGGAGACTTAAAACGATGGAAAAAGTTTTTCTTTTTTTTTTTAAAGTTTGCTTCGTGCCGCTGATTTCGCCTCCGGTCCCGTTTTTCATGACATCATCACTTCCTGCTTGTTAAACAAGCTGCCCAGTGCGCAGATTATTGTCATTTCATCATAAAAGTCACCTCGAATGCTGACGGAGTGCGTAGTGTATTAGCGGGCAACGGGAATGCAGGAAAACGTACATAAAACAAACAACAACAAAAACATTTAAATAAATCTAGAGGAACGGACAAGATGAAGGGGATCGATTGCAATCGTCCAGAACTGGAACTAAGAAGTAGATTTACCCCAGGCAGCGCCGGGTGCCTCAGCTGGTATACAATTCAAAGGGAAGAGAAAATAAGGAAACACCGATAGGGCTTCCAGCGAAGATATTTATTTTAAAAAAGAGGGCGGGAGACTGACAGAAACAAGAGTTGTAGAGAAAAGGAGAAATAAGAGAGGAAGACATCTATATAGAGTGAAGTGGAAGAAGGAAGATGTCTTGAGAAAGTTATATTGGGAACAGTGAATAAAATGTGCACAAAACTGACTACTCAGGACTTAGTAAGTTTGACTCAGGTATTAGTTCTTGAACCTGTAACTCCCTTACACACACACACAAACACGCACAAACACACACACACACACACACACACAAACACACACACACACACACACACACAGAGTCAACGACTGCCAAACTTATCCGAACAGGATAACGAGCAACAATATCGCACATGCCGCCTGTTGTAATTGGTGAATAATTTTCAGAACCACTTGTCAAATTGTAAACAGGAATTCAAACTACCGGAAAAACTGTTCCTAGCGGAAAGCATGATAGCACTAGCGAGAGGGGGCATTTTTTTTGTGTGTGTGTTTTTTTGTTTTTGGTCGCATCATTATGATAAAAACTTAAAACCAAATGCCCTTATATGGGGAAGTGTTACTTTCCATGTAGATACTGTTTAAATTACATCGGAGACTTAAAAGGATGTTAAAATTTAACTCAAACAGGATTTAACAGGATGAAAATAATCATTATTTTTATTTATGACGGAGTTATTTGACTGCGTCTTATGCATGCGCGTGCTCGCTCGCACACACACAAACACACACCCAAAAATTGATAAGATATTTAAACGGTCGACATGATGACAGATGAGCCAGTGCGGTTTTAGGAGTGATGTGCTTTCCATCAAAGACCACGGGATTTTCTTCTTTTTTTTTGGCATTTGCAGATAGATCTAGAGGGATTTATTTGACCTTGGAGCTCACAACGACCCAGCGACTTTAGACACTGAACTTGTAATAATTTGTTTTGTTTATTATTCATCCGTTTATTTCGAGGAGTTATTATTATTATTAACAGGTAGTGAGAGTCAGGAGTCGCATACTTTCAGGTGAGTCACACTGGTACGTTATCTACAGAGATATAAGTAAATTATAAGCCATAGCATTACAACTGCTAGAGACGATATTATTGTGCATTAGGTTTTTGAGCTCAAGTGGTCGCTGTATAAATTAGAGATTCAGAACTTGTACTGACCTGGGACACCTCCCCCCAAAAGTACTTATGTATACAATTTCTAGACAATTGTTTTCACTAGCTCTGGCAACACAGAGTTGGAAAAAAAAAAAGCCGATTTAATTGGCCAAAGGCAGTTATAGGGCTAGAGCCGGCGTGTCGAAGTATTTGGTCCCCCAAAGGAGACGTTCCCCCGGAACAAATTCTTCGTGGTTCATGCTATGTGGCCATTGTGAAGTATTTGTTCCCACATGGCAGATGGTCCCCCCGGAACAAGTGCTATATAGTAGATGGTTGCAGATGGCCCCCCACCCCCACCCCACCCCCGGAACAAAGGCTATGTAGTAGATGGTCCTCCTCCCCCCCCCCCCCCCGGAGCAAGTGCTATATAGTAGTTGGACCCCCGGAACAAATACTTCATAGTAAAATGTCCCCCCTTTGTTTTGCCAAAAATGGAGATTTTCGAGTCAGCTTTGAAACAAATTCTGGCTCAGTGAATACTAGCCCTGTAAAGTGTGTAACTAAAACATCATCATAATTTTATTGTCTGTAATTAGATTCGATATGTTCATGTTTGTCAGTTGTTAGCCTACCAATTCGCAGTGTTGGTATTGTTGCTGGTTTCTTCGTTTCTGAACAGAAAAACACAAATTGTAAAATAAAACAGAACTTAACCACTAAACCTCTGGCCATTCCTAGACATAATTTCTTACGAACCCTCCTCTCCTCTGACAACAGCAACAACAAGTAATACTACTTCAGCAACAGTTCCATCCTGATCTCCTGTCTGTCTGTCTGTCTGTCTGTCTGTCTGTCTGTCTGTCTGTCGGTCTGTCTGTCTGTCTGTCTGTCTGTCTGTCTGTCTGTCTGTCTGTCTGTCTGTCTGTCTGTCTGTCTGTCTGTCTGTCTGTCTGTCTGTCTGTCTGTCTGTCTGTCTGTCTGTCTGTCTGTCTGTCTGTCTGTCTGTCTGTCTGTCTGTCTGTGCTCAGCTGAAACATGTCAAAACTGGACCCCCCAGCTATTCCCATCGACAAGGAGCATTGCACTATAACAAAGAAGACAAGAAGCGATTTATCAACAAGACTTCAAGATTACAGGCCTTAATTCATTGTTTTAAAACTGAAATAGATTGGTCTTGAGACCTTGCGTTCACATGTTTGCGGGAATAGAATCTGCATGAGGTTTGGTAAGCATGTGATCATTGATCAGTGACTGAGCAGCAGAGAATCAGTTTTAATCATCAAGTGTTTCGTTGATTCCGACATCCTACAAGGGCAAGGAAGAGATTGATTTCGGCGTCAGTAGTATACTGTTGAATAACCAGTGAAAGTCGCATCTGCCGCCCAGATACCAAATGGACAAATGTGTTTTTCAAAAAGTGTCTGTCTATTTAATGTCTACGACACAGAGGCCTAGGTCAGCATGATATACGAATTGTTTGTTTATTCGTTCTGGGCCCGACATTAGGGAAAAACAAATATAAGTAACTGAAGTCTTTATGACACTAATAATGGAGAAGCTGTTGTAGTCACAACAAGAGCAGTAAAGGAAGCTTTTCGACGGCAGACATCAAATGTCAGTATAAGCTGTAGAAGACAACAGTACCGAAACAGTAGGCAAGAGACACAGAAAGAGACCAAGCTAACTCCAAAATGGTTTGAGCCAAGAAAAAGTAGAAATGTGCTCGGCAAAAACACATAGAAGCTTGATGGACTGAAGTCAATCTGCAATGCTTCAAAACTAAAGTCCTCTTTAGCTGCTTACAGGTTCGCCCTCTAGCTCCATTACAGTAAGATATATTTTGGTAACCGCATCACACTCAGGCTTCAAACTTTGCACAACAGCATATTATCAATGCGAAATTAACATGGGCTATATTAGAAATCATGAAATGTTCAGGCTTCTACGTTTCATTTTTCATTGTTTCGCCATCATTTAGTTCGCCATTTTAAGGTTTCGTTATCACTTCCTGCGATGTGTTCACTATCAAACACACTAACTCGTGCGCAAATCATGCTATTGTACGGGATGCGCGGGGTGTCAACTCACAAAGGCAGAGCAGTAAGACTTATTTAAAAACAAGCAAACCAAAATAAAATAAACAAATAGGAATAGGCAAGATGAAGCAGGTCCATAATAATCGCCCAGAACTGAAACTGATATTCAAACCGATTTATCCCGGGCAGGGCCGGGGACCTCAGCTAGTATAATTATATTATTTAGATTAGAACACGTGAGGGAGAAGAAAGGAAGAGAGAAAGAAGGAGAAAGAAAGAAGAAAAGAAAAGAAAGAAACACAAATAAAAACAATCATAACAAAACGACACATAATGCTAAATTTCTTATCTTGCTTTGTTTCGCTATGAGTGACGAAACAACAAAGGGCTTCCACATTCCCGGCCACCATGCATCTAATTATGTAAAGTACAACAAAAATCCAGCTTAAGAAGCAGCATGCCAACTTCCACAGCCACAAAAGGGGAACGGCGAACAATTAATGTACTGTGTCAAATCCGTGCACTCAGTTCAAAACTATGCATGTTTAATGCATAATAATTATTATTATGTTAGTATTGTTAGTGATGTTGTTTTTGTCGTTGTTGTTGTTGCTGTTGTTGTAGTCATTATTGTTGTCGTGCCTATGCTGTCAGTAGTCTTATTGGGATGATTTTCGTTTGCCGTTAGGAATTGGTCTTATTTCTCTCTCTTTTAATCTTTTATCAGTATTCAAGTATCTCTTCTAGGGGGAACGTTTACTACGAAGTAAAAGGTCCGGGGGGAACGTTTACTTCGTAGTATCTGGGGGGGGGGGGGGGATAAAATGCTATGAAGTATTTGGTCCCCCGGAACTTTTACTGCATATTAAACGTTCCCACGGACGAAGTACAAAACCACCCCCCCCCCAAAAAAAAACCCGCCATTTTCAAAAAAATTGCCAAAAGTCGGTTTTTGATGCAGAAACAAGATTCGAAGGTGTATTTAGTAGCATTTCATTAGGTTTTCAAGATTAAATGTTAAAATTCTCGAAACTCTTCAATTCTGGCAAAATACAGGGGAGAACTTTCACTATGAAGTACTATTTTGTTGCGGGTGACCTTTTACTACGAAATATTTGTCTCGGGGGGGAAAGTCCACTACGGGGGACCAAATACTTCGTCACAGTAAACTGCAGTGGTAAAGCACGCACAGTCATCAAAACAAAAGATACTAACTGATTGTAGTCAGGGAAATATTAGACTGTATTTCTTTGTTGTCTTCACAAAATAATTGCGGGACACCAATTACAGATTTAAAAATACATGTCACCCATCGTTATAATACCCATTAATTGCTCTGGGTTTGCTTTCAGTGACAAGTGTGCACAAAACAGGCCTGTTTGTTGAATACGTCATGTGGAAATGTACATTATGCTAATCCAGTAAACCAAAACCGTGTTGAGGAATTTTCAAATTAGGCGTTGCCCAGGTTGAGGACTAGAAGGTGAACCACGTCAAAATAATTTTAAAAAAAAAAAGGGTGGGGTTGGGTGAGGGCAAGGCCATTTTAACATCACCAGGGACCCCTGGGCAAAGCAAGATTTTCTGCCCTGTTTCAAAACCCAATGTAAAGTTGCATGCATGGGGCCCCCTGAACCCTTGGAGCCCTTGGGCAACTGCCCACTATGCCCATACCTAAAGACGGCTTTGGGTTAGGATGAGAAAGAGCAGCACCATTAGAATTAAGCTAGCAGAGCACTGTTACGCATTATTTTGACCTATGACTTGAATCCCCTGAATGAGGTAGCGAGATAGACTTGTTTCGGTTTCACTAGAGCTCGAGATCCTGTTTAACTCCGTAGTCCATATCTCACAGTGAAACCGAAGGAAGACGTGACTCCGCCAGCCTCATAGAATCGCTTTGTCGGTGCGGTGTCCAGTGGTTATAACGTCTGACCCGTGTGCAAGAGGTCACTTGATCGACTCCAACGGTTCCGGATTTCTCACGATGTCTTTAAATGGCACGCGACGGCGGTCGCGCAAAGGGGGGGGGGGTGTCCGAGCGTCGTCTCCAATCTGGTCTCATTATAATTTAAAATGACGTTAAACCCAAACCTACAAAACACTCCCGCGTCGACGGTCTGTAAGGGGCGGAGTGGTCCTAGCCTGGTCTCCAAATCCGGTCTCATTTATAATGAAATGTGACGTAAAAATCCGAGCAAAGAAAACACCCTATCCTAGTGTATTGATATTTACCGATGTTTTTATCGTGTGGGTTTACACTGATGGGCATGGATGATTTATGACAGTTGTTTTGAATGAGGATATGATTAACTGACCGATCTTTCGCCCAGTTGACGATCATTCGGTCATTAATTGTAAAATGCTGTTCAGTGAACGTCATGTGAAGTGCGCTTCAACCGTGACAGTGCGTCTCTTTCGTTACACATTTTTTCATTCATTGGACGAAATGAACTAGGCAAGTACTTCATTTTGGCTTATGAAATCGGGGTCAAAGACGACACAAGTTTCATCCCACCCTGTCACGAGGTCGTGTCAGCAGTTCTAATAATAGAATATTTCGGTGCTGTGCGTCAATGTTTTCTGTGCAGTTCACAGTTGAGTTGTTCCATTCTGAATCAACCAGATAAAAGACACGTTTTCAGTCACGACAAGTTGTACCCGGACGGGCTTGTTTTTATCACCATAGTATGTTTCTCAGATCTTTACATATTCTCATATACATGTATATTTTTCACTGCAGTGATTCAGTAATGTCATCTGAGTTGTTAATTTTTGTCGGAAATTGCCAAGATGAAAACAGCTTTTACCGGAAATGAGTTGAAGTGATTGTCGTGGTTCAAGTAGGCTATGTTCTCCATTCTTTTTTTTATGATTTGCTAACCGGGTCAGTTTTATGATGTTCGAAAATGTGCATTTGCCAGGACATTAGTTTGAAATATGAGGTTTGATGCGTCTTCGAATTAGGAAGTCAGCTGGTTTCCGTGAATGTAAATTAATAGTCTTTGTTTTCTAAGTAAGTTCACCAGAAAGTTGTTGCATAAGAGTGCTTAGACTCCATTTAATAATAATGAGGAAAAAAAAGCATACCCCCTCTCCCCCAACTTTCCCAGCTAAAGTGTTTAGATTAGAGAGTGTCATTGTAAATGTTCGGGGATGTGATTTACTGCCTAAATGGCTGTCATTGTGACTTGTCAGTTACGTTGACTTCTCAAGCTTCTCACGTTTTATTTAGGCGCATGCCTTTCTCTTTGTTTCTGGTGAAATTAAGAGAACATCGTGTTTTTGTGTTAGTGTTTCTGACGCAGATCAATTTACGTGTCTTGCGGGGAAATTTCGGCGAACTGTATTTACCTGATCAGTAAACGTAAATTATTTACCAAATACTCCACGAAGTTGGAACGAATGAGATGATCAGAAACGGGGGCAAAAATACAGAAACACACGCTAAACATCACAGATGTTCACGAACAGTAAAGGACTTCCTGTTGTACTGGCATACTTACGTCGGTTATGAATGCCAGCCTTCACTGTTTGTTTTCTTATTTATTGTTTCTTTCAGCCTGAGGTCCTGTATTTTTCTGAGTATTTTGTAAGTTTTGACAATAAATCTTACTAGTATGTTATTGGATAAATTAGGCAAAGCATTATTTCTATTATTAGTATGATAAATACGGGATTTTAAAAAAATGTACACACACATGAACTGCTTGGTGTTGTTTGCCACTCCTTGCAATCAGCTTCTGGCTGAGTGGACGGCCACCTATAGCTTCTCTGTGTGTTTTAAAATTGTTTTACAGCATATTCGGCGCGTTGGCTAGGTAGACAAATTAAAATGTGCAGCAAGAAGCTCTGTAAGCATTCGGGTTTCCTGACATGAACAATCTGGCCAGAACTGCGAGGGCTCACTACTGCAATATTACCGCTTCATTCATGATCCTTTAACAAAAACTAGTGTTCGACCAAATCGCGACCTAAGCTCTTGTTTGTTCCAGAACCACTTTTTGCACAAATGAGATATTCGACGTTAAACGTTTGCGGCTTTAGTATTATGATAAGGAGTTAGAATAAATCAGAACTGTGAAACAGCTTCATAAGTGCCACAATGCATTTTAACCAAATGTCAAAGTGCGCTTTTGTTACACCCCTTGTACATACTAGGAGATCTCCAGTTTATCAGAAAATGGAGATACAAAACAAACAAGAACGAAGGTCATGAAATTGTGTGCGCCTGTTTAGTATATCAGTATGAGGTAGTGCTTTCAGTGGTTTTTGCTTTTTGAATGGAAACTTTCTACCTGGGAAAATGAAGTCAGTGGAATCATTTTTACACCTGTCCCATGTGAAAGAGAAACAGTTATTTCCGGTGGGAGGAGGGTTAAGGAGTAGAGATGGAGAGTAATAGTGAGAAGGAAGAAATAAGAATGGATGGCTGAAAGACAGGTAGGCAGCTAGATGGGTTGATGAGCGTCCTAGGTGGAGGTTTTACGAGAATGTGTCAGAACAATTGATGAAAATGTGACGGACATTTGTCGTGTCCAGAAATGGGGCAAAGCATCCGGGAAATGTACACCTTGTACACGCTGTAAGCGTCCAGAGTGTGATTTCCTTTCTGCTATCTGATAAGAGTTAAATGCGACGACGTAAAATTAATGTTGGTATCTGGGAGAATGAAGTCGATTCTCTCTCTCTCTCTCTCTCTGTTCTCTCTCTTTCTCTTACACATACATATACATGTACACATACACACTCTTTCTCTGTTCCCCCCCCCCTCCCCTCTCTCTCCCCTTCTTTAGGTTCTTCCAAGACACGCTCGACTCTTTCTCCCCCTGATTTGACCTCTGATCTTTACGCAACTATCTATTTACCTAATCATGTCTCTCTTTCCCTTTCATCTAAAACAAAATAGATGTAATCTGCACTCATTCTCTCCCTCACCCTGCCATCTACCTGTGTTTACACCTGATTGTTTGTGTGCTTCACATTACGCGTGTTCGTTCGTATTTCCCTGCACTTTCCTATTGGCAAAACGGCCCCATAGGTAAAGATCACTCGTGTTGCAGGTGGACGGATTAACTTAACCCTTGGGCTGTGGGGTTGAGAGAGCGAGAAAATGACGAGATGAAATCCTGCAAGTGTAGGCACTGTTTGTTGTCTCTCTCTCTCTCTCTCTCTCTCTCTCTCTCTTTCTCTCTCTCTCTCTCTCTCTTTGTCTCTTTCTTTTTCTCTCTCTCTTTCTCTTGTTTGCCTTCTTTCTCTCTCTCTCTCGCTTTCTCCCCCTCTGTCTTTCATTCTCTCTCCCTCTCTCTTTTTCATTCTCACTTTTCTTCTCTTTCTCCCTATCTCTTTCTTTTTTTCCTCTCTCTCTCTTTCTCTCTCTTTCTTTCCCTCGCCCCTTTTTCTCTGTCTCTTGTCTATTGTCCTTCTCTTTCTTTTTTTTCTCGTTTTTCACGTTCTCTCTCTCTTTCTATTCACTCTCTTTCTTCCTTTTACTCTCGTTCTCCCTGTCTCTCTCTAATGCTCTTATTACACACATTCTTCCCTCTGAATATACATGTGTGTGTATCTATTATGCGCCCCTTTTTCATTTGCTCTACTCTACATTAATTTTCTTCTCCCACCCGCCAGTCTCCTGTTTGCCCACTACTATATCTGACTTCTCCATAATTCTAGTAATTCGAACACGTAAATTCCATTACTATTTCTATTATTCTCCCTTTCTCCACGTTTATTCTATACTAGCTGAGGTCCCCGGCCCTGCCCGGGATAAATCGGTTTGAACATTGGTTTCAGTTCTGGGTGGTTATTATGGACCTGCTTCATCTGGCCTGTTCCTATTTGTCTATTTTATTTTTGTTTGTTTGTTTTTAAATAAGTCTTACTGCTCTGCCTTTGTGAGTTGACACCCTGCGCGTCCCGTACAATAGCATGATTTGCGCACGGGTTAGTGTGTTTGATAGTGAACACATCGCAGGAAGTGATAATGAAACCTTAAAATGCCGAACCATGACTCGAAATAGATCTAAATGATGGCGAAACAATAAATTTCCAATAAAAAAAAAAACTACACCGATTTGAGACTTCTATTAAAAACTGTGCACCCTTACATCCATTCTAATGCACCATATAAAATTTGAAGTCTGAGTGTTGAATGGTTCAGAAGCCTTTTGCAACCAAAAATCTCAAGTCCACAAATATATAATAATAATAATAATAGTTCGTCCATCAGGTATGATGATGACCTTAACAACACCAGAGGAATAAAGAACAGAAATTGTTGAGAATTTCAACACATGGACAATAAAGAGAACTAAAGGACACAGAGGACAGAATGGAAAGACTGTTCTTTCATGACTTATGGCTTCTCATGTGACTGGTAAGTCCTATTTTTGCCCTGCAGACCCTTCCGCATAAATGACAAGAGTGCTCCGTTGGTTCAGTACCACTGGGCCTTTTCTTGCGCCGTTCTCTTTTTTTGATAGCCTGCTGGACTCTGTCAGCTTCCCATGCTTTGCTGCCTCTGGTAAGGGCCGCCCTCCAATTTGCACGATCAAGCGAGAGCTTTTCCCACTCACTCACATCAATGGCAAAGGCCTTCAGTGATTGCTTGAGAGTGTCTTTGTAACGTCTCTTTGGGGCCCACAAATATATATTACGAAGGAAAGCGCTTAAAAAGGCTACTGGAGTTTTTTTCCGGCCGATTTTTTGTTTGATTTTTCTAAAATCAGTAGAGCATCAAATTTCAAGAAGTATTCCTTAAAAACCTCGTACGTTTTGCTCTGCATCAGCACAAAAAATTTCAGAACTCTGTGTGCTGTGGTCATGGAATGCATAGAGGACAAAGTTTTCAAGTCCTCAAATATATATATAAAGATAATTGTTGAATAAGGGAAGAGGGGGGTGGCAGTACTGGCAGTCTGTAATACCAACATGCACTCTGTAGGCTTCCTCTGTGGGGCCAGTTCGCCCACAACGCAGCAGCGATAAAACCGTTTACACCGCCAGGCACGAATCGACTACAACGAGTTGCCCAAACCCACGAAATGTTCCCGTTCGGACCTCGCCATAAAGAGTCGGGGTGGATAGGGGCTGGCAAGACATTTTCACTGACTACGCTTGTACCTGCAAGTAGCGTATGTTCCGATTCCTGGCCCCGCTGCGCCTAAACTTTTCCTGCGGTTAGGATCGTTAACAAGCCACATTTTGACAGGTTAGAACGAGCGGGCCCTCTGTGTTATGCCCTAAAGCCTGTAATATTATTATACCATATGTTTGTGTGTGGATCAGATATTTCTGTTCGGACAATTTATTCCATCGCGGGAACCGATACCTTCGGAGTCCAGGCTTGTAAACTCATTCAGTCTTGATCAGAACTTGACTGTGGCATTCTGAATTTCATTGAGAGCACTATCAGTTTTTATTTTTACTCTCGCTTTGAATAAAGAACAGCAGTTGTTTTTTTTAAACATTGCCAGCGATTACGAGTGTATTTCTGTGTGTTGTGGTTTTTATTAAAATTTGATGTGCTTTCTGAAGCGATAGTAATCTTGGAATCCCTGTCCGTCGTTACGTTCACATCAGGTAAGTTAGTAAAGTTATGTTCACAAATTATTTTCTCGGATTAAGTCAATTGCGTCGTGCGTGTGTGTTAACCTTTGTTCTACAGCCATATAATTTTTCTTCTGTTAACCCAGAACTGGTTTACGGTACAAAGAACACATTTTAGCGGTTCAAGTATTGCTTTGACATACTATTTAGAACGGGCCGTTTAACCTAAAGAACAATCCTGTGTAGCTGGGTCTACAGTTTCCTCCAAGATTACATGCTTGCTTTAGAACGAGCCTGTATACTAGGCCTGATTGAATCGTACTATAAAAAAAAACCCAGACCACTGTGTTTTATCTGAACTTAAACACAAAATGCATGAACACGGGGGGTGGGGGGGGGGGGGGGAGTTAGTTATTGTTTAATTACGCCTCGTTTATACAATATTGCACTTTGGAGGAAGGTCATATATTATTATTATTCAGATACGAGAAACAAAATTTAATGAAAGGAATTAAGTGTTGCGTTAGATTTGACATTTTACAATCTCTGAAGGGGGAATTGAAGTCAGTTACAACATATCTGAGAAATAATACCCCAGTGAAATGATATCCAATCTTATATTGATTTTCAGGGGGGAGAGAGAGAGAGAGAGAGAGAGAGAGAGAGAGAGAGAGAGAGAGAGAGAGAGAGAGAGAGAGAGAGAGAGAATTAAGGCCATAGTTAGTTTAGACGTGAGAACGTACACCAGATGCTTAAAAAATGTTATATGTTTGGCGTTCACTGACACGACCACCAAATGTTACTTGTCTAGAATTTCCAGATAAAGAGGAAAAAGGTTAAAGTTTACAAGCCAGTAATAAATAAAATCCAGACGCGACACAGAGCTGAATAATTTGTAACACATCTGGGTGCGAAGGACCAACTACCAATAAATTATATTGTGCACTTCATATCCTTCAGCTGAACTTTAAACTTCGGGCACCAGGGTCATGATCAAAATTGTACACACATGTTAAGCCATTCTCATTCACAAATGTTGGGTGGCGCCCCGGTGAATTTTTGCGCATGGCGTGGGGAAAAAAAAACTAATAAGTAATATATGATAAAGATTTCATTCGTTTAACCTTGAGTTTCAGAGAAAATAGGTGGAAAATGGATAAAAATGCGATGCGGTGAGTACATTATAAAAGGGGACTAAATAATATTTTATGTTCATACAAAACATTTTCACGTATTTTAAGGCTGATAGGCTGAACGAAAATTATTTGAAAATTTTGGAAAGAATATTTTAAGCCTTGGAATTTCAAGAGCTTTCCTCCTAAAGCCTGTTAAGTTTGAAGAGGCAATTTTCATTTCAGCAGCCATTGGTGTTATGGTAACGCTAATCAATAATAGCGTATTGATTATTTTAGGATACTGTGGTAAATTTTGTTCATGAAGTTATGGTCTGCAAGACAGAACTGATGTCTGTCTAGATTTTTGGGTGAAATTTTTTGTTTTTGTCTTTAATAGAAAAAGGTTCTTGTTGCTGATGTTCCTCTGCATTCAGTAAATATTTTATGTGCGATGCCACAAACCGTGCGTGATGTTGGTTCTATTGAGTCTTTTTCATTAGCCATAGGGAATGATTTTACATTTAATACGAGTTACTTTTTTCTGCTCACTCTTAATTTCTTTTAAAATTCAGAATCCAGAGCCACCAGTAAGTATCAACATATTTCCCGTTTTTTTCCTGCTATTACGCTGTTCAAAACAAACCGTCTGTAAATGGTTGTCAAACGTCATGCCCGCCTGACTATGTGGACCAGGAACGATACTTGAATAGTTCACCAAATTGAGGTTCTAAATGGCTGAGACCAATCCACTCGGTGCGACCTGTTTTCTTCCAGTCTCATATTATAATGTCGAGATTGCATGTCTAGATGTAGTGAAGATAAAAACAACGTGACTTATATTTTATACTTAATAATACGGTTACCGAAGTATCTTATTTTGCAAAGCCAAATAATATGGCGAAAAGAAGAAGTATGTGGCAAAGCCTCGCTTCAATTCAAACTTTGTTGCGATCCCACAGATTTTCTGTGGTTATTATAATATTTATTAATATTTTGCAGTATGTTTTTTCCTGCAGTACCCATCGATTCTGCAAGTAAAAAAGGCCCTCTTTTCAGCATTTACCCACTTAATCGCAAGAAAGCAACCCTTTAAATTTTGCTTCTAAAAGACGGCGCCAGGAATGTCTTTTGCAAGCTCTGGCAACTTCACAAAGCGTCGTATTCTCCAATTAAAGGCTCTTTCATGTCCCAGATCACAGTTTGCTTTGACTTTCAGCTGCAGGTGCGACCAGGGAAAATCATAAATGCGCAGTAAGACTTATGAACGAAAAAGAAGCTTTGGTTAGGCATTAGAGTGATATGGCGAAAGTGATTCAAGAATATACCGGTATCCCCTGTTAGCAGTAACTTAAGCTGATACTTTGTGTGGAGCAGATCTGGAGAATACATTAATTAATATTGGGCAAGCCAATGGGAGCTTACAGAACAAACCACTTAAGATTGCACCTGAGATTCAAATTCAACATTTAATGAGATCACATCAACTACAAAGTTGCCAGCGAACCCCAGAAACCAAAACTCTTTACACAAAAGACAGTTTGTTTCATAATTCTTTACCACAGTCGCCGCCACAGTACGTCCGTAGTGTTTTATGCTCAATGTTCATGTGGATTGTAAAACTTCTTGAACTTAATATCAATTCTCTTCATCATAAACGCCTACAGAAATGTTTGTCCGGTTACTTTACACCACTGAAAACCTGTAGGGTTGCAGCGTGGAACAAACATAACATGCAGCAAAAAAAGCTATATATCGCAAAGCCCGGCATTAGAAACAAACAACATATGGAAATTGTATTATCACTCCAAAATAATTCCTTTCATTTCTAATTCCTTTGTAATTTATTAGATCTACATAGTTTCTTTATGTTTTTTTTAAAATTTATTTATTTCTAACGCAGGCTTTGCAACAAACAATCTCTGTCCAGCCCACCCCTCACTTTAACTACGCCAGTCCACATTGTCACTTTACATCCATTCCTCTTCATTTCACAGTCATTTCCATCATAGTATTGTCACCAGAAAGACTTAATTCACTTCAAACCGGTTCTGCCAGGAAAACAGAGAGACTGTAGTGTATGCTCCAAATCATAGCGCCATTTCCCCGCATGATGGACTCGCACACTTTCAGTAGCACAAAACACTGTAGTCTCTAGTCACTCACTCTTGCTGTCTGTACTATGGCGCCAACCTACAATGGGCAAGATGAAGGAAAAAAGGAACAACAAGACCAGGATGGAGGCAGCCCAATAGGGAGCCCTTTTGAGGGCTAAGAAAGCCAAAAGGAGAAGAACGACAGTATCATCAACGAAACAAGCAAAACAAACAAACGAGAAAAGTGAGATGTAAATGCCAAGGGCAGCGATCCTCCTTAAATAAAGATCTACAAGTGACTGTTGCTGTTTTGGTTTCTTTGCGTCTTGAGGTAGAGGCTGGTCGCGTCTGAAATCTACTCGTAAATGTGTCACCGAGCAGACACCGTGTACATATAGACCTTTCACTGACCGCATTCTTATCATTACAAGTATGATAAGCATAAATACTGTTATGGCACATTACCCACCCCAATCCCACTCGTCGTCAATCTGCATGGTTTTTCCCTGCTTCACCCCTCGATTTTATTTTTAAATCACAGATGTTTCGTTTTCATTTTTTTTCAGTTAAGTTTCTTTATGTCTTTGACGACTGGGCTATGCATGTAGTGAAGATAATTATTATCTTTCAACACCTGTCAAAGAACGTACTATGCAAAAGAAACTGCTTACTTTGCCACATTTCATCTTAACGAATGTAACATTTCGGCATGTTTCACCGTGAGCATGCCATCGTCGCTATGTTGCATTTTCCTGGAGGTCATTAAATCCGTTCACGCTACACGTCTGGATCATTGAGCCAGCTGATCTGGATCAGTGAAAAACTGTGCGTGTTTAACTGTATAGTCAAACAGCGGAACTCTACCAGGATCTGTTGTGACTAGAGATACGGTTACAACATGTCCTTCACTCTTTCGGGGCGTATCCCCGATTTATCGGTGCCAGTGAAAAACGCATTTGGATGTATCGCCGAGTTATATTGTATTCTGCATTCAATTCTCCTTTATTTGATATATAAAATTTTCCTTTACTATCAATACTTTTTTTTTTCTGTAAGCGTTTTTCTGAACCATGCTGGTTTTTTTTTTCCAAAGTGGAAAAAAATTAATTACGTCCAGACTTGACCGAAGCCCATAACACTACGTCCTGGAAAAGTTAAACTCCTAAAAAGCAGACGAAACACATTCTTTAGCCTGGTAAGGTATATTTCTGCTAACTCTAAGTTACCCATGGCAGTTTTGGAGCTGTTGAAGAGACACCCGAGACACTGGATACCAAGACAGAGCATTCCTTCTTCCAGTGTGTCAGCAAACTGTTCACATATTTGTTCTGTTATGAAGGTATGACATGCATATCGTTGACATTGTTCATATGCGCACAGCGCGACGGAGGGAATTTGGCGAGTTGATTCGTCTGGGTATCGTGTATCTCGGGCGACACGGCGAGTTCCTCTTATTTCTTCCTGTTTGTTGCCCCTTTCAGTCAATCCAACATTCCTCCTGTCCCAGGGATACGAAGGCCTCCCTCCAAGTGCTTTTATGCTGTGTCATATCTTGAAACGCAAGTAATATTGGGCCTTGCCCGTATCAACACGATGTCCGCACTTGTCATGATTTGGGGCTTTCAACCTTCAACCGTTTACAAACAACACCATCTGTCTTTCCTCCCTCTCAACTGTCGTTTCTATCCCCGTGCCCAGAGGTGAATGTAACAATCAAATGAATCTTTCTGGAGTGAGACAAACATTGGTATCATAGAGTTTCAAGCCTGTAACATTGTTTCATGATCTCGGATCAGTCTGAAGGTCGGGTCATTACGCTCCAGCTACCGAGCCCTGTCCATGCTTGGGCTAAGAACCTGTGATCATCGACCCTTTCCTTTGCTGGGCAATGAACGTCAAGATTTGGTGAACGCCTATTTGAAGGTACTGAATGGAAGAAGGATTTGTGCATGTTGATGTGTATGTATACATTTCTCTTTTCATCTTGAAGATGAATTGAAAGCAACTGCTGCAACAAAAGGGACAGATTTGGGAAATGAGACTGTTGCAAGTTGCTTAATCTTATTTAGTGTCTCTTGCTTTTACTTGCCCCCTCCCTCTCTCTTTTCTCTCTCTTTCTCTCTCTCTTTTACACACACACACACACACACACACACACACACACACACACACACACTATTTATATCCAAGCAGCGGTTAATACAGAGCAACTGTCATAGTGAGTCCAATCCAGTCATTTCGGGTATTTAATATTTTTTTTATTGTAAATCCACGTAAACCTTTGCTAAAAGTTTTGACTACCCAAAGATATTTTAACGCGTTGTATCCTGGCTCAGCAAGTGCATAGTTTATACGAGGTGCGTTTTTCACAAACTGCGGGCATTTAGATTTATATCAATAAGATCTACTGCTTTATACCTTGTTCTAGTCTACGGGCCACAGAGAATGTCAAACGAAGTGGGTCAGGCCTAGACTCTGGACACCTGAGACTTAACGGCGATACTTAATGCCATTGTTTGCCTGTCAGTGTTCCACGGACCTGGGCCACGTATGATTATTGTGTCTGCATTCTCAACATGCTACGTCTGATTTTACAGTACCTTAGCCCTACACTGACCCACAAATTCTTTCCATAGCTTTGAAGTAATCTCTGTGGTCTTGTCTGGCTATGGGTTTTTGTGTGGCACAGAAATTATACTGTTTTTATGTAAAAAAAAAAATATTTATAACGTTGGAATGTAATCAGTGGCGTAGCGTACACAATAATATCAGGGAATAATATATTTAGCCCGAAACCTTCAACTCTACACAGCGAGCCTTAGGAACATTATATCGGTTAGGGCAGGGATCTTGTGAGCAGCGCACAACTTTTAACCTTTTAAAGCACAACGATTGGCGGCAATGCACGTTTTGCGTGCCCTACCCCTAGAAAATTGTGTAATTTTCAGAATTTTTTCACTGCACACGAAAAAGGATGACCCCCCCCCCCCCCCACCCTATCCAAGGCCCAGTGGCGCCAGCTACCCCTAATGCCAATGCACGGAGTTACGTTTTTCATTCACTGTTTACTAATTGTTCTCACGGGACAAAAGGACTAGACTCCATAACATGATCAAACATGTTAAAAGCAGCAACTCACTTTTTGATGATCTAATCAGCAAGGGCAATGCGACTTTATGTTGTGAACCCGCTGCACGTATCGCGTACAGGGAGTTTTTACTGTCAGATGTCTGTGGAGCACAGAATTATAATAGGGTTTCATGAAGAGAAAACAACGGATGAGGTTCAAGGTGGGAACTATATAACAATATTACTGTTGAAGTTACGGGATAGACAGATAAAAGATAATCAGAGATGGATAGTTTACAGGTAGACATTATGACCCATTCGCTCCGGTTACGAGGCAATTTGCTCCCCGTATCAAACATCTGGCGTTCATTAATGTGCTCGCCGATGTTTGGCATGTTTCCGACTGGTGTACCAAACCGGTGTAACAGTCCAAAATATACCCCCCGCCCAGACTATACCCGGGGTTAAACTAGCCTAGCCCAGAATATACCCCGAGTATACCCCGTTAAACTGGCCTAGCCCAGAATATATCCCGGGTATACCCCCCCCGGGGTATACTTTGGGCTAGGCCAAACTATACCCCCCGCCCCGCCCCCAGTCCAGGTAATACCCCCTACTTTAAAAAAAAAAAGTCAAGACCACAGTTTATTTCAGCCTGTTCTTTATCACTGTCATCATTTAATCATTATTATTAATACATACATGAACACATTCTTGACACTCGTAAATCATAATACAGTGAAATTAATGCTGAAGTCTAATCATATCACTTTGAATGGATACTCAACCCTTTTGTATATCAATGCATTTTAATACATGTTTGTTTCCTCTAAAATGTATCATGATTTACAGGAGTCAAGAATATATGATACCAATTTAAACTAAGGCTGAAATAAACTCTTATTATCATTTCCTCTAAACTGTATTATGATTTACGAGTGTCAAGAACGTGTTCATGTATGTATTAATAATAATGATTATATGATGACAGTGATAAAGAACAGGCTGAAATAAATTGTGGTCTTGACTTGTTTTTTTTTTTAAAGTAGGGGGTATAATCTGGACTGGGGGCGCGGGGGTGGGGTGTTATAGTCTGGCCTAGCCCAAAGTATAACCGGGGTATAACGTTTAACCCCGGGTGTAAGCTGGGCGGGGGGTATATTTTGGCCTCTTACACCGGCAATCGTGATTAACACAGGAATAAGAAAAGAAAGCGGTGATATTTTTAAAATGATGCTTTTTCGTTAGCTAGAAAAAAACATCTGCGGTTTTTTTTCTGTTATTGTTTGAAGAAATGTGTTTGTTTTCTTTAGAAATGGGATTGCCAGGCGTTGTGGGCGTTTTTGTTTTTGTTTTTTAGATATTATACGTTAAACGTGTGTTTATCTCAAGTGACAACGAGTAGTTTGTGAACGAGTCTACCACTGCATTTTATTAAGAAACTCCTAGTGCATTTTTGGTTTATTTTGCAGCAATTGTGAGCGATTCAGCCTATTATTACGCCTCCTTTTGTGTGCTTTTCGGTGTTATTGGAATGGTGCTCAAGAATCAACTTATCAAGGTGTTTCAGTACTGTCATCATTATTCACACGTCTTCCGTTTAGTCTTCAGGGTGTCCCCGGGCAATTTTCTGTTCAGAGTGGCTTCAGGCAATTTAGTCGTTCGAGTGTTTTTTGACAATTTAGTCTTCAGAGTGTTTTTTTAGGCAGTTTAGTTCGCATAGCGTTTTCAAGCAAATTATTTTTCGGTGGCTTTTCAGGCAATTTAGTCCGCATGGTGTCTTCAGGCAAATTCGTTTTCAAGGCGTCTGCGGGTATATTCCTGTTCCTGCAGTTTCAAAATACTCCAGTTGTATGGACTTAATAATGTAATCTGTTTCTGGACATTTTTATATTATACTATGATAACAGGGAATAATACATTTGATCTGGTCTAAACCCCTACATATCGGACTCTAGGTATACTGTGTTCTTGCTATGTCAGGGCACGGACCTTGTAAACAATTTACAACTTTTGACATGTTAAAGTACAGACAAAACTACTTAGCAGTCAAGCAGTCGGACATTATGATGCTATCATACTACTGTGATGTATTAAAAATGGCTGTGTTTGAATTTGAGTTTAAGGGCGCGTCGCACGATAACGGCTACATTGCGCCTTCACTTTGTTTGTTTGTTTGTTTGTTTGTTTAATGGCAGATTTCCCATTCACGAAGTATTTGGTCTTTGATACTGTAACATAGTTTTGTCTCCAGAGGCTTAAATATGACATTGTATCAGATACAAGCTTACCGCACCAGGCACACTTTACATGCGCGGTCATACCCCTTGAGTAACACTGTATAACCTCTGAGGCTTTAAGTGTCGCGGGTCTGTCTGTACACAGACTGGGCATTGGTGACGTGAACATTGGTAAGGCCCTGAACACACACAAAGATAGAACAGTTCTAAAGGTCACTAGGCCTGGGTCCGTGGGAATTGGAGAATACCACACGCACTTTGTACTAACATTGCAGTGATTTATTCGTTCACTGTCCATAAAAATTAATGCTGTCTATCACTAAATTTGCCATATGTGACTAAGTGTTTGCTTGAATGAATGTTACCTACTAAGGAAGTAGAGACTTGCGATTATGGGATAGTCGTGAACATGAACCGAAGAAGTAACCTCCAAAAACGAAAACCTGAGTTTAAAATGCGTGTTTTAAAGCAAACGAAACCTTTTGTCTAATTTCTCTTTCAAAGTTACACCCCGAGCCTCCCGACTTGGGTGAATAGATTGTGAATACCTTAGGTTGTGTCAAGCGCTGCATCTGTACACTGCATCTGTACATCATGCCGCCTCAGTCTCTCATGAGTACACACTTTTGGATCTAGCCTGAAAAGCACGAGATGTGTCATCTGATTGGCAAATATACTATTTTGAGAATCATTAATCCATTGTGATGGCGCAAAGAAAATTAATGTGTACTTTCGTTTTTCCTTATAGACCCTTTTAATTTACTGTCCTCCATATCACGTGATTTGCAAACAAAATGGCGGCCTGCCCCACTTGTAGGGCGGAAGCGGTGGACGACGGTCGAACGATGCCATCCTCATGTTGGGCACCCAACTGTACAAACCCGTTACGTGCTGGTTCTGGCATAAAAATGCATCTTTGCTTTGAATGTGCACATATTCAGATGCCATCATCAAAGCAAGTTGAGGTTTTTGCCCTACACGGTGCTTTTCGAAGCCGTGCGGCTGCCCGCAAACAACCGTAACGCGGGAGTTGAAAGGGTCTGCAGCGAAATGAAATTGCGTTCGCCAGGTGAGGGGATATTCAAAAGTTCAGACTCATGAATCTTCAATCCATTTCTAGGTACTGAATAAACAGCAAGCCACTAGAACATAAATGCATTATGGTTTTCGTTGCTCGTGGTCCACTTTCTAGTCACTAAACATAACAGGAGACCCCCAGCGCGGGTGGCCCACATTAACGGCAGCAATCAACGAACCATTGACCATTAAGAATGTACAACAGTCAACACACTGTCACGCCCTGCGTACGATTCCTTTGCGGAATACATGTAGCGCTGTTTCAATAGACAGAAATCAATACCCGTTTTTGTTGATCATGACATTGGCGTTTGTTGTGAAAAGAGTTGGAAACCATTTAGATGTAACATGACTGTCAGAAGAGCGTTTTATCTGGTCATACGGCACTAGGCTAGACTACGTGTCTCTGTGATAGTGCAGAAATTAGAATAAATCAATGCGTTCTCTTTATCTCTCCCTTTCTCTTCCTCCCTCTCTCTGTCCCTTTGTCTCTTCTTGCCTCCCCATGTCTCTGCCCCCTTCTCTCGCATCCTCTCTCTTTCTCTCTCTCTCTCTCCCTCCTCCCTGTATCACACTCTCTCCTTCTGTTGTTGACGTGTGGGTAATTTAAAACCACTGCGTGAAGTGGACTAAACTCCGTTCTGAGCGGTACTGGAACGTGAGACCTCTTGCTCCTGAGTGTGCTGGTTTTGTCGCTGTTGCTGCCTTTAATTATGCCTGAAATTTGCCTGCGGTTGTGTTTTCATACATCTCTTGTCTGAAATTTAGACCTGAAGAGCTTTTTATTCGAACTTGAATATATTGTATCACCTTATTATTTGGAGTTCTCTGTCTAGTATTGGCTTCCCGCTGCGACCCCACAGTTTATTTCTACATGAGCCGACTCGCACATCGTCAGGATCCTAAGGAAGGCAGCAGTCAAAAATCAAGAACAACAAACCAAAGTTTTTCCATTCCGTTAAAAAATTGTCAAGGCCCCGTTAGACAATAAATTTTGTGGTTGTTCATTGATCTTTGCACCTTGGCACCTCTTTATAATACCCCCCCCCCCCCCAGAACAGGTTTAAAGGTGAAAAAATGTGTTAAAGCCATACCCATTGGTTGAGAACGACAGGAGATTTCGTGTACGATAAAAGCATTGTTTGAAAATGTGGTTCAGACCGATCGAGAAGCGATGCTACAATCGCAGTGCGCAGAGATAGGGGGAGAGAGAGAGAGAGAGAGAGATTTCAAACAGTCTAAATGGGAAAATGGGAAAACAATTACTAGCCGCAATGACATATTAAGTCTCTTTAAATATTTATCTATAGTTACAAGGGCCATTATAACTTGCACACAGGGTGATTGACTGCTTTGTTCAGTCTCTCTACTGGAGCATTTTCCATTCTGTTTCATGTTCTCAGATTTTTCAACGCTGTCAACAAAATCAGTTTTTGAAAATGTTGCACCCGTTTACAGTACATGTATAACTCTTTCGTGGTGAGATTGTACCCAAACGAGAAATAAGACCCAGCTAGGTATACATTGAACAAAGTCTTTGAGACACGATCATGGTGATGACAATGATTGAGATCTAGATTAAACATGAGCAACAGACGCTCTGCGGGCAGGATGGTGCCGCCCCGGAATTAGTGGAAAAATTACGTTCCTCACCATTCACTGATTTATAACACATATGGGCACACACAAACACACACGGACGCCAAATCATACACAAAAAAAACCACAACAACCCCGCTAATAGAATGCTTTAGTATGAGGAGAGAGTACACGGCCATCAAGGTTGCTCATGCCTGATTTAGACTGTAGGGTTTGAGTTTGAGTTAGGATTTAGCGTCGCGTCAACACGATACCGGCGAATCTGCGCCTTTTTCTTTCAGACAATGGACAAAATTCATGAAAATCCATTGTGGTGTTATTATTGGGGATATTTACATTGTTCATCACAGTCTTCTGGTCTTTTCGTCTCAGTTTTGATTATTTATCTAATCAAAGATTGGTCATAATTTGGTACAGAAAATCGGTCGTAAATTGGACTTTATTACCCAGTGCAGGTAAATACAGACTCGTTTAATGGTGCACTTCAGGTAATTGCAGTTTTAATCTCAGTCCATCCGGAGCATTTGATGAGAAAGAGTTGAAGATCAGAGAGTGCCCGCCCTGAGACCCCCTCGGTCTCAACCATGGCACTAATTCAGACCTCATTTAATTATTATCGCCTATTCATCCTCTGTGTCAACTCGCTCCCTTCGCTTCTTCACTCCCTGCTGTTCTCTCGTTAATGAAATAAATTGAAAGATTTCTATTGTAATATACGCCGCGCCCACAACAATTCCTTACAAAAAAAAAAGATGAATATTTCCTTTTAAAGACATTTTGTTTCCCGAAGCTGTTCCTTCAGAACTGGATTGGGCTTCCATGGGGAATGGATTTCCAAAAGATTAATGCTCTCTTTTGTGTTCAGTAGCAATTGGGAGAGGTGACAATACGCCGTTGGAGCCAAGCCACATAATAAACAGCAGTCAGTCAAATGTATCATGGGCAGTCTGGTTTGCAAATCATGAACATGTCGCGACATTTTTTCTGTTTGTTCTGTTTCCATTTTCTGAAAAACTAGAGATCTTTTAGTATGTGGAAAAGGAAGTAAACTTTGACACTTGTTTAAAATGCGTTGTGGCGCTTATCCAGCTGTTTCACAGACCCAATTTATTCTAACTCATTATCATTTCATTAATTAAAGTGGCAAACGTTTAACGTCGAATTTCTCAGTGCAGTTGTGCAAAAAGTGGAGTTCGAACAAGCAAAAACTAAGGTCTGTCTCGAGGAAACATTCATGATTGCCTGGAGCTGAATATTAGCAAAGATACTAGAAAGGATAAGAAGAGATACTGTCTTCTTCGCACCGTTAAAAAAACTGTGCACACAATTTGCGCGCTGATCAGGGACAGGGTCCATGGCGCATAGTTTGAAAAGAATGCTTGATATAATGGTAAATTTATGATGCAAAATTTTGACAGTGCTACTGCGACAAAAAAACAAAACAAACCAGAGTTTTCCCACAGCGATTGATGTTATAATTCCACAATAAGTGACGCCAATCAAGGCCTATAGCGATAGCTGAACAGTCAACAAAATTCAATATTTTCCTGCTTTGTAAAATACTGCACTTTTCATGACTTCCGCGCTAGGTGGTGGTGCGAAATCTGTGCGTGCCATAGAGGTACTATAATAATCGGGTGCGTGCTAAAAGCACTATCTATCTCATCCTATCAATTGTAGTATCTTTGATATTAATTAGTTCTTGTTCCTAGAATTTCATCGGGAATTGTAGAGTTTACCGGCGTTGCAGTTTTTTGTCTAATGGGATCCAAGCACAACAGAGGTGAATGTCCTGGACACTTTGTATATTTGTTGTTTGTGTCATTTTCAATAAATTCCTGTTTGTGTTCATCCTGTATCATCCGCCACACCGTCTTCATCCACTAAATCCGGATTGACCCACCTCTACCTACAGTCGTCGAATGAATTGCATTTGAACGATTTGACGTAGTATTTGGGAAATTCGATAACGCAGATCTTCGAGGAAATAAAAGTGCGACGAACATGAGATTGCTAACCGTAAGCGAATTAAGTTCCGCCAAGGTTACTCAGCCAGGAATGTTTAAAATAGATTACAGACGGCATAATTAGAATAAATTGTATACGATCCACGTGACACCCCTTCCCCACCCCCAGCCTTCTTTGTTAATTTATTTTTCTTTTTTGTGCTCACGTTTACTTTTCCCCGAACAAAATCTGGGGCGTGTGAGAAATTCGTGTCTCATGAATTTTATTCTAAGTCAAGTGCTCCAACAGTCGCGGTGTAATGCGTACGCGTGGGTGGTAAAACATACACACACACACACACACATACATACATACATACATAGAGAAAAAAGCAACAAACACACGCACACATAATTACACAAACACAATTCACCAGCGCCCCATATTTGGCAAGCACTTACAACACGGAAGTGTCATCGTCACGCAAAATGCTGCGTTTTTGGACGTCATTGTTCGCAGGGCCATTCGTCACCTCCTCTTGATTCTTACACAGTGTACACACACTTATACTCACACATGAACTCGCATACAATCACATACACCCATAAACTCACCCACTTCACGGAGGCTGCAAGCTGGAAATGTACTATAAATTGCCGAGCTGGTAAATTATGGTTCTACATTGTCGATCATGACCGTCGAGGTACAGTTTACCCCAGACCGCCAAATGGTGCAATTTGGATTTTTCGCTGTCGGGTATGTGAACACTGCTTGCCTTGAAACCTCGCGGGAGGTATTTTTTCTCTCCACTACGTGCTACGTGTCTTTACATTGATCATAATTTGCTAATACTGGAGTCGAAATGAGATACATGTTGATCTATCATTATGCAGGTCTTTCAGCCATTCTTAGACAATGTTTGAAAGTTTTCAAGATAGTGTAGGGCCAGTTTTTAATGCCTCGAGAGCTCTGGTAAGACACCAAATGGAAATCAATAAATAAATGTCTAGTTTCAATAAACTGCACGGGGTAAGGGTTAGTAATGTTGATAACAATAACAACAATAACAATAGTAATAGTAACAATGTAACTGTAATAGTAATTATAACAGTCATTAAGTTATGAGACTATCAGTTATTCTATTATCACGATATCATTATAGGGAGAGTTAGTAGGTGTGTCCAAATAAATAACGCGCACCACTTAATTAAAGGTGAATCTGCGGAATCTCTCATTTTGATGTCACTGACGATAGTAGTTATGAAGATTGAAATGCACGATTGTGTCGTTTTGACACATGACATGCAATGACCTTGCCGACAGTATTCATCATTCAGAGACAATGGTGATTTGCGCATCCGAGCTATCGCTTCTGCTTACCTCGTATGAGATGCGAAATTATGCGATTGTTTTGAGAAAGGCCTGGCATGAATTATTGCTATTGGATTCCTGTAAAATGTTGTACAGGAAGCGATTCTCTCAAAACGTTCAATTAGCTACGGATTCGTCGCGGTGCCACGATTCTGATATATCATTTCGGTGGCTGTGAGTTTGTGTTAACTTTGAGAACAGGGTTAAGGATTAGAGTTAGGGCTTGGCCGATGATGTCAGTTTGACTTTAACCCTCTAATGCTCAGACTTATATTCAAGTAGCCAACATAACAATTCTGAATCTTACAAAACTAATTTAAAATGGTCAAATGAATGCAGAAATAATTATAAATATTTATCACGGAAAATCATTTATTTTGTTGACCAATTCAGAAATGATCCAATTTTAGAACATTTGGCTGTGGTAAAGTGTTTCAGATGTGGAATGCTGGGCTTTAGGCCGCGCGCGCACTATCCTGTTTCACCCGTGGCTTGGCTGCGAATGAGGGTTTTTTTGAAAGCGAAAAAGCCTCATTCGCAGCCAAGCCACGGGTGAAACAGGATAGTGCGCGCCCGGCCTTTAGAGGGTTAAAGATATCGTCCTTTAGACTTTCCTTCCTCTAGTAGTGCACAGTCTCAAGTCTATTTAACGTCGTTTTTTTTCACTCTTGACTTGAACTTCCTTCATCTCATGCAGGGAGACAAGCCTTGTTTCGGTCTCACTAGTGCGCAGGGTCCCGTTGCCCACCATTGTTCACGAAACCGAGGCAAAACAGACTCAGTGCGTTTATCACGTGTCATCTGCCCTTACGTACAAAGTCACTTTAGCTTCATTTTGAGGCAGGTGATCCTCTCATAGAGTTACACCAGACCATTACAAATCCCATACCCTGTTTTGGGGGCGATAAATACTACGTGACATGTCTCCTGTAGGCCGAACTCATCAAGCGTTTTGTAATCTCGTTTGCATTTCAATGACAAGGAATGACCTCTCGAGTCTGCAATTTACAGTGGGTCAATATTTGAATTCCTTATCTATTGAAATCAGATTGTGCCAGATTATTTAGGGGGAGGCTGTGTATCGCTGCATCTTAGTAAAACATATAGTGGTGTCGACTTGGTGGTGTTTCCTCCTTGTCTTATTTTTCAATTTTATTATTATAATTTTTTGTTTGTTTTTGTTTTATAGCCTAAACTTCCCACAGAACCAGTTTTTGTCCCATGTCAAATCTTTGTGTATTGGATGTTCACGATGCTGTAAGATCGCTGACTGCGTGATGGAATGTGACCGATCTTATGAAGAAATTGGATTACGAATCATTACATTTGTTGTTTTTTTTTCGTCCTGTAAAATGTTTAGGTAAAAAAATATTGAGTCGTTAACAGAATTTTGGTTGCGCCGATAATTTAGGTAACCCGGTTTGCTTTATGTCATTATATCCGGGCCCAGACCAAAGCAATGCAAATTTTTCAACCCGGCTTTTGAAATTAGCCGTATCTCCCTTGCGTTGATTGTATTGTTGCGTCCAGTTGGATTTGCAGCTATCAGGAGATTTGTGCCCAAACAGCACAGTTTGTTTTCGAATGCCAAATTTTAATACTTGTAATCGATACTCAGTGCCTAGAAGAAATGAGATAAAATACTTGAGAATAGAAAAAATGATAATTTAAAAAAGTCTTTGTTGCAAATGTTACAAAGGCCGCTCAGATTGAAGGACAGATTGACAATGCTGAGTTTGCATAACCAACACAGGATACAAAACTGACAAATTGATTATCAATTAATGTTTATGATTATTCAACCAGGGGATATGGTTTCGGGTTCTTAGTGCAACGGATACGAGTATCTCAACATTAATGTTTGATATTCGAATAAATCATACAGACTTGATTAATTTTTAACTACGTAACTCGATGAAGCGGCACCACTTATCAGTAATTTATTTTGGGCCCGAATCTTACTCGTGTAGACAACGCAATCCATTTTTGTTTGAGGACCACTGTAGAGAAAAAAAAAAGATGGTTCACGCACTCCGCATTCCTGATTGAAAGCCTTGGGTGCAGACCAAAGTCTTCTTTCACTTTGTCAGCTAAGAATGTACAGTGCAGTAATCCTTGCGACAGGCGGTAAATGAGCTGTCACTTCAGACTCAGAGCAGCTGTAATAGCTTGATAGTTTGACGGCCTTGTTCACTCAATGGCCATTACGTGCAGGGTTCTTGTTGTCAAGAGGTACAAGACTTGTTATTTTCTTGGTTAACTTATTGTCAAGAATGTTGTGTATTTTCGAACTATCCCTCATTACAAGATCTACAGAATTGCTTGTTGCGGACTGCATAGTTTTTCATTTTGTTAATGCACATTATGTATTATTTATAACACGTATGCCGCGTCCTTATATGAGCACCTGGGGCAGGCTGCAACACACAGTGGTTACTACATTTTATACTACTTCATTGTGATATGACAGCCAGTGAAATAGATGATGTTTTTAAATATGACCATGAATTATTAAAGTAAGAAGACGCACCGTGTGCTTTGAAGCTGCAATGGTATGAACATTTGACAGCACTGTTGAAGAAACCTATAATTATTTATGGAGCTTTTGACGACTGTTCGTGTGACTGCAACTGTTCTTGTAAGAACAACACTGGCCTGTAATAGGTAGTTGTTACTGACAAGCGCTAAAAAAGTTTAACAGTACTGTTTTTCGTGGCGGCTTATTTTCGCCTTTTTGTGTCGACTGCCTTTAAACCGACCCGGGGTGGATCTTCATATCTGACATTGTGTTAGAGATCATGAAATTAATGTGCCTTTCCTAGGGCTACTGGCGCGCTGCGTTCGGTCTGTTTTTACACAGCGCGCGAAGTCTATCTCTCCGTTAGCTGACTCAAGACAGTTTTGACGCTCCCGTACATGCGAGACAAGACGGTCAAGACTTGCCAGTGGCCGGGGCCCTGTACTAACTCCATAGCCTGCATCTCACACCAGAACGGAGACAAAGCAGACCTGACTCAGTACGCCATCAGCCTAAACCATCGTGAAGACTGTCGTGCACCTGTTTGATGTGCAAAGTGAAAAACAAAACAAACAAAAAAACAACTAAGCGGCATGCATAATTTACAGCACGGGTCATTTTCCAACATCACTTTGTTGGCATCACCTTTTAAAGTTTAAAATGTCGAGAGTTGTTTGTCTGTCAACGTGCTTTTCAGTTGAGAATCATTCTATGGCCGTGAACATGTCTTTCCCACTTTGGTACCCGGCATTCTCTACACTGGCTTTGTTTACTTAATATGTGGCCCATGGGATTCGAATTTAACGTTAAATTTCCAGTAAGAACTGTCTTCAGGGTTTAAATTTAGAACATTTCAGCCTTAAATTATCTTTATTAATGTCACATTTTGATTTTCTGCGCGATCTGAAAACTACACGGAGTAATTATAGTCGCACATCTGTTGATCTTTAACTGAGCACCTTGACGGCACATTACAGATACCACGTGAATTTCCAGTTCTGCCAGTAGTCGTTGCTTTATTGTTTGACAACACCATGGTTTATATTATCTGTCACTTCCGTGGTTGTACCATTTTTCAGTTCCATGGTTTATTATCTGTCAGTTCTGTGGTTTTATCATTTGTCAGTTCCGTGGTTTGATCTTTTGTCAGTTCTGTGGTTTTATCATTTGTCAGTGTCATGGCTTTTGTTTGTCAGCAATTTGTTATCCGTCAATTCCGATGTTTTATCATTAATTGTCAGTTCAATGGTTTATTATCTGTCAGTTCCGTGGGAACTTCATGGATTTGATGAGATAATACTATTAGTTACCATGGTAAATCATTCGAGATGGTTCAATACTTAAAATATTCAATCGTTATGGTTTATACTACCTCCCACCCGTGAATTTGTTTGGCGAGATTTGCTGGCGATGGTGTCTTCATATTCGGCAGAGTCACAGAAACGTGCAGTTGGCAGAACAGAATGGACTCAGTTTTAGTTTTCCATTCCATAGCCCCCCCCCCCCCACACACACACTTCCTCGCCCATCCTTTGCCTTAGGTTTCACCACGCATTTTGTAACCCCTGTGAATCTGGATTTCTGCCTTACATTAATAAAGTAAACAGACATTGAAGTGTTTGGACATGAGATTAAACATTCGAGTTCTGGCTTGTCGCCCATTTAAGAATAGCTGTGACAAAGTGCGGGCTCAGAAATTTATTCTGTAGAGCAAAAGAGACAAGCTTGTCGCGACTTAAGTTCTTGTTTGCTCTATCTCCATTTTCTGAAGAAAAAAAAAAAAAGAGACCTTTTAGCATATAGAAGAGGTATAACAAATACATGCTTTGACGCTTATTTAAAATGCGTTGTGGCTCTTATCAAGCTGTTTCACAGTTCCGATTGATTCCAACTCCTTATCATAATACTGAAGCCGCAAAACGTTTAACGACGACGAATTTCTCAGTTGTGCAGGTGAAGGTGGAACAAACAAGAACTAAGGTCGAGAGATATCTAAAAATGAGTTAATTCTAGTGTTGTACATTTTCAGTGTAAAGACAAGAACCAGTAGCCAGAGAAACATGAAGTTCAGGACCTGCATGGCGATTCTGCTGGTGAACATTGCCGGTATAATCTACCTGTATCGCCCAGGGCCATTTCATCGTCTTTTGGACACGATGACGCCCCCGTTGCAGCTACTGTTCTACGCTGCACTGTTGGGACTGGCCGTGCTGTTGCTGTGGTCAACTGTGCCTAAACCGAGGGTGGACCCCACCGGCAAGGCAGTCTTCATTACTGGTGAGTGGAATACATGTAATTCAGTTACCTTATTAATTTGGTGCAACACACAGCACATTCATAAGTTTGACTGTTCGATATGGTTTATAGGGGTCGGTGACAAATTCGTCTACTGGCGCTGTAGTTTCACTGTAAGCAGTATTGGTTAATTTATCAGGTTCTTTATCATAACTATGACACATCTAAAAGGAACAATGAAGGATTGTGTAATTCTAGATTTATTCCATGAATTAGAGTAAGCAAAAAGGAAAACTCAATCTCTTCTTGGACAAGCCTATCAGTGTCGTAGGTTTCAGGGAGTGAATTACGCATTGCAGAAATAAGAGTCTTAGAATTATGTTAATCAGAACATGTCGTGACCTCTTAACCCTAACCAGAGATCACGGCGCCGATGAATTGGCAATAAAGCGTTCAAAGGGGCTGTGGGCTAGGAGGATGTATACAGCTCTTCAGGGAATGAAGAGTTTTGTACTGAAGGCGAGTGCCATTCAGGGCATGATTTATTGGGACGAGAGAAATTTTGCATTGAGATCGACGCCTTGCCCTACGTGTAGCGCTGAGCTTGAGCGTTTGTAAACCTTAATCCAAGTGTTATAAATCACGTACATTGGAAATGTGAGGTGAAGATAAATAGCTGTCGCTGGAATCAGTTCTCTTGGTCCACAATATTTCTCTCGGTCTACAGCATGTTACGAGTTCAATGGGTTCTTCCTTACGAGGAGGAAGCACCCTGCGCCTCTCGTTTCCCTGCTGTTTGAAAAAGCAAGATTAATTAGTGGTCTGATTGCATGTTCTATGCGTTCAAGTGATGTTCTTGAAATCATAATTCGAATTCATTATAATTTGTCCCTGACATGTCAACAAGGTCATCAATGCGTGACTGTCAGGTCAACATATTTTTATAATTATAATGGCCTTGTTAAGTGTAACAGTTTTTTCGATTTTTTTTTTTATTATGTAGGTGAAATATAACTCATAGTGATGTTAAACTAGCGATTCCGAGGATCTCATTCCATCCAGCTAGGATGGAATGAGATTTACTTAAAAAAAATAGTGCTGCCTTTTTCATTTCCCTTTGTTTAGTGGATGTAGTCTGAATTTAGCTCCTCACATGTAAGGGGGGGGGGGGCATCAGTTGTTTATAAATCCCCATTGCAACTGCATTGTGGCAAATGCCGAATCTGCTTACACCACTTCTGACAAGCGGTGAAGTCGTCGGGGAGATCTTTTCGGGCAAGGCTGCTGCGAAAAAAAAAAATCTACATATAATTTCTTTGTTTTCACGTTGACAACTTCAGGTGCACTTTGGCTATGAAACGTCGAATGTGCAACAAAAGTCCCTTCTACATCTCCAAACAGACTCATTGACATTCATTTGGTGGAGAAAAGATGGGAATAAAATACATTCGGCTAGATGCCCATCAGTAGCTTTTTAATCATTTTAAATGGTACAGAAAAGTGATAGTGATTAAATTTAATCTTCATTTCTTCTTCCAGCATAAAAAAATGTTGAACAGTTGCGAACTTGATTATATATCACATATTAACGTGGAATCTACCTGAACTATGGCTGTCTCATGATTCTCTGCAGGAGATAAACATATAAAACAAATGGTTTATTGTTCTGACCTCTTGTTAATGTATGAAAATATATCGACAGATACATATATTGTTCCTTTATGTTGGAGATTTGAGGAGCATGTTGGTGATAGCGGTAGTGCTGAGTGACAGTTGCGAACTTGATATATCACATATTAACGTGGAATCTACCTGAACTATGGCTGTCTCATGATTCTCTGCAGGAAATAAACATATAAAACAAATGGTTTTTATTCTGACCTCTTGTCAATGTATGAAAATATATCGACAGATACACATATTGTTTCTTTATGTTGGAGATTTGAGGAGCATGTTGGTGAAAGCGGCAGTCCTGAGTGTAGTCGTCTTAGTACATAGGCCTACCCGTTGTGCCTCTTATTTGGATGCAGCTGTAATATTTTATCCAAATGAAAGATACAGTCATTCATTCATTTTGTGCTCTGTTTCTGGAGATCATTCGACTGATGGTTTGATGCTTGTAGATGAAGAGTTTCCTTCTGACATTCCTTTCATCCAATTTTTAATGATAGTAAACTCATTTAAAGTGATTATGGAAATAGAGATGATGTTGCACGGTAAGTGGCAGTATGTAGAAACAACATGATACAGTAGTAACAAAATTACAGAGAATTGATTTTCTGTACCGTAATAGAAATCTCCTTGGTTAGGCAACAAATAAATCAAATATCTGGACTGGGTGTTTAAGGTTTACAGACACACCCATCTTTCTGTTCACAAACCAAAATCTACATGGCTTTACTGTCTTGCTTGCTTGTACAACTCCCGTTTGATTACGCTGTGCACATCTGACATACCCTGGATGATCCTTTTATGAGGCCGCATAGTTAATTTCATTTCTCCAAGATATAGCTCTGCCTAGTAAGCATTCATCTTTGTGGCAGACAATGCAACAGTAAGTGCACAGTCGTTGTCTGCCATGACATGGGCACAATAAGCAACCCAAAACTTGCTATTAAGTATTATGTTTTCTCACTGGCTGTACAGCTGCGTAGATAACCCTTTTCACACTCCTTTTGTGCTTCTTTCCTATTGTTTGGTGAGAAGTAAGCATTCATCTTTGTGGCAGACAATGCAAAAGTAAGTGCATAGTCGTTGTCTGACATGACATGAGCACAATAAGCAACCCAAAACTCACTACTATGTTTTCTCACTGGCTTTACAGCCGCATAGGCGACCCTTTTCACACTCCTTTTGTGCTTCTGTCTCATTGTTTTGTGAGATAGAAAGGTACACGTGTAGGAAGTGTGCTCCCAAAACCATTTGCGATCGGTTGTGATGATGGTATGTTGTCCTAGGTCATGCTATAGTAACAGGCTCTATTATACATGACATGGCTCTCTGATCTTACGGCAAGAAATTCTTTTCTGAAGTGCAAAATTTATTTTGTGTATTCTCTGGTGAAGCATAAACATTTCCAACGAAAATTTGAGAGCTAAGTACATATGCATACACACTCTTGTTATGTAAGAGGAGGAAGTGATTGTAAATTTTCAAAACCGGTAGTTCGCAGGAAAAATACATTTTGTGCCGTTCAGAGTCTTGATTTTATCTATCATGCTTATGAAATATTTACCTCATGTAGAAGGCACTTGTTGCCAGAAAGAATTTTCAGTAAGAGATATATGGATCCGGTGACCTTCCCTTTTTCCTTATCATCCGACAAGATTAACTAAGATGACGAAAGTCCAGTGCCGCCCCGAAGACACTAGAAAAGGAATCCATCTAGTATCGTTCGTGCTCCGCGCCAACCGCCCACATTTCTGGGATTAAAAAGAAGCGTGTGCTTAATTTAGGAAGATCTCAGAGATTGGGCCACTGAAACCTATAATTACGATGGAACTGATTGCGATATCAGGTCACGAACCGGAGAGATAATATATTGTAGGCTGTGAGGAAACCCGTGAAGTCCACGAATTATCGAGAACAATAATGTTCTTCATTCGTTCAACTGCTTTATTGGGAAGTAAATCCTGTTTTGGTACGACTGATATTTTTTACTTAGTATTGCAATACCGCCGCCACAGGTGGGTGGGTTCATTTGCCCAACTAACACAATCAAAGCATGTCCATCTTCAGTCAGGTCAGCGTTTTCCCCCTGGCAATGTGAAGACTTCCAGACGTTATAAAGGAACGATAGAACTTTGCAGGCTTTTGCATGTCTTGTATTGAGTTTCACAGCCCGTTTCAACACAGTGATACTCTTTCAGGGACGAAGCTGTAACGATACAAATCTGAACTGTCCGATCACGTTTGTAAGTAACTCGCGCGATTCAAATCGCATTCTGTATGAGCTTTGCAGGCAAAGAATGATACGTCCTAATAAGGTTGCTACACAAATATTCTGTATGATTCCAAATCAAGCTGGAAAGGTGGGCCATGTGAATGGTTTTATCCTTACTATCTTACTATAATTGAGCTAGAGGGTGAACCTGTAAGCAGCTAAAACGTCGCGACTAGGCCATCAAAAATTATGAAACTTGGTGTACTGCATCAATTGTTGAAGAGGAGTTACGTGGACACATTCATTTTGAACAAAAATCAGTCTTTACTATTATTCATATTCAAATTCTTTGAGCCGCAAAAACAGACGCATTTTCATCGGATAAAACCGAAAAGTGTGACCGGAAATGACATCCTTGAAACTCTTTTCACATTGGTGGTCGTAAATCAACGTTATCACATCTGTGTATTTGTACGTGAAATTGTGGTGTAACAGTAAGTTCCATTAGGCAGGGGCTTGGTACATGGACAATTTGCAAGATATATCTTGCCCGGGTAGGCTAGTCTTATTAATTCAATGAGTCGATGGCGCATTTCATTTTTGAACTTATGTGAGAAATGTAGCGCTGAACTGATCTTTACAAGCCTTGGAGTGGAAAACAAAAGGCTCACTTTTGTTCCCATACCTCGTTTGCATTTTGCCTTTCGCTTCCCAGTGACGGGATCTTGAGGAGCAATAAACACAGCGACAATACTGTTCAAACAGACAGAATGGAAAAGGGCGGGAGGGCGAAAGTCAAGGATGAAAGGCGTGTATAGAAAGTAAAGAAAAAGCACGCCCTAAAGACAGATTTTCCAGTGCTAGTATTTCCTATACTGCTGAAAACCGAACAAAAAAGTGAAAGCTGCGCGAGGCAACGTAAAACACCGGAAACTTATGAAATCTGGAACTTCAAAAACTTTTAGTTTTTTCAGTATTTTACGAGCAAAGGCGGGATGCTTATGAGTTTTACAAATACTATTCTTTTCATTTGGGGGGGGGGGGGGGGGGGTTCCAGTTTCCTCCTCCTCACATTTCAAATCAGAACTAATTTCGTCTCGTTTTTGTTTTTTACCTGCTCTTGTGTTTAATTAGGAAGTAAATGGTCTGAACGACAGAAAACGTTAAACGTTTTTTAACGTGCTGGCACGTATGCTCACTACCTGTTGTAGCAGCTGGAGAAGGAAACCGTTTGCCACAGTTATTTGGAGATATTTTTTTAAATTGTTGTTAACAAGTAATGAAGTTGGTAGAGCAACTGTACCCACTCCACGATGTCCCCCCCCCCCCCCCCCCATTTCAGAAATGACTTCCGATTTTCGTTTGTTGTTTTAACTCGTATATTTTTGGATTGACCGACTTTTTTTCTTCGGCAAATGGTCTTTGTAACTTCTATTAATAATTATCTTACTACCAGTGCAATATGGCTTACCGAGCCTTCTCAAAGCGAGTACACACGTGCAATTATGAGCAAGATTTCCGTAACGCCTGGAAGTTTGATTATGAGGTTGGCAGCCGCAGTGTCTTCTAATTAGACGTTGTCTTTGCCTGTTCACAAATTTTGATTACACTAACAAACCATTGCAAAATTGCACAGTTTTGTTTTTTTTCGTCTGTTAAAATCAAGTCGTGGAAAACCGTTAACTTAATTAACCTAGGATCGTATCGATGCATGTTTTCGTTCGTTCTCGCAGAGGCTAAAATTGCCGAAATTCCTGTAAGATGATTTCACATTTTGTGTTCGACAGTAAAACAATGCTCACAACACAAAATATGATAAACATCACCCGTATATATGGCCAGGCTATCAACCTGCTCCTTGACACTGAAATTGTTAAGAATCGCTCCTCTTCCCCACACCTCCCTTTCTCTCGCGTGCTTCGACGCTCACTGTCCTTATAGTCAACATGTTTTAAAACTTCAGGAGTGTATATTGGAAGGGGCGGTGGGGGGGGGGGGGGGAGGGCGAAGAATGAGTCCATGATTGACTTGACAAACATGAATAATGACTCTTACCATTTGGGGTTGTGAACTTGCCAAAACTTTTTAAACCGTCCAATACAGAAAATACAAGCAGGTGAGCCAAGGCCCTCAATATTGCAGATCGGTGCTGGTGTTGGTTCATGTAACCCACAGATGGTTCTACTTTCACCTTAATCTTTTTGCTTGTTCACCGGCACTACTTTGCAAGATGTTCCATCGAGTTTATTGACGCAGCCTTCTCTACCTGTTCCTTGGGAAGGAAACAGGTGTTTGCTTATGTCACAAGTCTCAGGGGGTCTCCTCTTATTACCTAACCTAGAACAGGTGCCTTTTTTTAGTGGGGAGAAATAGAATTCCATTGAACTGTTCATGGTCCTACTTCAATGCCCTGTCGTCACATATCCGATCACTTGGTCTCGAATTGTGGAGTCAGTCTCAGATCCTATTTGCCAAAACTTAAGCCCCAGAATCCCCCCATAACTCTCGGGCTGGTCAGATTATTTGTAAGTATTTAAGGAAGACGTACATCAGTGGAAGAAACAGGCGCACGAAAAACACTTGGGGTCTTGATCTCGTACTTCGATGGTATTTCTTGGCTTATGGAGGAGTCATATTGATTAGCCAGCATGTCATTTGATCCGCTTCACCAGCGTTTGTTGTGTAAGATGTTACCGAGAGTCTTGTGGCCGTCGCCTTTTGATGTGCCTTGGTAATGGAACAAAAACTCCGTGTTACGACCTCTCGTCATTTTTACCCAGGGAGCCCATTTGAAAGGAACGTGTATTAAACCCGTGTTATTTTTAATAAGGTTTTCAAATGTCCATGTTCTCTTCCCACGTCTGAACATTCCTGGTGACGCTCTCCCCAAATATATATTGGAACACGTGGGCGAACACTGTTCATTATAGCATCTTTTTTTTTTTACGTGATGATTTTAATAAATTAATGAATCCATGTCACTTAAAGAAACAAGTGCATTCATTTGTCCGTATCTACCGAATAAATTGCTCATAACATCTGGTTTTGCCCACGCCCAAAAGACAGTTGACAATGCATCTAGAGCATCTAGTTTAATCGTATAGAATAATGCTTGTTGTATAGTGCAGACTCTTTGGTTGAAGCCTTTTCATAGTAAATCGTCTAGACTTTGCCCAAACATTTTTACTACGGTCGAAAACTAAAACATTTTGATGCGGACTGGAGATTAAAATGTGTTTAGAATCTGAGGGTGGAGTCGGACAGGTGCTCTCAAAACCTGGTGGCTCCGGGGCCACATCATTCGCGACTAACAATAAAGGTCGACATTTCTGCTGTCACGATGTCTCCCTGGCTTTAAATGAGCGTATTAAATACTCTTATGACAATGTGGGTGGCGGTAAGTAATAGTTACGTGCACAAACCATCAAAACGTCTGGGTCGGTTATCATTGATGATTTGTTCTAAAACTAAAGTAAATACCGTGCACCGTATGAAAAAATAGTTCTAGTTTTACTTTTGCTATTTTCAGAGTGGTAACCTACTATCGCGAATTTCAGACCATTTTTGGTGGCTGTATGTCGTTAACACACGAAGTGTCTAAATTTCTCCTGAGAATATACTTCATTTCTTGGACACTGCATGGTGTCTGACCACTATAAAAGTGATAAAGTGCTTTCTCAAAAGAAGAAGGAGGATATGGGTACCTGAAGCACAGAAGAAAAAAAAAGCAGTACTGAGCATCTGTTAAAATGTGTATTGGTTACTCAAGCGCTACGGGGAAGGTAATTGGAAGGAAATAATTGCGCTCCGTCGAATGCGCGGAATTCACTCCAAGCAGGTTTTCACCATGACGTTATTTTTTTTAATCTTGCCGATAATGAAGTAACTGCGATGAGATTCATTATGATCGACTGTATGAGAAGAAGATTTGAAGCTTAAATGAGAAAACGGCGGTTGCCAGTGCCAGTGGAGAACAAGGTGGAGAGATATAATAGCAGTTCTGGAGAACAAACTGAGGAAAGCATTCTCGTTGAAGTCTCTGAACGTGGAAAGATGTTCACAAATAGAGATGCTCTGGGTTCTGTCTCTAATTGGCAGGGGATACGGGAAGTAAAGAAAATGGGTGAATAGATGGGTAGACTGATGTATCAGTGGTCCATGAACATCACAGTGAAGGTGTAGAGGGAAAATGAGAAATAGGTTTGGGAATAGGTGTGGAAGAGAATGAACGCAGACCAATCTGTTCTGTTTGGGAATCATTCCTACATCTATCTGACTTTCCTTCCATCTGCACAAGTCAAGCGTTCCTTTTCATTCCTCCAGCACTGTTCCTGTGATGAACTACCACGCCCAATAAGACCTTGAAGATATCCACGTTAACGTGGAGGAAAAAAGCGCGGTGTACTTTAATGTTCCGCAGCCATTCTGTTGGCATTTGAGAACAAGGTCAGATCTAGCCAGGGCAAACAGGTTTCCTTCCCAAGTTCAAAAAGGAGGTTAAAACATGTTTAATGTTCAAACATTGCCTGTATATGCCAAAATGTCAAGCATCCTGCCATCTAGTTCTGGGGGAACTTTGATGTCTATGTGCTGCGATTGAAAAGGATAGATCAGAGGGTAGCATTTGCTAGGACAGGAATCTGATGATCAGTTGGCACGTTGGCATGTAATTTAGACGTTTCTTAAATTTTAATGCTGCAATCGATTTGGATCTCGGGTGTCAAAATTAACTCGGAATATTTGATTTGTGAACCATCTGTAAATTATGCGTTCTCGTCTATAAACAATAGAAAATCTTGTTGTATCAAACTTTTTTCCCTCTATCCTTGCTCAGTGCGAATGGGTCTTACCTATAAAATGCCCATTTGCCCAGCCAGCAAGTTTGTTAAAACAATGCAAGCTTGAAATCACCACCAATAAAAAGAATTATGCCGCCAGTATTTTTTTTTCCAAGCTTTGGAATACTGTCATTTTGTCAGCTTGTTTGCCAATCCATGGACCTTTAACAATGGGTCTTGGTTTTATATCTGCTCTGAGAACGACCATAAGTGTTGACATTTCCAGAAAACGGTGGTTAGTGATAATCTGCCCAAGATGACGCTGTGAAAGTGCAAAAGTGCTTTCGACTACCTCCCCCCACCCAACCCCCGTTTTCCGTCTACTTTTCAAATTAATGGTTCCTATTACTATTAACGGGTTTATCAAATTATCATTTAAAAATAAGGGGTAGGAGTTAAGTCGGGTGAAGGGGTTGAAATCAGCAGGTGAAGGAGATTGAATGTTTATGGGAAAAACATTTGTTTTTTCAACCCAGTGATTTAGCGGCAGCTGCGTCCTTCAGTATTTGCATCATTAAAAAACGGTGTTTAGAGCTTTATTCGCATCATTAAAAAGCGGTATTTAGAGCTTTATTCGCATCATTAAAAAGCGGTATTTAGAGCTTTATTCGCATCATTAAAAAGCGGCATTTAGGTCTTCACATCATAATGTCAAACAAAGCAATGTTTGGCACCTCCACCTTTGAGTGCACTCAAATCGTCGAACAGAATTAGCATGCCTTTTTTTTATATTTTTAAATCTTGAAATCTGGCCAAAGTCTTTTAAACAAAAAAGTTGGAAGATTCGTCCTCGAGGTTAGCACATGACTGGTAGTGCGGAGAGCAAAGAATCGCAGAACACATGTGAGAGACATCTTTCTCCTGAATGTTTGAACAGGCGAGATAAGAGTTTTATATCGAGTACTCGTCTGGAAAGAGAAAACGGGAGTGTCGGGAATCAAAACTCTCGTTTCTTGTCATAGAAAACCCATAGGCCCCTCATTCCTGCTCCTTTCTAGGTCAGCATTAGGTTTAAGTCAGGCAGAGGCTGGCGTAGGCCTCACTTTGGTGGCACGCCACCTAATAATCATGCATCACACTAAAACACTATTAACAAGCCACACTGCAATCCAGCTGGGTGCAAGCTGGATGCCAATTTGGAGTAAGCCAGACCAAGGCTGGCGTGTGATGGCACGCCACCTAAGTGTTATGAAGCACACTAAAACACTACTTAACTGACAGTAACAAGCCACACCGCGACCCGGCTGGGTGAGTGCTGTATAATCACCAGCCACCAGATTGGTTTCAGCTCGCCCGATTCAAAGCAATATATATATTTTAAAATATTGAGGATGTCTGTGCAGTTTTATCATACACATGTCTTCTCATCCGTTCCCATCATTTTAATAACAAATGTGTAGACTTCGATGATTGTAATAATTACTACCAAACAATGCTTTCGGATCAGAATTGGGTTACAATGACCTACTCATTTTGTAAACAATGGTGAGCAATGCGACTTCCTCTCGCCACCGATACCCACTGTTTACACATCGGTTTGACAAAGAAAATGACCTCTTATTGTGAAACTTGAGAGCCGATCAGATGAACTTTAGCCCCATTGTTTCATTTTTTTTCTAGCACAGCCACAGAGGTTGAGTGACACATGAGTGAAATTAAGACACGGTATTTGATGTTTTGTGTTCGCTTCGAAGATACGTTGAGATCGACCAAATTAAAATTGGGTGTTTATTTTCATAGATACCGTGTCTAAATAAATACACCAGTCTTCTTTCTACGCTATTTTAAATGCAGATAAAACATGTTCCTGAAATCTGTCCCCATGTCGGCGAACCATCAGCCCCTTGCTCGGTGCTGCGTCAGAATGACTGACCAGGGATTCCCCAGTAATATGTATGATTATTCTACATGTATTTATATAGTGTCAGAACTGCCTAATTTAAGAACCAACGAAATGCGAGTTGTCCTATCGATCGATAGAAACGCCACTAATTTCAATGCCCGGCCACGATTGCTGGCCGTTTTTAACCGACAGACTCCAAGTTTTCCCCTTGCTTTTAGCGAACGAGGAAAACAGGTGGCGTTTACTCAGATTACCATCAACAACCAGGGCAGTAACGAACAGAACGAGAAAAATATAGCCAGGAGGAAAAGAAAACGTTTATCGCCAGGGAAAGCACCGGCCATCTCAGATTTTGACACTATCGTAAATGAATAATATATTGTGGTGGCAGCAGAGTACAACAAAGATGAATATCTGGAGACGGAAATTGAGATGTGTATTAACACTGCGGAAAACGTAAATGCGGGATTAGCTAAATTAGTTTTATTATTTTGATGTTATACGAGGTGGTTCACGGTGAAATTAGTTGGAAAGGTCATGTGCACCACTCTATAGTTTTTCGAAAATGGCACGCTGAAACTGAAAGTCGAATTCATTACCGACGCTGGGTCAACCACAGATTACTAACAAGTTTCTTATAATTTCAGGTTGTGACAGTGGCTTCGGGCGAGAGTTAGCCGAACGCTTGGACCGAGTAGGCTTCCAAGTGTTCGCCGGATGCCTGGCTCCGGACAGAGAAGGAGCACGGTCCCTGAAAGAGTCCACTTCAGACAGGTTGAAGATTGTCCCAGTGGATGTTACCGACGATTTCCAAGTGCAGCAAGCTGTGCGATTTGTGAAAGAAAACATTGGCGAAAATCGTAAGTGGTTTTCTGGTTAATGAAGGCATTTGGTGAGGTGATTGGAAGGTGTGTAGTGTGCCCTTTTTAAAAATCATGGAGCGGGATCCATTATGTTTAAAGCTATCCAGATGATATTAACCTACTCTTGGAATAGCTTTTTAGCCTTTTGGGGAATACACGTGTCAAGAAATTTGAATAAGGTGGCTTAGGCTTTGCATTTTAGATTTGTATTCAGGCCCCCCTACAAGATGTGGGCCTCATGAGCAATTAGGGGCTAGTCTTGCTACATTTAAACCACTCGTACGTCAATCTGTCAATCATGCATACTTGGACCAATCTTGTCATTACCTTTGCAGAGTTATGGGCCGTGGTGAATAATGCCGGAGTTGCGGTATTCTGTGAAATAGAATGGTGCTCCGTGCAAGAATTTCAAAAGATCATGGACGTCAATGTCTTTGGAATCGTCCGTGTGACCAAAGGCTTCCTGCCTCTTCTACGACAGTCAGAGGGGCGAGTCGTTAATGTGGCAAGCTTGGCAGGTAACGTTTTTTATTTTTTTAAGTTGCGGATTGTACATAACATTTGAGAGCCAGTATGTGTTCAGAACCCCGGCCACCGTTATGTTTCATCAAGATGATAGTTTCCATATCAGACTGAAGCTAGATGAGCTTATTTGTCATTCCATATAAAAATCACACTGGTAGAACACGCCCCAGGAGTTTAAAACACGGGACGGAAGAAAGTCTCATGGAAGAAGCAATTAGTGCTCTCGACGATTTTGAAAGCTGTAGGTTTGTTTTTTTTTAAGTAAAATAGGAATCCGGCATTTAAATTGCCATTTCTCGTAACCATGAAGTTAACATTTAAAAAGAAGGTTACGATACTCGTAAAGCTTGAAACTGAAGACTTATAGAAGCACCATGTTCTCCAATGTTAGTGGTAAACGTTTATTTACGTGATTATGTTAAAAAAAAAAGGGTAACATGGGTCTCGGGGGAAAAGAAGGAAATATTTTGTCATGTCCATGCAACGATCTATGTGTTACAGTATGAAATTCATGTTACCAGCTGAAAAGCATCTCAATACTAACACTGTACATTTTGTTATTAGGTCGATTTACACTGCCGGCGTTTGCAGCCTACTCCATGTCAAAGAAGGCTTGCATCGCATTCTCTGACGCCCTGAGGCAGGAAATGAAAAAATTTAACATCAGTGTGATAACGATCGAGCCTGGCTTATACAAGTAAGCGTTTTACATTGTATTATGAGAGCTCTTTGAGAGGTGTGTTAGGTTGCCCCCATAACTAAAATATAGTGCATGGTACACAGGAATAGAAAAGACAATGCGGAACAACAGTTACAACCACTGTTTGCAGCATGGTCACATGTTGCACGAGTTTTGGGCTGAAGTCAGCCTGTGCGAATAGTTTACATGACAGGCACACCACAGGCCTACGCCTTTTGAGGCTTGCCAGTACACGTGTGCATTCCCACATGCCTTGAAGTGAAAATGATTCTTTTGAACATAAACACCGAAAAAAATAGGTCTACTAGTTTCATTGCCAACCTCGCAGAGGCCTACAGGCAGTCCCGTAACTCGTAGGCTACTCATCGGTCGCAGTCCCATTCGCCATGCCTGATGGTGAGCCAATGGTGGCTGGCATTTTATCGGCCCCCTTTACTGTCGTCACTGGATTTATCTGCCCTGAACCGTTAATGACTTTGCAAAAGTGTTTGATATCTTAAAAGAAATCAGTGATTCTCTCGACTTTCTTGAAAGATGCAAGACAAAAACTTCCCAAATTGTGCACATATCAAGTAGTCCATAGAAATGTGTAGGTGCTGTTGCAGGGGACCGTTGTATTGTCCTTAGTAAACTGTAGCTCAGGATTTTTCTCTTTTTGGCTTTATTTTCTTTAGTAAACTCAGTATTTATTGGGCTTTATTTTCCTTGGTAAACTGTAGCTCAGTTATTTTCTCGATTTGGCTTTATTTTCCTAGGTAAACTCTAGCCCAGTATTTTCTCTATTTGGCTTTATTTTCCTTAGTAAATTCTAGCTCAGTATTTTCTCTATTTGGCTTCTTAATTGGATGACGGTCTCCCACCAACAGTCCAATGGGTGTTAATAAAAGCGGGAAAAATTATTTAAAATAACAAAAACAAAAAACAGTCCAGAAGAACTATTGGCTTAGATCAAGGGGACCTCTCTTGCATCCACTCATCCCCACTTACGAAAACGGGAACACAACAAAAATCTGGGATATCGGTGATCAGACAGCAGAACTTCTAATCACCGCACAAAGAGAACGGAGAAGATTAATTGTTGTGTATATTTGTCAAAAGTTTGCATAACAAGTGATGCATTAAATATAGATTGAAAATACATTAAAACTTCGATTTCCTGTGCAGAGACGGGTATTTTGCATCACCGAAAACAATTGAGTTCAGCTAACCCGCTGCAACTAATCCAGAATCTCAATGAACTGGTACAAATGAATAATGTTTTCATACAGGCTCAATTCAATAGTCAAACAAAGCAACTATCTGAGGGGTCAGCATCTAGGGAACCCATTTGTGAACAATAAAGGCTATGTTTCTCCCCCCCCCCCCTCTCCTCCTCCTCCTCACTAGAATCACACATTTCACAGTTTGCATCAGTAAAGCTAGTTCGGCCATTTGCATCTTGTCATCATGATGAGCTCAGCACAGAAAACCAAAATGCTTCACCCCACATTAACACAGAATTTGCTAACTCTCTCAGTAGTCGAACCCATGTGAAAAGTATTTGAATTCAGTTGTGCACCAACACTTACAAAATACAAACTCGTATGAAGGCTTCTTCACTCAATAGTAGATGGCCAGCCACAGCCAGCTGTCTTACACACTGCATGATTGGAAACCACATTGGTCAAAAGGAATTATGCAATGCGTAGCAAATCCCAGCCAGGATCCCCACGTCAGTCCGACGTAGATTTATATAGCAGAGTCCCTACCTCAAGCCGATATCAGAGCGATGTTGTAACCAGCAGATCTTTGTAGGAACGATGTCATTCCTATGTGCAAACGACGGCAATCCTAGGCGTCGGACATTCGTGCGGATGCTGGCTGAGAAGAGATGGCTTTATTATTGATGAGGGAAGTTTGGGATTTAAATGAGTAAACCTTGCATGTATGCATGTGTTCCCGCATTTAGTGATCCTGTTCTAAAAAAAAAAAACAATGTTTTTTTTTTCACCAGAACCCCCATAACATTTGAAGAGACTTTGATAAATCACAATCGGAAGTCCTGGGCCGAGACACCCACTGATGTACGCGAAGACTATGGTGAAGAGTACTTTGACGCATTCTTGAAGCAGGTGACCAAAAGTCTGAAACAGGCACGCCCCAATGTCCAAGAGGTGGGTAAACCCGGGCATTTTATGCCACACAGCATTAGAATTGCCGACTGAGTCTGGTTTACCATTTTAATATTCCATGGTATGTATACACGATTCAGTTGAATTATGGTTCAAGTCTATGTCACAAGGAGTCATACTTCATTCTACCGGGAGATTTCTTCGAAGTAATGCAGAGCTTGCTTCAGTATACATGCATTTATGCAATGTATACCACGACTTTCCATGGAATAACCCTTGTATGAAGCCAGAATTGATCTAATGCTGCAGCTGTATTCCACTAGTTTATTTGTTAGGTACCGTCTTCATCCAACAGGTTGCTTTTCTTTATCTCCATTAATAATGCACTTGAGAACTTTCAAACTTCATAAATCAATTTTTTCAGCTTCATGGATATGTGACTATGGTCGCTTTTCTATCTGGGTCTTCATTTGTTACATGTATCTTTGTTCGTCACAGTATTTACCTTTTGTCTTTTACAGGTTGTTGATAATATGTTAGAGGCAGTGTGTGTGCAGAATCCCAGCCACCGTTATGTGCCGTACTGGAAATACAGACTTAGGGCATTCATCATTAGCTCTTTACCAGTTTCAGTATCGGACAAACTGTTTGCAGCTAGGTGAGTGAATTAGAATCGACATGTACATGTATTATGTTATTGTCTTTCATGGAATATAGAAGCATCATAAGTCAAAATCCTGAGAAGTACAAGAACTCATGGGCATCTTCAGCAATTATAAAAATGGATAGTAAATTTAAAAGAGACTGAACAGAAAGTTTATGAATGAGATAGTGTCAGTACTTATGGTATCGAATTTTGCTTTTTGTTGTTGTTTTTCTGTCATATTTCTAATTTTGGACAATGCCTACTGAGCTGAGTTCAGGCATCGATTAGGTTCATTTTGTCAAGTATTTTATTGGTGCAAATGAATTTCTACAAGATTTATACATATGAAGGGTTATTGTTGTGACAAAGTTTCAGAAATATGCAAATATGGACCCAGAAATAACCATACTGGTATTCATTAAAACTATTTCTGTCTCCAGTGGAAAAATCTACATAGCTGTCCAAGTCTAGCAAAGAATGTCTCAGAATTACTCTTCAGCAAGAAGTTAAAATAAATCTGTTGACATCTTTCACCACTGATCTCATTCCACCAGGGAAAAACCCTTTCTTGCATTTCTATAGTGTTGCACAGCAGTATAAACTAAGCAGGGCTCTTCAGATATTGTTCATTCCTAATATGAGATTTGGTATACATGTATTATATTTTTTGCAAGAAAGACGTTTTGTTGTTCCGTTTCAGATTTCCTGTGAATCAGCCAGTGTCAAGGAAAAACAGAAGCCCCAAGACTCCTAACAGTGCATTTGATAAAAAATTCAACATTGGTGAAAATTCGTCATAGTTGTTATGTATCATCACAACACTGTTTTTTAGTACATGTATTTGTCTATACCGCCATTGACAAGCTTTTTGGATAATTTAGTGCTGAAAAGAGACCCCATTTTACAATTATCCCAGACACATTTATGCCCATATTGGTCTTTTAGTTGACTTATCTTAGTTTGAAATTGAAAGAGTAAGTGAATAAAGTACATGTATCTTCAAATACCCCCCATCTTCAATGAATGACACTTTAAACATGGATGAAGAAGGGGCATAAGAATTTTGCCTTGTCATCCTTGACATGTCCAACTAGCTTACATAACAACAATCATCACGTCACAGTTTATTTTGCAATTGGGACATTATCACAGCAAACCGTTGGAGTTGGATAAATTTCACAATTGATGTAAAACAAATCAAACAAATGCATTGTTTTTTTTTAAGCTGTTCAGTGAAATATATATCAATATATGTATTATATCATCACATTTCTTGTCAGCTATGAAGTTTTGTTACCGAATTTGTAAGAGCTATTTTGTGTTAATGGTTTGACGTGACTCTCTCTTTGAGGTTGTTTGACAGATTATGTGATATCGTTTTATGAAATTGTATTTTTGTAAAACATAACATTTGAAAAAATGATGTATTTTATTGTATGAGCCTCCTAAGTTTCACAACATCGCTGTAAACTGATTTCCATCTTGTGTGTTTTGTTTATTCATTGTCAGATGTGTTTTGTTCTATTTAAATGCATAACCTGTGCCATCTAATTTTCCCAGCATTGCCTGTGTTTTGTAAATAGTGTAAAGTTCACTGATTGGAAATCATCGTTGTTAATAAATATCATTATTGTGTTGCTTGTACTTGCAACTTCCATTTTGTCATAAACCATAAATATGAGTATGATCATCTATTGTGTCACAGAAGTAAAAAAACTTGTGTACTGATGTATTATATTAATTCATGACCATGCGTTCTTCATGTAAACATTGTTGTGTGTAGATTGTTTTCATTCATCAACAAGCATCTATGGTAATGGGGCCTAACTTGTATATGCATATGTGCAACATATTGAAGCACATTTCTCATATATTCATTAATTACCCACAACACCCATAAAAGAGACTTTAACAGGAAACTGCCCGTGTTTCTTGACATTATTCTTGTAAAAATCAGTGGTGTGCTCAGAAATTCTGGGGAGAGCACTTGAAGTTTTTATAAAAACTTAAAACAGTTATCACCCATTGATATAAAGTCATAGATGGAAGTTGAAGGATGAATCTACTTCGTTTTTGCTGAAAATTCAAAAACAGTCACTGCAAATGCACATTTATATTATAATATACGATTAAGAATAATTTAGTTCATGCAAAATTTTAGTTTTGAGATGCCTTGAAGTTCAGCAGCAGTTTAACTACCTACAGATATAATCTAGGTTTTCAGATTGGTGAGAGAGGGGTCTCTTTAGGTTGACTTGACGGTTGGGGAGTTGTGCTGGCTCGGTGAACAACCCTGCATGATATAACTACAATTTTTCTTGAAAGTGATGCAGTAGAGGTATCAAGCTGTGATGTTCTTTATATTAGGATCCCATCTCATTCAGTTGGGTATAAAGGGAAAATCAGTCTCCAAATACTTATTAAAGTTTTCAACTGTTTCTATGAACCCTGTAGAAGTTGTGATTTATTGCAAATTGTGAATTCTTGTTTGTTGGCCCCAAAATATTATAAATCAGAAAAGAATGTAAATGAGATACTGTCAAACTGAAGTTGTATTTGTAATTGTCAGGTGTCTCAGGATGTTTAATCACATTCTTTTCTTAGAATAAATTTTAAATGAAGTGCCTGTCTTAAAGGAAATATCAGAGGATAATCAATAATCTAATTATTTTCGTCTTTCATAAACAGCAGATTAATAGTGCATGTAACAAGTCTTCAAGGCTATGCCAGGGATAAACCATTTCATATTCCTGTAGAAATATTACTGAAATAGATGATAAATTACATAGGAATGTTGCACTGGTCTCATTTCACTGCACCGTAAATCTTAAATAAAGTATGACACTAGAACATCAATTAACTGACAACTGTAAAGTTAGATTTATTTCTTCTGACCATTTAGTTTACAAAAGTATTCACCTCAGGCAATAAAGTGAGCTTTTTGCTCTGAGCAATGTGAATGTTAGATCAAAAACTGAAGTCTACCCAGCAAATGAAAGGCTATTAAAAGATTTTACGATGGCATTCATTATGACACAAAGAATGGTTATATGTGTGCTCTCTAAATACTTACTAATTGTCATGCTCATAAGCAAACTGCATAACCAAGAGTAAGACGATTAGTGTTTTTTGTCATTGTTAATGTTAACACCATGAAGCGTGATTACATAATTTGTACTGAATAGTGAATATGCCTTCAAGAAGGAAAGGTGATCTCTCAACAGGCAGGAAAACAAACTGTCCAAGTAAAAAGTAAGATGGGCCTTGCCTTAGGCCTAGATGTAACGGGTTTTTTGCAATGCGAACTGCCTATCTGAATTATCTCATGCATTTTACCACTTCTGTTTACAAAACAGTTTATTTCTTCTGTAAAGTGTTAAAAGCTGAATTGTGCAGTTTGGTTATGAATGTGATGAAATGCAACTAAGTAGTGTGTACTTCAAAACTGAGAATGCCTTTCTGCCTGTTTAGTTAGGACTGCCACGCCTTCCTGTAGTGAAACAAAAAATCTATTTTCTTACTGAATTTCATTTACCACCAAAAACTGGCACTTTTGATTCCAACAACATCATACCTTCAACACTGAAAATTATACACGTATATTATATATATACAATTTTTGTAAATAAGAACAGCTTCCTTGCCAATTTTTTAAAAGCAGATGATAGTAAAAATTTATTGGTTACGTTAACTAATTACATGTATATATATACAAATTAAATTTTGAAAGACTGAATGGTCAACATAACATGACAAATAAACTGCACTGAAAGAAATGTGTGCAAAAGCATGGGAAGTCCAATAAGTGAAAGGCCGAGAAAAACTGCAAATTGGGAAAGCAATCTATCACCCAGCAGTCAACTGTAACCTGCATTCAAATACATTCAAATATTTACACATTTCACATACTCATACAAAACCAGTGACATCATGAGGGCTTGATATGTTGAAATCATATATACTTGAAATAATTCTACAATGAAAAGAACAGTGCTGGGACTAGTCATACTAAATCACCAGTATCTTCACTTTCCATTCTTTCAACACACTGACTGACAAATGAACCCAATTGATCCAATTTTCTTCACTTGGTAGAGGTTTGTGTGGCACAAAATTTGTGAAAATGCTTCATCACCTAGGATGAGAAATAAATGACACTTATCACTCACTTTTGCCTTTTGTCATGTACCTGGTACTTACTCATTAGAAGTGCATACGACATAATTAACTCTTACACACATTACAGGGTTGTGAGAATGGGTATCAGAATGTTTTATCTGGAATGCATGTACTGCAAATTTAGGAAAAAACAACATGAAAATTTATATTTATCTATGTGAAAAAATTTCTTCTCTCAGGTCCTTTTTTGCTGATAGGCTACTAAAGCATAAAGATATTCATTATCACAGACGATTTGTCATTGTTTAATTTTGAAAAGTACCTAACTTCAAACTAACTCTGATACTTCATTCAATATTAAAACAAACAACACACACATACAAAATCTGTGGGGTCGCAGCAGTGCTTGGAACAATGTTAAAATATGGCCAACAAAAAGAATAAAGGTTGCATGTATTGTTTCTTTACAGCTTGTAATGTGCGGATTTTGCAACACACAAATTCTTCTTTTTTTTCCCATATTCACACCTCAGAAATAACATAAAAGTCCTCGTACTTATCTACAATATCCGCGTAAGACTTTCCTTTTTTTTCCTTCAAAACCAGGTGGATTAGCAAAAGCCTAGGTTTATGAACAACATCGTGTCAACCACATAAAATGTACACCGGCAGTGTGCAAAGTTGTGTAAAAATTTATTATTTTGTATCTCAAACACAAAATCCTTGCATATCAACGCATTACTTAAAAGCAAAATTAAAAATCCGGTCAGCTGGCTTTTGAACATCTTATTAAAATAAAAAATGTCTACCTAAAGAAACAATATCTATTTTAAACAAAATTGGTGTGGTGAGTTTCTCTTTTTGGAAGTCCCAGCTTTGATAGTCAGTTGACATAAATATACATTCTAGGGACTAGTTTGATAAGAAAATCTCATAAACTATTTGCAGAATATGTCCTTACAACATGTTATACATGTATAATCAGTCACATGGTATTTTTGTGCCAGATATTATGAGGGAGAAAAAAACCTCTGGGTTTTTCCTTGTTTTATTGTCATATTTCATATGCTGTGACTGCATTGCATCTATCGGCTGCAAACAGTCCATGACAGTTCTCGCACAAATTTATATGTCTTACTGGCCTTGCACAAGTAAAGATGCTATATGAAATCATTACTTTCCTTGTCAACATATGATCATATTTTATATATAGCACTGTATCTCCTTGTCAGCAAAATTCTGCCAGAACTAAGTACATCTATTTCGTATATATACAGTGTATAATATACTTTTTCATATGAAGGCTGATAATGCATTTTTTATGGCAGCTTCACTTAGTAAGGTTGCCTACTTTTACTAGAAAGGTACCTATAGATGATAATTATATAAAGATGTGAGGTAAACACATTTGAATATGTAATGAAACTGGCTGCATACCAAAGTTGGTGTGCTTACAAACTACAAAGATCAAACAGTTCTTCTTTTATTCCTCCTGAAAACTTGAAAAATTATTATATTACAATGGTTTTAGTCAAAGATGGCAATGTAATTGTAATGTGCTGGCACTACAGTAGTGTTGCTAGTATAGCAATTCATTATGTCATCCTAAGTATACTTGCCATACAAATGTTTTTTTGTCATAATGTCCATGTTAGCAAAATTCTATTGATACCTCACATAAGAATCAACTTGTACACATCAATACATAATAAAATTTTGCAACAACCACTTGTGTCTCCCTTAGATTTTCATTTCTGAGCATGTATGAATGATATGAGCGTGCGTTTTCTTTCACATTATGGTCAAGCATGATACGATTGAGGGCTGACTGACCAATGCTAATGTAAAAGAATCAAAATTTCAATATTCATGTAATGACAAAAAAAATCCATAACTTTGTCAAAACAATGACAAGATCAAGAGGCAGGTATATTTCTAGAGCAGCTGTAACAAGTTTTTTTTTATTATAAACACCAACACACAAAAATCCAGGAAGAACTGTCTTCATTTCATATTCAATGGCAATATTATAATCAAAAGGTTGCCGGCCAAGGTTATGTGAACTATTTTATGATTTGCTTGCTTCAAAAATTGACTTATGTTTGGCTGTGGGTATAAATAATAAAAATCCTGAAATATTATATTTCACTTATATCTAAACCAGGAGTGATTTGGAAAATTTGTCTTCACCACAAAGTGCCCACCAACATTAGTTCCAGAAAGACAAGGATATGAAATGATAATTTAGTGAAAAATGCAGAGTGATGAACCTGATGTGGAACGATGATGATGACATTTTTAAAAATTGCTGAGATTATATTAGCATCATTGGAAAAGCGTATCATTGGTCATTACACTGGCAATAGCATCTAGTTGACAATAATTTACAATAACAATTGGTTCAGGAAAGTATATGCATGGATCAGGTGGCCCTGTCACCATTTTGTTAAATATACATGTATATACAAATATATTGCACCCTGAAATGTAGAGTTGAAGCGGCACTTGGTCAGCTGTTCTCATCACCACCTTCATCAACGCTTGATAGCACTGCATGGTTGGAGCAGGTTTCCTGAGAGACAGAAGGGAATTAGATTGTTTCAATCGTCTTAGGTAATACACTGATCCTAGTACACCAAATTATCTATCTGGATAAATGATCACTGTGAACAATGACAATAATATTCAAAAAATCCTATAAACTCCAAGATTAAAATTTAGTGAAATCTCATTCCTGTGCTTATTTTGTCACTGCACGTCTCAAGGTGCTTAGTCAGAAACTAAAAGCAAGAAAAATTAATATAATTAATCACTTCATCAAGAGCATGAACTTATACTACAAATTACTTCCTAATCTAAAGACAATAAATATTTAATAGATGTACTATAAGGTGAAAATTCTACATTGCTAATTCCTATACAAAGCTTTTAAATACCAGCAGATATTCAAATGGAAAACTCTCCAAACTGAAATACAGCAGCCTGCTAACTCTCTCCTGGGAAAATGATTTCTTATATAAAAGCCTTTTGTGCTGCATTTCTTACATATCCACAACCAGCCATCACCAAGACCCAAAAGGGGAATACTGAGATTGAGAATACACAACTGTGACTGCACAAAGTGTATGGATGGCATGAACTGCGAGTAAATTAATCTAGATGGATGTGACATCTCAGTCATACAGCCTGAGTCAAACTAACTGATAAGGATAGTGTATACTGTCACAATGTATACTGGGGCATCAAAGAAAACCGATTAATTAGTATAATTGTACCGGCAAGGATGACTGTGATAAATCTTTGTAACATCCTTTCCTCTGACGAACAAGTTCTCCCCATAACAAATTGAGACCACACAGGGGACACTTGCCCTCCACTGGCAAGAGTTTGGAGGGCTCATCAAGAAAATGTTGCGCCAAGCAAATAATATGGGCAGCCATTGAACAGCTTGGATGCAGGCAGGTTAAGGAAATGTCTTCACTCTGTGCAAAGAAGTAAAAATTGAATAAATTAAAATAACGTTTCATGAGCTCGACAAGACAGTTGCACATATATGACAGCCTGTTCAAAACTAAAAAAAGTAAACTCAAAAGATTCAAGCTGTTGTGGCTTCCCAATGGAACATCTGAAATTACAATCATAGAACTGCAATGACATAATATCTATTCTATTTGCATACATTACATAATTAGCTGACCTAAAGCCAGAAGGCTGGGTAATGTTATCTCCTGATCCAAAGCCTAATGGGAATAATTATTGCTACAAACAGCACTGTTTGTTACTATATGCAACTTACATGAAAAGAAATTGTAAAACTGCTTTTAACCCTCACCCTGCGAGGGGCGGCAATTGTCGGTATTTACTCGCAAGCGCTCACGCCGCATGGGCGGCAAAAGTCGGGAAGGTCAAGCTCACCGCGCCACGCGCAAGCCGTATTTTCACACATCAGGTCACTGACCTTTTTGAGACGTAACCACCATGTTATTGTTCACTGTATCTCTTCTAAATCAAACGCATTGTGACATGGACATGTTAACCAGTGAACCACTGGTCGGAATCACAAAGACTAAGTTTTCAAAGGCTCTCCCCACACTATCAAAAGATGTAACATCGACATGCGAACTGTTGCTCAACAAATTTGCAATATTATCTCATTTTCTCACAAGCTGACCACCATCTGGAGTTGTCTGTATCTAAGAACCAATCAGAAACAAGCTCTGAAATATTCTTTGCCCCAAATGCCCACATTGGTTTATGTGTCAATCAGAATGAAACCATTTGTGTAGGGCTTGGGAGGGCGTGGCTAGTTATCATGCTTCGTTCTCACGAAAACTACAGCTGTCAGTTTGGAATCATAAGTCAGATCATTGGTTAGAAACTGACAGACTAAGGTTTTGCTGGTTAATTCATTATTAAGCGTGATAAGGCATAGCAGCGAATGTTTTCATACCGATCAATAAAAACCGAACCACGTGGACAGTGTTTGTGGTCATCGCATAGCGGCACGGGTCAGTGACCCCAGATAAGACTCTCCGTGAGTAAGGTCACTGACCGTGCAGCGGGCTTTACGGGTAGAGCGCGGGGTATGGGTTAATTTATAATTTCTAACTGACCATGAGAGATGCATCAATCTATGCCACCTGCTGGTCAGAAATAAGAGCCATTATTAATTTTCTTGAAAATTTGATCAGTCATGAATATTTACGCCATCTTAGAGAAAGCCAAAAATCATCATATTATTATTTTCAATACTTTAGTTATTAAATACATGTAATATCTTTACCAATACTTGATGGTGACAGACAGCACAGTGGCTGTCAGGCATTGCCCCAGAAGCTGATGATTCAGTATTTTGAGATGACATCACTGCATCATTTGGACCTTTCTGTTTCTTGCTTTTGTTCTGTACTTTCTTGCTTACAACAGGTCCAAAGACAACTGGCATGTGCAGTGGTGGTTCAAGGCCTAAGGGACATAAATCATTCTCAGAAACTGGCTACAACATGTACTTAACTGGCACACACAATGATACCACAACTACATGTACCTGTTCACTGGCAATGTTCAATGTCATTCAATGTTAACATGACATAAAATCAGTAAAATAAAAAAGTTAGAATTAAATTCTGTCAAACATTTGCTGATTCTCTAAAAACTTGTAATAACACTTCAGCTAAGTTTTCCCGCCTTCTACATTATTAACAAACAGTGTTACCAGCTCCACCTGATTATGCTGGTTTAAAAAAGATGAAACATGTCTTTAAACACAAAAAAACTAATCATATTTCATATTTTTCTCAAATATCATTCTTGCACACTGGACAACAACATGGAATAGAAAGTGACTGGAAAATGATTCTGAAACAATAAAATAAGAAAAGAGGATGGAATTTGAAACTTCAATCAAACCTAATGGGAAATCCTGTTTGTATTCTTGCTTCAACCATCTAATGGTAAGGCTAAGGCCACACCATGGTGCTGCCCGCAACATGTTACATACAACTCGCCATCTGTACTGAAATGCTGTTTCCTTGCGTGATTTTGCACCAACTCCACGAAGACGTCTTGATTTGTCAGGGTGTTGCCATGCCCATTCAAACTGCACAGAAAAGTAGTGCCAAAAAAACCCCAGAAAAATTGAGGTTATATTCTTTCAGTTTTTTATAAGAAAATGTTTCAATTTTCTTGCCTGCTAACCCTCGGCATTCATTTGCTTGCTATACTCATTTATTTTATTAATTTCATGACAAGGCTTTAAAATAAAACTACTCTGCAATATTACAACTAACAGCAGCATATCTGCAGTAATGGAGGATAAAACCAATAATTTTACTTAGCAGCTTAGTTTAAGTCTGATTATAACATTCCATGGGCTGCCTGTTTTTAGCAATCCCGCAAACCTTTTTTAGGCAATGACAATGGTGAGTTATCAGGCAGAAACAATGATTTACTTGATATTACAACGGTGAACAACTAAAGTCACCAACAAACTGAAGTATGCTAAAACAACCATTCATGCATATTTGCACACAAAATAAACACAGAAGCATTATATTATTCAGTACTGGCAGTTTCCAAACAGAACAGCTTCACTTTTGGTAATCGGTAGCTTTGGCCCAAACACATCGTAACTGAACAAACCCTAACTTCTACATGAAAGGCATGAATAATGCAGATATGGGGAATTTGTAAGCTTTACATGTATATACTTTCCACTGTTCCTTGATTTACTTTTAAACAACCCCACATCAGACTATCATGAAAAACTGTCAACATTATAATAACATGAATATCATGTCAAAATTTCAAGAAAGGAAAAGTCCTTGCATGTTGCTATTTTGGCAATACTTTGGCACTTTGGCAGTTATGGCAGAACACCAATGATAAGCTTACCCTTAAACCAGACACATCATTTGGAAAACCATGAATTATCAGCACCATCTCCCTGTGAAATAAAAATGTAAGAGCTGATGACGTTAACTGCATATTGTGTCATTCATTAAGCCCTATTATGGCTGTTGTAAAACTCAGCAAAACATAATGGAAATCATTCTGCTTCAAATACATATTGAAATAACACCAACTTTAGAACCATTTGAGTGACATCATAAGTCATTGGCGATAACTGACAATAAATTAAGTTTTCAATCAATCTCAACATCCACTTTGTTATTTGGAATTTATCATATTAATAGATGCGATCTAAAACGAGGGAATTTTTTTTTTCTAATGTATAAATTTATGCAGTTTGCAATACATTAGCTTTATTCACTATACAGTAGTTCTTCGTTGGCTTTCCAGACATTTAAAAAAAAAAGTACATATTGTGCCCTTCCCTGCTTCCACAGACTACTCTTGTTATTTTTTTATTATAAATTTAATTAACAAGTTTCAGATCAGTGAACAGCAGAATTACCATGGTCCTCGCCCACTTGTCCTGTAAGCCCCACCAGCATGTGCACCAGTATTGTGTTGTTTAATGCGTCGATTGGGATTCACTGTGTAGCCTATGTAAGTTCGGCCTTTAAATCTTGGATTGAGACAATACAGTAAATAAACACCGTAGAAATCCTCAACCTCATGAACCATTATGGACTAACATAAATATTTCTCCTCTCTGAATGTAGTAGAGAAATTGCGCCTGAGGATGTCACTCTGTGGAGTAGCATAAAATTAGCAACTTAATTTTCATTGTACATTTTCCATTTGTATACATTCCTTAGAGAACAAACATGACATGAAAGGGTGTATATATATATATATATTCATACTAGGAAGACTTTCACTTGGTGAGTTGCATCATGATGTTGATAATGTAATTCTTGCCATCATAACCATTCCTAAGTGGCAAGATAAAATACAATATCCATAAAATATACAGAGAATCTTTGAATATTTTCACCACATTAAGTTGGGCTGGGATTGCACTTTTGTGTTTGTTTTAAATTTCAAGCGATATCAGTAACAACATTCTAAAACATTCCGCAACCTGAAAAAAAAAATCCTAATATTCACAAGAAAACAGATGATTGGAGCCTTACAAGATAATTTTCAAGCACAATCTTTGCACAAGGTCATCTGTTCTGATAAAGTTGTTAGCAATCACAGTACGACCTACAGGTGTCCTGAAAGATGTCTACTGTGTGCATGTGAATACAGAATGCTGACCCAAAGCCAGGGTTGAACTGATTTCCTTCTGGGTTTTGAACTGCTCTCTGATGTTCAATGAAGAACTTCTTTTGACAGAAGGAGTTTCATAGACATAGGCTACATCCTGACCACTTCAAACTTTTACAGTTCTTTACTGATCTTATTTTGTTTTCTGGTTGAAGGGAAGGGGTAAGACTAAGATTAAGAAGCAGGGTTAGGAGGAATGTTAGGTTTCGGGTTAGGGATAGGTTTAGAGTTAGGAATAGGGTGTTAATGACTGAGTGGTCGGGATGTACGAATTTTTTTCCCATTTGAACAATAGTCACCACAGATCTGTTGGTTAGTATTCGACATTGTCTACATTCCCTAATTAGGCTAGATCTAGAATAAATGTTATCTGATTCTAATGTTTCAAAGCATTTTTTTCATTATTTCTGTCCATTAAAGAAAGCATCATGTATCAGCTCAAGAAACAGGAAGGACATTATAATTTATATGAATGTCTTTTCAAGAACTCATACCAAAGGCAGTAGTAATTACATAAATAACTTACTATGGTCAAAGATGATCTAAACTGTTATGGTTTTGAACCAGAGCCTCGCCTACATGCAACTTCCGTTTCTTGATTCTGGTCAGATTTTTATCCTTAGGCAAGTTAGAAAGATTAAATCCGTTAAAAAAAAAAAATCCATGTACCTACTAATGATCCGTTTCAAGCACTTCCTTTTCAAAAAATGGGAAATTGAATGTTTTAAAAATTATATAAAACTTCAGTGATAACTTTTAAGTGTATAGAAATTAAGAGGTGGAAGAACTCCTGATTGTAATTGCTCCTTCATCGAATTGCTAATTGAAAATATCCACAGTATGCGGTGGAATATTTCATTTATGCGGAGTACTCTCGAATTCTTTTATCAGGATCTATGCTTTAGCCTACATGAACCATAGATATAGTGCAATGATATTTATGACATGAATACTAACGTGACTACGTTATACATGTATAAAAAAAAGTCAACTCAAAGACATAATTGGCCAAACACAGTAGCCACAAAATTTTAAAAAAATTTTTTCCATTTTTTTATGGATCTTGTGCATGCAGTCAACTTCTTTGGACCCCTCCTCTGATTAGGCAACACATGAATAAGCCAAACACCCTATTTGGTGACCTCTATCTGGTGGATACAAAAATTCAAAACAGTCCAAAAATCTTGCGGACGCAGTGACCTCCCTTGTTTCTACAAACGCGCACCTTGAAAGTAGGGGGCGCCACTCATCGTCAGCGGGAGATGCGAGCGTAGCGAGCTTGATCAATGAAACCAGTGACTAGAGAACCCAAGCGTAGGCTTAGTGGCAGGTGATAACTTCTGTCAGCCGCGATTCGCGTGTATGCCAGTTCAAAATGTGATCTAGTTTGAATTCATGACGCGGGACTGCATCCAAAACAAAGCATGTCCCATAGGCATTTACGAGACGAGGGTAAACCTAATCCCTCAAAAAATTTGCATGTGGTCTCAAAATGCCTGGCGATTGTTTTGATTCCTAAAACCCGGAAGAATTCTGGAGGAGATGAACTTGCTGACGATGAGGCCGATGAAACTATCGTCGATCCTGCAGATGGACATGTTATTCAGTCTTCAGAGGTTCACAGGGCCCTTTCTCCATCAGGATATAATGGAAAGGAGTTGTTGCAGGATTTCAAAATCCGCAACAAAACGTGTTATTGGAATCCATCCCTTGTTGAGAGTATCAAAAGTTTGGAGTACAAAGGATTTGTAGAGCCCTCAACAATTCTGGTTACCGGAGCAGATATTCACATTGAAAATCTTCGTTCAGCATGGGGGAGGCGAGTACTCAAAGCACCAGCAGGATTTACAATTGAAAGAATAGGTATAGTATGATAATTTTCATATGGGCCTGAATTTGAGAATGTTGATTTCGTGACTTCTTCAGATTTTACATTTACAATCTGTCTTATTCTTATGTAGAATAGGCCTAGATTCTAGGTCAGTAGGCATTGTGATTATAAGGCCAATTTTGATAGATCTAGAATCTAGATCCGTCTCTTACTTGTCTTAGTAGTCTGAGATCAGTTTGTTGTGTCATTTACAGGAAAGAATTTCGCAGTCAGCCTATTCTGATTCATCATCAAAAGTAGGCCCTAGATTTCATGTTTTACCCAGCATTACAGGCCTACTAATGAATTAAACGCCCCACAGTTACAGGGTGATCTTTCATGCTAACTCTTAGCATTAGCCTAAAAGAAAAAAAATGTAGGCCGACTTGGATCACCCAGTCAAGACCACCCTAACACAAACAGCGGCCCCGTCCTCATCCTTTAACCAAAACCTAACCGTATGATTGATACCCTACCATTTTCCTTTTCAATCAGAAAACAAGAAAGAAATTCTGTTGACAAAGAAATATTTTTTTTGTAAGAGTTCAAAGTGGTTGGGATGTGTTGTATGGGACCATCTGCCAATAGCCTACTTGTAAAATGAAAGACTTTTAAAAGTTGCATGAGTGGAACTCATCCCTGATTGTATGTCCTGCTAGCTATCAGCAGACCTAGGTATTACCAGCCATTGGTTCTGTTTCTGATCAATTCTTATTCAATGGCTTGCCCTGTGTGAAAGTACTGAAAGGAAAAAAATGATGTGATCTGGTTGAGGAGTAATAGTGAGAGCTATTCCTTTCACCAATATTGGAAAGTGGTAAATTGTTTTGTCCTCATCAAAATGTTTAGGATCTTTATTGGAAACAGAGACTAGAGTTGACGTTGGCCTCTTATTAAATTGGGGAGAGGACATTCTTATATCTAGGACTACAGTGTGAAAATTTTATAGCCATGTTATGTTGGGATCTGTTTGGATTCCACCACGAAGTATCCCTTTTAAGCATTCGAAATTGATATAGAAATTTAGAACTGTATAGATTCATTTGAAAAAAATAAACTTTATTTAGTGGTGCCTTTTACAAATTTGTTAATATGATTTGTGCACAACAGTGCAATACAGCAAAAGCTATTTGAAATTATATAGTCTACTGTATAGATGTACAAAAATGAGTTTGGTCAAAATATTTTGTGAAATGATGATCACCAAAGTTTGAATGTTCTAGTTCCAGTTCCAAACATTATTTATTTACAAGCTTTAGGGCATCTGGAACCACTCCAAAACAGTCATAATATGTGGTGACAAACTTAGTGTAGACAGTGACATTAGGAGGATTTGTTTAGAGAGCCCCCTGTATCTCTGAGCTCCTCCAATCTTGTGTAGTTTTCTCTGTAAAAAAAAATATTTTTTTTTAAATTCTCAGCTTCACTGAAATGCATCTCTTGGGCTTTTATTAAAGATTTAATGATTTTGAAATGAAGTTCAGTATATATAAGTTCTTTGAAGGCAGATGAATAGGGTTGATGAAAATGAAATCACAACAGGCCCATTTTTCTCAATCCTGTTGTGCTGAGTCAGTAATTGTTGCACTTTTAAAAGCTTTCATTACTCTGTGGGATATGAGAAACTTTAAATTGTTCTCTTGGGGGTGGACTGAGGTCACATTGAATCGATTTGTCATTGACGACATACGTAGGATATTTAATATTTAATAAAATCATCACACAAACACCAAAGGGAACACTGACATCCATAGACTTCAAAATGTAGACAAAGGAGTAGTTATTATGCTTTAGAAGGCCCTGAAATTATATCAGGGAAGTAAATGAAAAAGATGGGATTTGAAAAAGTCAAATTAGGAGTGAGAGGTCGCAGGACCCCTCATTGCGTAGGGCATTCATACATTGCTCAGCTCAACATAACAGAAGAAGGATCTGCCATAAAGCTAATTATCAGTTGACCCAGCTGGAACTCCATGAGGACTAGTAGTTTTAGCACATAATTTCTGAATTCTTGCCGGTACTTTAGGGGTCAACAAAACCAAAGGATCTTAGCAAAGTTGTTCAGTACATATCCTGCCCGCATGCCTTCCTTGTTGAAAGTATCATTTTTCTCTTGTTGTTTAATGGCACAAACAAAATCAAGGCACTTGGTCTGGTTTTTGCTTTGTCTGTGATATGTTTAAGTTCTCACCAGTGCCTGAAACGAAAACGAAAACACGTCTTTCATTCCCGTGCTATAAGTAGTAAGCTCTTTGTTGTTATCCACGTAGAGCCCCCATGTTGATTCGTGGAGCATAGGTAGCCGTTCGCACTTCTGAATGGCCTTTTGAAAAAAGGATTCCGCGTGTGCGAATGGCGATAACAAAGGGGCCAAACAGACGGGTGGCCAACCTGTTATTATAACGGTACAGGAGGAATTTCTACCTCATTGCCTGGGGATGGGGATTAGGGGGACGGGACGTCTTTCGGTTTTGTTCATGTTATACTTTCACTCCTGTCTCCTGTTCCATCTGCATTTCAACGATTCACTTCAAGAGTCAGCTATTGTTCGACCATAGGTCACTGCACGAGCAACTTTCGAAAAGCTTGAATGCGCTATTCTCGTGTGACAGTGCTGCATATAAAATATGTGTCAATCCAGTTTTGTGGTATGCGAAACCATAGATAGTAATATAAACTTAATCCGTTGAGACTGGTGGGTTTCACGTGCAAAAAGTGTCTAAAATATATTAACGACACTGAACGGGCAGCTAAGGTCGCGGCGAATCACGTAAACGTATGATACATAACGTAAACTTTACTAATGGTCTTTTCATTGCATGCAGAAATCCTGCAATCAGGTTTAAATGTTTGGTCATTGCGGGTTAAGGTCAGAACGAACAACAATTGCCAAACAATAATCCCTTAGAACTGAATTACTATAGTTAGTGGGTGTTACCTGTCAGTTGATTTGCATTTCTTTTCGTAGTTTTTTCGTGTTTTTTTTTTTTTTGTAATGCGAAGAAAATATAAATGCCACGATTTTTGCCACTCTAAAAAGGTAATTCGTTCATCCCTCAGCGGCAGCTTTGAAGGAAGCTGAAAGGCCAGTGGAAAGGGAACCAACACTATTGCCCTTCTCGGGAGCCTTTATGGACGCAGTGCTTAGTGTCTCAGGGAAAGTACTTCTGGTCTCAGATGTGTAGCAGCAGTTGATGTTTATGTTTGTGTCCCTCCGGGCACTACTCGTTTAGCAGCGATATTCCAGGGTCCTATACTTAACTAATATTGCCCTTCTGGGCCACTCTAATTTCTAAGCTAGAGCCGAATGAGTAAACAGCACGGGTGATGCTGAGAGGATCAGCCAGGTATGGTGGGATATTGTGATATATCAGTCTTTTCCTTCTGCGGCTGCAATTATGAACGGTTTGGCATACATCAGTGCCATGAGAAAAAGAATGTTGCTTCAAATGTCTTGATAAATCCCAGCTCAATGTAGTACAAGCTGTGCTCGAACCCGCAATATTGTTTTGTTTCGTTACAAATTAAAGGAATGGCTTATCGCGGAATGTTTTGAAAAGAAAGCCAGAGCCAAAGAATTGGCCTTCAAATAAACTTCCTAAGGACAATGCCAGAGTGAAATCTTTGTGAATTATATAATTGCTGTTTTCCTAAAATTCTTGTATTGGTTTTCTGAAGCTTTGAAGTAGGAAAAAAAAAAGTCAGCATGTTACCTTCACGGAATTGCACCACAGTTAATATGTATCTCTTGGTCAGCAGTTGTTTGTGAAATGCGAGGGTAGTATATGTCATCGAAAATGGTCTGACGTATATATTTGTTTATGTTTGCAAACTAACCTGTCTCCCACTGGATCGGCTGTGTACAGAAAGCCGTAGCTGCCACACGGAATCTTAGAAGGTTGGGAAGACCTTGTCAATTTTATTGTTATGATGGTGACGGTCACAGTATTTGACTACATTTTTTTTCTTCTGATTAAATTCTCTGGATCAGATTTAACGGTACACTGCAACAGGAGATACTGAAGGTTAAAACCAGCTTTTGTTTCAAGTACAGGCTTCGGTTTGTGCGGTAATAAGACACAAAACGTAAGCGGATAACAGTATCAAGGATCCTACTGAAAATAAGAGTCATCGGACCAGAATGACGAATTCTTCAAAGTAAGGGTCACCTCCCAGTGTTTGGAAACCACTGCATGTGGTCAGGGTAGTAGAGTTTTTAAAGTAATGGACATCGTTGTGGAAACTTGGACAACTGCCAGTTGTGATGAAACCAGTCCTTTCGTAGTTAATGGTTTGTATTGGACTGAAGACCATAAATCGGCAGTGTCCCTCAACAGAAAAGTTGATGCGGAAAATTTAATGCACTGTAAAATAGGATTTAGACACAGACCATAGCAAGTTAAAACACAGTCTGAGTCAGGAGGGAGATTTTTTAAACGAGAAAAATGCAGTGGTTCGGTGCATTTTCATCAAAAACATGTTGATTTTTTCTCCCTTTTTGTTGGTGGGAGGGTGAATGAAGAAGATATAGTAATGTGTGCACATGCTGTCCTGTCTTGACTGTGTGTGAAGGGGAAAGTATAGTTTTTATTTGATTTCAGAGAAACCCTTTGCCGACCAACGACTCCTCTTTGAGAGGTAATACCCCAGCTCAGTAATAGTGCAAGGTCGTAAAACTTGGCGTCAGGGATGGTATTGCAGGGGACACGGCCTCTCTTTTGTTTGTTGACGTGACACCCGGTTAGTCCGGCCTAGAAATCGTTAACTGAGATGTTTGAATTTTACTGGAATCAAAATCATCGCATTTTACAGGTTTATATAGAGCAAATAGTCGATTGCACTTGACACAGTGAACTGTGAATGCCCGTGCTGTTACCTGAACGCGTCACGGTATTGTATAACGTCATGTCAGACTTATTGCCCACTGGAGTCAGATTTCATTGCCGTCGTCTGCGGCTGACCATTGGACTATTGGAGCGATGGTTCACGTTCATGATTTGTTAACCAGCTGCGTTTTACAAATCCAAATAAACTTGATATGTACGGCGTTTATGGGCTGAAAATGGATGTCTTGTAGGTAGAGAATAATATGGCCTATGCAAATGACCAGTGTTTCGTGGGTAGTATTGACTTTTTATGATTGAGTTTGCACTCGCCTTCAAGAATTTCTGTTGCCCCATGCACAACTATTTCTTGCAAATCGTTACACCCAGCCACCGTGGAACAAAATTCGTCCTCTGTTTTCTTAAATTCGGCATGCCGATTTTTGGTCGGATCTTTGGCTAAGAAGAAGTGTGAATAGAGTTACGTGTAATATTGTGCAGAAGAAAAGCATACAGTTCTGTAACATCTCAAATCATCTCTTGACGACGGTCGTTTTACAGACATCTTTGACATGATCGTTACTTTGAAACGATGATGAGTACTCAAGCACACTAATTGTCAGACAAGAAATCCATTTTGTTTTTGTATCTTGAAAATTTGAAGCTGTGGCATATTTTTTGGTCCCAATTCGAAAGTATGCGAAAAAGGTGTTAGGAGTTAAATGTGAATCAGTTCCATGGAAATGCGGGATCACTTACCAGCAGTTACGCAGTCTACCAGATTTGGACTGCATTACGACTTCATAGCTCAGCTTGCATGTAAAACGTGTATTTGCCTTGCTAAGTTGTGGGGCCTTATACATCCAAATAAAGTTACATAGCTCATTGGTATTCACCAGCATGTGAAATCTTTATTTGTGCAGCAAATAGAAAAGGCAAATGGGTTCTTCGCTGAATGTGTATACATGGTACCTGCCGTGTAGATGAAAGAAGGTCGTAACCCAGACTTTTATTTTTCAAGGACTATATGAAGATTCTCTCTCTCTCTGTGGTCCCCCCCCCCCCCCTTTTTTTTATTATTTGGTCATTGTCATTAAAATTCACCATGATTATATATGACGCCCGTTCAGTCAGGCTATTGAACCATGCAGTTTCCAGAAAGTAAGCATTTTCATAACGATCGGTGGACACGTTTTAATTTTCTGTGGGAATGCGGCGATACAATGACATGACCGCACAAATGTCGCCTTGATCTCATAAAGGAAGCGCCGAGACAGGTACGGTTTAATTTTTGTGTGTAGAGTGGTATTGTTGCACCAGGTTCAACTCTAATTTGTGGTGTTGATTCAGTTACAACCATAATTATGTTATCAACATTGTTTTGGTTAGAGGCGGTCTGCTTCAACCTTAACTCCCCTGTGATAGGTGGGGGACCTTGGGAAAAGTAAAAGTTGATTCGTCCAGAACGTCCAGAATATATCCTAAAGTAGCCTGCCGGCCCCTCTCAAACAAAAAATTCAAAATGTGGTCAAGTCGTGCTACTGTTCGTGTCTTCTCTGCATCAACCCATAAGTAACGACATAAAGTAATAGTGTCCTGCACATTTGGCAAAAATGCATTTTCAGACAGGTATACTTGAACATCTCAAAACATGGTAGTGTGGATGTTTTTGTAGTGGTTGATTTCATGACATCCCATAGATTTTCTCAGTAGCAACCCACAGTGAAGATGAAATCTTGTCAAGATTGCCTAGGCATACACCAACAATTTCAAAGATACCTTTATAGGGCCGAAGAACTGAACGAGTCTTCCAAAAATCAATGTATTGGCAAGGTTCATTCAGTGCTATCGGTTTGCCAGTGAAAACGAGTTTGCAGGATATGCAAAGATGTCAGGGTGACTGCTTTTATTGAACGAAAATTCCATATTGGAGACACAATACCTGACGGAGGTTCGTCTATAACCTTCCCCGGATGTGAAATAATTTTGTTTTTCAGATCGTAATTAATTGTATTTGGTCAGATAAAAAAAAACAACAACAACCACGGGATTTCTCATTCATATTTTATATATATGCATATTGCAAGTTGGAATGCAGTTTCTCAATATGTCAAAAGAAAAGAAGTTGGGCACGCAAAGCGAAATTATTAGAGCACTGTTAGTATAGTGCATGCAGCCATCTGAGATAATATCGAGCAGGCAATTTCCGTGCGAGATTTTGAAAATGCAGAGTTCAGTTTAGAGAAAGCATGTCGACCCGATAACTGCCACATTGTGTTAAGAAGAATCAAGACGATAGACAGAATATAACGATCACAGGACAGACTGAAGGAATCTACCAGAAGCACCCATCAACCACCCGATCGAAAGAGCAGAGATCTCCATTGAAATTTACCCTGCGAATGACGTGAATCTGGGCCGAAATTGTTAACACCTAGTCTAGTACAAATATCGCGAGCACTGCACTTGAATCGAGTTTCGTTGCGAGTCATTCTTGGGCGTGAGGAATCCGGTAACCTTTTCATTCCAACAAACTATCCTTCCCATACCACACAGCTATCCGTTGTCTATTAAGATCACGGTGGGGCCGAAAGCGCGTTTTGCAGATCATTTCGGTTATTTGAATTAGATCCCAAATGATGTAAATGCAACCTATGGGTAATACTTTTTAGTGCAATATGACTATCAATATCACTGCACGTAGTGTAGCTGTCCAGAGCGAAAATCCGTAATGAAATATTTATGTGCAATTGTCTCTGTATTGTGCGGTTTTAATTTGCAGGAAGGTTCAGAAATATTCTGGCACATGAAGGCATAATAATTGAGGAAAAACTATGACACTACAGATCAAAAGGTTTAGTGTTTCAAAATCAATAATGTCATTTGTGCTGATTTTTATCTTGAATTCAGCAGTCTGACGTAAAGTGCCAGACGATGTGTAGTGGTTTTCGGTTTGTTATTTTTTCTGTTCTAATGGGGTTTTGGTGAAAGATCTATTCGCTTTGCTTGAAGTCATTAACAACAGTGGCATTTTCTCGTTACTACTGGTAACTATTGAGGTTGAGGAGAAGTAAACTGCCGTGTCAGAGCTGGCGACATTTGACGGGGTCTAATCGAGCCATTGTGTACGCGCTCCACTGTTCCAGTCATTGGTTTTGAGAAGTGTCTGTATTTGATGTTAAACATTCTGCTTGACGTGCATCTCAAACTTGATGATTACTCAAGGATTGCCATGTTTCGTCCTGTTGACTTCTTGAGTCCGGCTCTCTCTCTCTCTCTTTCTTTCTTCCTTCTCTTCCCCACTCTCACTTTTTCTTTGTGTTCATGTGTGTACTGTTAGCTGTCGTAAAGGTGGCCTCCGGTCCAAATAAAAGTTTCTTTTAAAAAAACAAAAAGTAAAGAGGCTGAGAGAGAGAGAGAGAGTGAAAAGGCGAAAGAGGTGTTCGATCAGACTTCATATATTTTAGGTAAAAAGAAAACAAAAAAAAAATAATACAAGAATAATGTGGTTCTTCAGAGTCCATTGTTATACCCAACATTTCTTCTCCATCGTTCTCTCAATTTGTTGCCTACGGTTTAGTTCGAGACCAGTCTCTGTTATTTAATTTACTGAAAATGGTGCCTGGAAGAGTACACACCTGTGAAAAGATTATTATTATTATTCTAAAAAGGAGAAGGAAAAACCAGGAGAGAAATAAAAAAGAAAGGAGGGGAAGGGGGGGGGGGGGAAAGCCCGTAACCAAAAACATTCAGATTGAAGCAGTGCAGTGATATCCGACACATCCGCTTTGGTTTCCGATTGCTGTTATCACAGAAAATGGAATTGTTGCGGTTACAGTGTTGTATTGATCCGAACGATATACATCGGCACATATTTAATTGGGGAATCCTTTTTACTGAATTTGAAGAGTGGTCTCAGCAGAAGATTATTCGTTTCTAGCAATAAATAGATTTCACGTCGGATTGAAAGTATGTGACATTTGGAAGCCGGAAGGCATAGGTCATCTTACGTCTTAGGATTTGTCAGACCTTTTACAAAACGTTGAAAAATAAAGTCTTTATTTTAAAGGTCTGAATTTCATCTTTGAAATATTGAAAAAGAAAAAGAAAAGGTCCTTTAAAAAAAAAACATGGAAAGTGGAAATAAAACTTGGATAAACCGGAATGCAAATGACCATACGCACTCCCCATTTCCGGAATAATGCGGCTTCCTTACTTTCATATGATATTGCAATGGCATTTTGTAACCTTGAAGACTGAATAGCGAAGTTTGAAAAACCTTGAATTTACGCAATGAAAGTTGGTAATGAATCCTGTCACCTGGTCCTGTTTATGCCTTGCAAGTCTCAAATATGAGAATTAATCCTGGAGAGAGCTCTCCTTTGTCCGCTGCCGTCGGTGGAGCTTTACTGTAGTATTGTCAGATCAAGTTAGTAGGTGGAGGTATGGTGGGATACCATATAAAACAGTTTTGTATTATTCTGCAGGAGAAGGGCGGTCGTTATTCACGTGAGCATTTATTATAGATTTCCGCGCGTTGAACCAGATCGTTAAACCGTGAAATGACATTTCAATTGCAACCCGCCAAAGCCAGTTTAGTTCATATCGTGTTTTTTTGCCTGAACGTCAAAGTGAGTCATTGGGTTTGATCAACCCTATACTGCAGTGTCGGCCCTTGACGGACTGTCAGTCAGAATTAGAGGGGGTGAGTGGGAACTGGTGGGACCCAGGTAGCTTGTTCAGCGTCGGGGTTCTTTTGATGCTCAGTTTAATCCCGAGCATCTGACCGTCCAGGAGAATACCGAGGAGAAATGATATCTGCTTAATGCCTTCCCCCCCCCCCCCTTTTTTTTCCCCTACCTCAAGATTTTTTTGGGGGGGGGGGAAAGAAGGGGGTGGGGCATTCATGATTTCATTCGCCATTTATAACTTTTTGCGTTCACAAAATATGTGCTGGGGTATTAAAGAAGATTGTATGGTAATATTATGTCACGGTGGCATATTTACACATTCAAAATCTGGTCTCATCTATGTAAAATTTGCCCTAATCTAAATTAAAGTCAAGATAACCAAGGCAGTCTTAAGCATTCAATGGTAACTGATCTACAAGTGTGGGTTCAGACTGGCGGGCGAATGTAACGTTTGCATACGAACTCGAAGAAGACGATGAAGTGAATTAAGGGTTGAAAGCTATGCGGAACCGAATACGTTACAAGTTTCCGGTGACTACTTCCCAGTTTTCTTCATAATGTCACGAGTCGGCTCTGGTGACCACTGCCCGAGTAAACTTTGACGAGCAGCAACGTTTGACATGCTGGTTGCCCTCATTTCCTACCGAGCGTTTGTTCTCTAGACTTTCAGAGGCCGGGGTCGTTCTATTGTTGGCGTTAATGAAATTGCTCTGGGAGGGCAAACTGCAAGGGAGGACACTAAAGCTTTGGAATAACAGCTCCGGCAAACAAAACTAAAGACGCTGACTTGCTAACCTGTTTACTTTGAACTCAAATAGAGACTTGTTTTGAACAGCTGTAATCGGCGACCCCAATGAGGTTATTCAATATGTTTGTCGTACCTGAGTGCCTTTATGCCGTGTCTGCCGCCCGTTGTATGAGATGCCAAGTTGGACTATCTCCTTTGTTTCTCTCGTTTTTTCTACACAGTGTCCACTGTGTCCTTTGACTCATCAGATGTACAGGGACTGGGATTATTAAGGAGTTAAAGACAAAAGCGAGCGTGGGTGGGTTATGGCTGCTGTTTCCACTGTCGCTTTTTATTCTTTCTTTCTCCTTTGCTGTTCCTTCGCTTGCATGTTGTGCATTCGTTCTTTCATTTTGTCTTTCCGTCATTTCTTCCTCACCCCCCCCCCACACACACACACACATTTTTTCTAATTTCCATCCCCCTCCCTCAAGTTGAAAACAGTTGTTGTTTTCCTTCGGCTATTTTTGAAGCTTACTAACTTGCAACTCTTCCGCTCCCCAACATCGTGGTGCCACAGCACACTTTGCTGTGTTATATTTGAATGAAAATGCCTGCTTTTGTCCAGTCTCGTACCTTTATCATTGGGTTGAGATGAACGGTGAAAGTTGAAAGCAAGCTGCCTGCACAAACTTTATTGACGCGTCCACCTTTTCCTCACCACAAGAACTTCAGTTTCTCTTTCTCTTTTCTCCTCCCTGCTCCCAAATGATTATGGCCCAATGGAAATCGAGAGATATGAGGAAAAAAAAAACAATTATGAAGATTTGAGCTTCACATGGTCATGCATTAGAATCGATTTGTGGCAATCGCGCCTTTGAAGTGACTCCTAATCAGCGCCAGAGAATCTTGGTTTAGTTTCAGTTCAGTTGGCACACCGCCCCACTGTGCATATTGTGTGGAAAACAATAACACAAAAAAAAAAAGGTGAAAATGAAGTTTTTGTTTCTTTTTGAAGGAAAAAGAATGAAAGACAGACTGGTTAACACTCACATCCCGTTACTGGCAGAATGGGAAACAGCCAACCATTGATATACTACATGTCATGTGGTACACCTATGCAGCCAACTGATTTATAAATACATGTGGAAGGGGGGGGGGTGTCTTGTTTGCACCTTTTTTTTTACGAATGGCAAAAAACATTGAAAAAAAAATTTTTTTTTTGATATCATCCGCACACTTGCATGTCGTATTCAAACAAAATTTGACGGACCAAGATATGGGGTTGAAAAGGACAAAAACAAACAAACAAACCAAACTATTTGAGCACTTAAACTTTATCGGTGACAGTTTGTACAACAACAAAAAAAAAGTGAATAATTACGTGTTTGGCACGAGCTGCTCCCGCGCCCTTTCATCGTGAAAAGGATACCTAACAGATTTTTATTTTTTTTTTACGCTTCAGATTCTCTTTTTGTCTACCCTTCTTCTTATCTTTCTCTCTCTTCTCTCCTCTCCCCCCCCCCCCCCCCTCCGCAAGTTAGATGGGGGCATACGTATTTCATACCACTGTTAAATAAAATAATATAGTGTGACTTGGTTGCCACAAAAGTTTTTAAGGCAGTTTCCCTTTCATCTTTTTCTTATCCCCAGTACCTTACCACAATTCGTAATAGACGACTGCAGATTATTCCCCAGGGGAGAAAGCGTGCGTTTAACTGTAGTGGTTTTTCTTTGTGAAGTCGGCATCCTTGCACTGACAGATAATTATGTTCCGGCGGCAGATCTATTGATGGATTTCTTTCTAGAAAGTGATTGATATATTGTAAGTTTTGTTGGTTTCCTAAGCGCATGCAGTATCTGCTGTGGGTACCTCATGGAATGGAAAGTAATAATTTTTACTCCACTTTCCCTGGCATTATGCGTACTATTCAGGGCTGCGGAGTCGGAGTCGGAAGGTTTCTGAGTGGAGTCGGAGTCGAAAAAAAAAAGAAGGTCGGAGTCGGAGCTACGTGAGCTGGAGTCGGAGTCGGAGAAAAACGTTCCGACTCCCGACTCCGATGACCATAAAAAAAATGTCTGGAAAATTATTTACAATGAAGTAATGACCTATGGTCTGTTCTCTATAGGCCTAGTCTATGTCTAATTCCAGTGTGTGAAGGCCCTTTTCTACGCCTATTGAGTATTTTGGTCTCTAGTCTCTATATATTATATTATTAGCTACTGAGGTAGCTACCCCTAAACTGAAAGTGAAACTGAAACTGCTATGTTGGTTGTTTCTGTTGCTTTTTCAAGGAGTAGGACTATGAGGTAGTAACCATTGCATTGAGAGTGAATTGAAAGTAAACATCATTTTGAAATACCTCCAGTTTTTACTCACAGTTGAGTTTGCAGTTTGCAGTCCTCAAGAAGATATTGAAGGTCTTTATTTTGTTTGCCAATTGCCAAGCCAGAATTTTCATGCAGGTAAGTGAACTACATGTACAAGTAAAAATCAACATTTGACTGATGCAGTATGCAGGCCCAGTTCTAGGCCATAACATGCAGAAAATAGACTTTCCCCTGCTCTCTTCATCCCCTTTTTTCTCCTCCCCCTTCTCCCCGCCCATCACCCTCAATTCGGCCTATGACTTTGACCTCCCAAACCCCCCCCCCCCCCACCTTTTTTGTCCTAGAGGTCTGAAATGCTGTACACATGTTCATAGTATCTACTTACCTTCCCCATTGTTTCCAACAGAACATTAAATGTCTTTTTTTTAAATATTTCTTAAAGTGGCCAAAGTTCGACTGATGTGTTTCATTTGACACTAAATATAAAATATAACTGTACTTCTTGAGTCCATGCAAGTGTCATATCTTTGTTTTGTTATTTTTTTTATTATTGTTGTTACTATCCTTTCTCATCCAGCTTTAATTCATTATCTATTGTTATTTATTATTATTATTTTCTTCACTGGTATTAGTAGTATACACAATTTTCACTATTGTTATAATTTTTGTATCATTTTCATAATTGCTTCTGTTATTTATATTATTATCATTATCATCACTGATATTATTATTATTATTATTATTATTATTATTATTATTATTACTATAATTATCATCATAATGTATAACTAAAATGTCCTGCAATTCGACTAGATCTACTTTCACTGAAGCTTTCTCTGTTACAAGTTAAACAAACAAAAATTATACCAAAATTATACTTCAACTCTAAATATAGTATAAAAATTATACAAAAACTATACAGTATAAAAAAAACAACCTATACCTACTTTCTCGCTATACATTATTCTCTCACTTTGCCGAGCAATCTACGATCGTATTTGTGCTCAAATGTAACACAATTGAGCATTCTACAAGTATAGTTGTGTGCTCAAATGTAACATGACTGAGCATTCTACAAGTAATAATTGTGGGCTCAAATGTGACATGACTGAGCATTCTACAAGTATAGTTGTGGGCTCAAATGTAACACGTTGCGCAAGCAGAAATCATGCATCAATAAAAATGCTATTCCTGTCCACTCAGTTGCGATTGTCTTTCTGGTAGTAGTTGTGGTAGTCTTGTGTCCTTTTCCAATAGGAACAAAAATCCTTTCTTTATTTTAATTCTTTTTCTTTTCTTTTTTTCACAGTAGTGTTCTTCACAATGCCACCAAAATCTTCGAAAAGATCATCAGCCTTCTCGTACTTCGAGCTACAAGAAGACTATTTCATTTGTACTGTAGAAAATGACGAAGGAGAAAAGATGCGCCAGATTTTTTCCCAATTCACTGATTTATATCATTTTTAATTTTGGATATTCGTTATGGAAGTCCTTCCGGTAACAATATTAATAAAATTCTAATTCAAGAAATTAGATTTTGTGTTTGTTATACATATTTATTTGTATGTCTCATTTTAATTAATCTGATTTGCCAGGCTAGTTATACTGTAGCCATTGTAAGCTTGATTTTTATTATAATTATAAGAGGCTGGAGTCGGAGTCGGTTTCGAGTTTGAAGCCTGGAGTCGGAGTCGGAGTTGGATGATTGATGAGGAGTCGGAGTCGGAGTCAGATTGGGAGCCTGGAGTCGGAGTCGGAATAAGTTTCAACCGACTCTGCAGCCCTGGTACTATTTCGCTAATATGGTTGCCGTTTCGATGTTCGTCCGAGATACATGTAGTTGAGTGATCTGCTGTGGTATCGCCATTGAAACTTTCATGTTTTTACCGTGTTTTACCATCTGACAAGCATGATAAGATTTGTGAAGTGTGTAGGATATGTATTGCAGAGCTGCCGACCGTTCCTTATTTTCCAGGACTGTCCTGTGTTTAGAGTGTTGAGAATGATGTGAGAAGCAAAATCTTTATATGAATAAGAAATTCCCGCCCAGGTTTGAAGATGAAGGGCAGTCCAGTAAAATGCAAGATAGTGGTTGCAGTATGTACATTTTACTATGGAACCTTAACTAGAGGATGATCATGTAAGACCCTAAAACTTCATGACCACGTGCTCGAAAAATATGAAACGTTTGTGTGCTGCCTCATTTTTTGTGGATGAATTATGCGAACACATCTATTTCGGACACAATTCAGTCTTCAGTGTAATTTATTTACGAAAATTTTGAGCCACAAAAACGAGACGTACTCTCGTGAAGTAAAATCCAAAGTGTGGTCGGAAATTTTCTTTTTTCCCTCTCCGCAATTTCCAGGTCGAAAATAACTTCAAATATCACGTCGTATTTTCTGAGTCAATAGACAACTGCTGTTATTATGTTAGACACATGGAGGGCATTACATGAAGTATTGCCCATTTTTTAAAATTTTTTATTTGTGTTTTGCATGCTAGGGAAATAGTATTATAGTTTCAAATTGTCTTTTTAATGCCTTAAAATATGTTCATTTGGGTTGTCCCTTATTGAAATGGTCATTTAGCTGGTGGGTCTGACAAAGCCACTTGTTTTTGTTTTTTGTTATTGTTAATTGCATTTTAGCCTAGAACGGAGGCTTGCTCATCGAGCTTTAAAAGCTGCTGCAATATTGTTCAATAAACATGTACATAGTGTTTACGTATTTTCATTTCAGGAGACGTAAATGGAATTCAAATGCAAGTGATCCCACAAACCCAGTTTATGCCTTTACCGGATGCCCTGTGTAGTATAATCATGGATTTAAATATGCGTCGAATAGTGGCCACGCTGGACGTGATTCTGGAGAAACTTACAGCATGGTACAAGGATATGACTGTACCATCTCAGCAGTTGGTTTTCGACACACTGGGGAGTCTCATCAAGGAACGGAAAGTATTTCATACGGGTGAGTTTTGTCGTACACGGATATTTTTTTGTATACTTCTTACTTCTTTAATCCCATTTTGGGAAATTTGCCGTTGTGTCATTGCAGTCTAGTTACAACTGGAGCAGGCATATCCTGCTCCTACAACTGGAGCATATCCTACACACGTCGCCACAGAGCAGCGCTGGTCGGCGGAGTTTGGAGTGGGGGGGGGGGGTGGTAGGGATGAATTTTATTTAATTTTGTCCTGGAAGCAGCCTGTTCGGCCTGCTTTTTTCGATTTCCAACTGCCGAGGTATCTTTAACGTGCACACGGGGCCCTCCGAGTTTTTCGTCCTTATAATTATATGAAAAATAAATAATGAAAATATGATATTGGAAAGACATTCAGGGTGGGCTAATTCTGCCTACCGGATGAAAGTAGTGCCACATTTCTTTACTTTATTTGAATATGGAAACGATGAAGTGAAAAATGTGACATTGAATAATGTTTTCAATTGCATTCGAGCATATCATTTCTGTTCCTCCAAATAAACTGTGCCCTTTACAGTCATAAGAGTGGTAGTGTTTATTTGTGCCGTGCAAGTGGGCAAAAAATAGACGAGTTTGTGTTCCGTCAAGACTCAGCTCAAACTTGCGTTGTGAATGTGTCCCACTACATTAGACAGTGATAATAAAGAGACCTTTGCACCCTTTTGAAGCGCATTTGTGGGAAAAGTTGCATGATATTTTACTTTAAAACTGTGGGCGCCGAGTCAGAGAGCAGTGCTGCTTGAGTGGAGCTTGTACGCGCGCCAGGAGAAATTGGCGATCCCATTGTCGTGACTTTGCAATACCTTGACTTCAGAAATTCAAGCAAGATACGGGCTTGTGGTTTCGAATCGCCAGACCGATCAGTGTGCGAAAATTAGACTGATGGTAATTTATGCAGGCCAGATAGTTCCACGTGCTCGTGTTGAAAAGGTACTGGCGACATTCATTGTTGTTGTGCGCTGGTCAGCATATTATGTCATCGTGAGGCTTGAATACTTGTGCTGGAAATTGAGTTGGAAGGGGGGTTGTGATGTCTGTGTGTGCGGGGGGGGGGGGGGGGAGATAAATATGAGAACATTGCAATGGAGTATCGTTGCTGGAAATCATTATTTGGCGTGAAGTACTAATTTGTTTTGATGATGTTGTAATGGTTATGATTATTTTTCTCTTTTTTTTCAAACAGCATTATCAATACAAATTTAATCTGTCAGCTTTTTCCTATGCGCCTGCAGACACCAGAGGTTCAGATCCCGTTGGTTTCCTCTCTTTCTCTCTCTCTCTCTCATTCATCTTCCCTCTCATTCTTGTGGGTGAATGACCTTGTCATGGGTTGCTTGGTGGTGTCTCCTGGTAAATATAATCTGCCATCATTCCATTTCCTGACACAAAATGGCTTGATTTGCCAGTCGTGTAATTCTCTCTTTTATTTTAATAGTAATGCTATTCACCTTAATGCCATTTCAAAACTGCAGACATTAACACTGTTTTCACATCGGTGATACATTTTGAAATCGGGTAATTTCCCTGTTGCATTAGCTTTCCATGTCCTGTATTTAATTATTCACCAACTTGTTCCGCCTTGCTTTCTGCGGGACTCACTCAAACCTACGAGCTCATCCTCTCCTGAACCATTTTCGTCTCGATCACAGCAGCCCCGCCATCTTAATACCCTGAGGACCGTTTACAATGTTACAGTCCCTCATGGTTCTCAATTCAACAAGTTTGACATGCAGTGTCCTGATAATAATCTAGTGAAGTGGACGCTGGCGTGCCAACAGTCATTAGGGCTTTCCGGCACTCCATAGTCATCGGCCCCGGGTGATTTCTTCATGCTCTAGATACATTTATCCTCAGCCTGCCACTTTCACATCCTGAGTTTAGTAGTATTTCAGCTCTGCTTGTGTACAATCGTGCAAGCCAAGAGGGACTACAGTACGCAGCTGAGATCTCGAGAAAGAAAGAATTCGGCCAGTTGAGCCTTTCCTTCTTTCTGTGTTGTTTCTTTTTTCCTCTACGGTTCTGTCTGTCGGTTTCTCTCCCCCCCCCCTCTCTCTCTCTCTCTCTCCCTCTCCCCCCCCCTCTCTCTCTCTCTCTCTCTCCCCCCCCCCTCTCTCTCTCTCTCTCTCTCTCTCTCTCTCTCTCTCTCTCTCTCTCTCTCTCTCTCTCTCTCTCTCTCTCTGATGTATTTATGTCATTGTCCTTCTTTCTTTTATACTTCCCATCCCTCTTGAAACTCCTAATGTGTATCACCGTCGTGCAGATGTTGGTCTTTACTTCTGGTCTTACTCTTACATACTATATACTAGTGCATTTTTAGATTATTTTTGGGGGGGGGGGTCTCTTATCTCAGAACTTGTGATCATTCCCGCTGCCCAGGAATTAGCAGTGACAGGTCCATGTTATTTGAACTTTTTTTTTTTTTTTTTTAGCAGCAAACAGTAATTTATACAACATTGTGGACTGCACTCGTAAGTGAGAGACAAGTGTCCCAATTGCCAAGCATTCGAGTTTATCTATCTATCTTTGTGTCTGTCTGTTTGTCTATCCAAGTACAACAGCAAGTGCAAACACCTGCGTCTACTTTACCCCCACTGCCCTGATACTCTGACCGCCACCGAGTAGTGACCACCACATGCTCGGTCTAGAGTATCGTGTTTCCCGCTCACTTTCTTTCCCCGACAAGAGGTCATCGGGGTGTAATACAAATTACCCTAGACCAGACAAAGGATGTCCCTTGTACGAAGGCTATCATCAATAAGATTGTCTGGTGTACTCACGGATTACACGGTGTGTTCTTGTTGACCGTATCAGCTGAGATTTATGTACTCTAAAACGTTGGTTGGACACAGTGATGGCAAGATAGAAATGCCACTCACTGACATAGTGGCGGGGAGCTAGGGATGGACCTTCAAACTGCACAGTGTTTAGCATCCGAGTTACGAAGAGCCAGAGCGTTAACAATTAATTATCGTGGGGGGGGGGGTGGCTGAAAGAAATCGAAACTTGAAGCTGCGGAGGGAAAGGATGAAAATTTAATATTAAACATTAGCAATTCTGTATTTCGAGATTCCGGACAAAGATCCCACCTTACATGATCTCAATACCGGTACGTGTTTACATGTCTTTGTGCTGTGGTACTGCAGCAGCGTCATACTCCAACTTAACTTTATGAACCTGAAGGAAATTTAAGGAAAGTGAGGAAGAAAACGTTTAGTTGGGGTGCATTTCATTTAATGGCATTGAGAAAAGAATTGTTAGGGGCCCCATATTTAGCCGCCCATTATCTGTCCGTTTCGAACCAGTAATTTGAGTATATTCAAAGGTTTAATCTGAGTGCACGTTCCCTCACCAAACACTCGATAACTTTTGACAAGATCTTTCTCCCTGTGAAAAGTATCACTTTAGTTTTATGAATGCTAGGTTCTTCTACGTGTCAGGGACAATATTAATGACAGTGCAGTGCCCATGTGAGGGTATTTCCAGCGTGTATACCCATGTTATGCGTGACTTACTGAAAGGAGTCTTTCGTCGACTCGGTGACAAACAGCGCTAGTGGTATTGATCTGGGGAAAAAAAAAAAAAAACGTCGAGTTGGAAGACTGACTTGAAGAGGAGATAAGCTAAGACATGTCTGTCGTTTCTTGTAGCATTTTTTATGAAAGTTACCTCTCTGTCTGTCATTTTTGTTTCCTGTTGGTTCACTAATCTCAGAGTCGTGCTAATTGGTTAACGACTTCGCTATGTATCCAACTGTTTATCTATCCGTTCATCCGTTCAATAAGTGTGTGTTTCCAAAGATCCACATTTCCATCTCTCCATATCTCTGACCATTCAGCCATTCTACCGGCTTGGCATTTGTTTGCTTTCCTGTCGGTCTTTATCCGTTCTTCCTGTCCTTGTGTGCCATTGCGTCTAGCGTCTGCATACAGGTAGATAGCCGCACTGCCATGTTACGGGAAGAAACAGTGCACGCCCAAAACAGAATTTTGCAGCAAACGTCCAAAAATATTTCCCAATGCGCACTGTTTTATTCTTGTTCGATTTTCATTTTGTGATGACCAAAAGTAATCAGATTTATCAGTTGTAATCCGGATAGAAAAACAGAGCACATTTCATCATATTAAAGGGTGAAAAATGTATTTTGACATTTACTTGGAGTGTACGTTTGTTTTCTGTAAAATGGCAATGTTGAAAGTTGCATTCACATACATCTATACTATACTATATAATACTAGATGAGCTACCGGGCACTGCCCAGAATAAACAATCATGCGATTTCCCCCCCCCCCCCTCTCTCTCTCTAGTATAATAAAAGTAATAAACTACAGTCTTGCTTCAGAACTCATGCCCACCAGAACACTACGCACCAAACTGAACGCTTGATACGGTTACTTTTTATGACATGCATGGTACCAAATATTGCGAAACAAACATGCAAAAATACAGATGTTACATAGTATTCAACATTGTTATTTATTAAAAATACATGCTTGAAGTAAACAACTTTTAATTATAGCCATCATCTTCCTTATCTCAATTGCCGCCTTCCTGCCAAATTAGAGGCCTGAAGAGTGTACAGTTTGGTCAGTTAGTCATGCCAAAGGTTGCAAGTTACTGAAATATATAATAGACTAGCTGACCTACCGGCATTGCCCGGAATAAACAATCATGTGCTCCCCCCCCCCCCCTCTCTCTCTCATATAATAAAAGTAATAAACTACAGTCTTGCTTCAGAACTCATGCGCACCAGAACGCAACGCACCATACTGAACGCTTGATACGGTTACTTTTATGACATGCACGGCACTTATTATATTACGAAACAAATATGCAAAAATACAGATGTTACATAGCACTAAACATTGTTATTTTTTAAAAATACATCCTCGAAGTAAACAACTTTTAATTATAGCCATCATCTTCCTTATCTCAATTGCCACCTTCCTGCCAAATTTGAGGCCAGAAGAGTGTATAGTTTGGTCAGTTAGTCATGCCAAAGGTTGCGAGTTACTGAAATATATAATAGATACTATATATATATTTGTGGACTTGAGATTTTTCGTTGCAAAAGGCTTCTGAACCACTCAACACTCAGACTTCAAATTTTATATGGTGCATCAGAATGGATGTAAGGGTGCACAGTTTTTAATAGAAGTCTTAAATCGATGTAGTTTTTTTAATTGGAAATTTATTGTTTCGCTATCATTTAGATCTATTTCGAGTCATGGTTCGCCATTTTAAGGTTTTGTTATCACTTCCTGCGATATGTTCACTATCAAAAACACTAACCCGTGCGCAAATCATGCTGTTGTACGGGATGCGCAGGGTGTCAACTCACAAAGACAGAGCAGTAAGACTTATTTAAAAACAAACAAACAAAAATAAAATAAACAAATAGGAATAGGCCAGATGAAGCAGGTCCATAATAATCACCCAGAACTGAAACCAATATTCAAACTGATTTATCCCGGGCAGGGCCGGGGACCTCAGCTTGTAATAGATATTTGTGGACTTGAGATTTTTCGTTGCAAAAGGCTTCTGAACCACTCAACACTCAGACTTCAAATTTTATATGGTGCATCAGAATGGATGTAAGGGTACACAGTTTTTAATAGAAGTCTCAAATCGGTGTAGTTTTTTATATTGGAAATTTATTGTTTCGCCATCATGTAGATCTATTTCGAGTCATGGTTCGCCATTTTAAGGTTTCGTTATCTTGTGTTCACCATCAAACACACTAACCCGTGCGCAATTCATGCTGTTGTACGGGATGCGCAGTGTGTCAACTCACAAAGGCAGAGTAGTAAGACTTATTTATAAACAAACAAACAAAAATAAAATAAACAAATAGTAACAGGCCAGATGAAGCAGGTCCATAATAACCACCCAGAACTGAAACCAATATTCAAACCGATTTATCCCGGGCAGGGCCGGGGACCTCAGCTAGTACATATATATGCGCTGGCCGTCATATTACAACGGATTCGATATCCTATTTCCTGTGAACACATTAGGGCAAGCAAGTATTATTTTACATTACGATTTGAGGGCTTTCTTCGTGCTCTGGTGATTGTAAACCTGCCACAGTATACGGTAAATGAATACCCACTTAGTTTGATAAAAAGCTTTCCTACATAGACCGACAGCACTCCTGGGCACTGTATTAGGCAGTTCATGCCTACTGGGGGGATAAGCTTTTGCATGAGAACTCGGAGGGACCCATAGGGGCCACGGGAAGAAAATCTCATAGCGATGTTTGTCTGTAATTGCCGAGTTTCACAGGCATTGTTTATCTTCAAATTAAATGTCTCTCTCTGTGTTAAATTAATGATTGTATTCTAGTGTTAATGGAAAAATTCACTGAATTGTTAACCTTTTTTGGGATGGGTGGGGGATAAATTTGGAAACTGGCTTTCCTATACCATCATGTAGTCTTCTCTTCACAGCCGGTATCGTTGTGTCCCAGCGCTGTAAATTTGTCAGAGCTGGTAACTCAAGAGCTTGTAATTCATTTAATATAAGGCGGAAGTTGATATCTCACGTGATTTATTTACTTTTCTTCAACTGGCAGATTGATTAATCTGATCAATCGCTTGAATTACACGGGGGCGTATTTGGTGTTTATTGTCATTCATAAAATAGTCCGTCGTCGTATTTTTATTGCCTGCAGGTACAGTTAAGTTGCCTTATTTTGAACTTTTTGAAAAGATTCCTTCGGAAAGCCACGCCGTCGAAGTACATGGGAGAGCCGATTTTTTATTTTTTATACATATATTTTTTTATTTATCGAAATGTGGAAAGACATTTTGGGAGGAGTACCACGTGAGTTACACAGCTGTAGTACAGAGTATTTCATGTCCTGAGTGTTACTATTTGTCGCTCAACGCGACATTTACTACAATAACATCCATCTAGAGGACTAACTTGTCAGGGGGCACTGCGCCTGCAACCCTTCTCATACCTCACACGGGCGCTCCTAAAATCACGTCCTTGTAATAGCCCTATTGTGTAAGTCAAAATGAACTCATTCCGAAATTTTTGTCGTTTATGTTCTTACCTGAATAGTCAATATCCGCTGAGAAACTACAAACAGACGAAAATCGGTTTGGAGCAACCATTATGTGAGCTGCTTCTTCAACATTTTATTATCAACTAGATGACCTACCGGGCCTTGCCCGGAATAAAGTCATATGCTCCCTCCCCCCCCCCCCTATCTCTCTCTCATATAATAAAAGTAATAAACTACAGTCTTGCTTCAGAACTCATGCGCACCAAACTGGACGCTTGATACGGTTACTTTTTATGACATGTACGGTACTATAATATTACGAAACAAACATGCAAAAATACAAATGTTACATAGCAATAAACATTGTTATTTTTAAAAAAATACATGCTTGAAGTAAACAACTTTTAATTATAGCCATCATCTTCCTTATCTCAATTGCCACCTTCCTGCCAAATTTAAGGCCTGAAGAGTGTATAGTTTGGTCAGTTAGTCATGCCAAAGGTTGCGAGTTACTGAAATATATAATAGATTCAGGATGTCATTGTATTCCTTTCAAGAGACCTTTGTGATATATCTGATTCAGTGAACCATAATAGCTTTCATTTTGCTTGAAATTAATATGCATGTATTAGCCTAACTATGTCACAAGATTGTGTTTCCTGGAATCTTAGCTATCCACATTTTCTTAGGATAAACTGCTTCTGTAGTGGTATCACTGTAAATAAATCATTGCATCATCTCGCAGCTGCCTTGTTTTGTAGTATCTGCTGTGGTCGCTAGTAACAAAAGTAGCTCAGCTGTAATTGACAACGCTATGCGTTATGCAGCATTCAATTACTTGCTTCGTCTGAATAGTCAAACGCTAGGCTTTGATATTCGTAGGGTCAGGCGGAATCTTTAGCTATCTAAATCCTTGCGCCAAACGTTTATGGCGCCAAATCAGCACAAAGGAGACAACGTAGGTCAAAGGTTACGCTGAGAATCTGATCACCCGTTTTTACCCTAAATCAGATTACGGCGACTTTTTTTTTGTCTGGGGATCTTAGAATTTTTCTGTCTCATAAGAGGGGAGATTTCCTTTCATTGACCCATTCTCTTCATAGTTTGTGCAAGGTGTGTGTCACACGATGTGTAAAATCCCCAATATCCATCTTGTTTGTTCGTCAACAAAGACAGAGACACCGATCCTCTTTCCATTAGACAGCCCGCAGTATAGTAGTAACCACAATTGTTATTCAATTTTTCTTTGTCGTTTCCGTTCCTTTCTTCCCTTGTTTTCGGTCAGGTTATTTTTGGCATGGGAAAATAGGGGAATACATTTTTTTTAAAATGCACATATTCATTCACATTCCTAAGTTGTACAGTTTTTATATCACTATTAATATTATGTTGGTGTGAAAAAGGAATTGTCGTTCAATATAATAATATTTGTTACCTAAGGAGCATGAAATTTTTATAGGGCGTTTAAATCGTGCGACATTCTTGCACCATTTCTGAGTTCACCTGTATTGGCATTGTCATATTTTAGATGTGACGTGCGTAAACGTTTAGTTTGAAGGCTAAGCGGTTTTCTTAATTAACCCAGCTTGTTTTCTGATTTCGCTAAATAAAACATAGATGTTTTTATAATGTGATGTCGTGATCAGTCCACGTTTCTTGAAACATAGTGCTGGAAGTTGCTTCAAACCAATAAATCTCAGCTGTCGAGAAATGAAAGTCTTTGGCTATTGGACGCGGCGAATGCTTGTCTTGCCTTTAAGTACGTGTGTCAGACAGGCGACAGTGTCATTCACGAGATAGAGATACACGTAATCATTGCTTTTTCTCCTCCGTTTTCTGGTGGTGGTTGTTGTTATTGTTGTAGTTATTTTTCTATTGTATTTTGCTTATGCATGTATGTTTGTATGAGAGATGGAGAGTATACTCATGTTAGGGGAAATCATCAGGTAATAGTGTCGTAATGGAGAGATAGGCCATATGTCTTGGTGTCCGTGACTCACAGATTCCGCGCGTATGTGAAGGAATACTAATGAGAAGGAGAGAAAGTATTTTGGTTTATTCTTCGGAATGCGATGAGGATGTTTTGTACGGTCCATAAGAACTCAGCTTCATGCATGCCCATGTGCCTGAAAGGAGACTATTCCCCCCTCAGAGGAGAAACGCAGTTTGCAGTAAGATGGGAATGGCATGGAATGACATTGTTCTGACGATTAACTGGTGTGCGCGCAATTTCATAGCATCTGGAGTAGTTTTACGCAGGTAATACAAGCCAGTGCCGTTCCAAACTCTCTGGCGACATGAATGCCTCAATACAGCCCGTACTTCACAGCCAACAATTGACTGTAATAAAGGTGGGAAACGTCCCCCAGGACACGGGTTTCCTCGCAGTGAATGGCAGTGGGGTTCTGCTGGTACCCCTCTCTAACGGGATTTTATTGCCCCGGCATTTGTGTAGGGTATATGGGGTGCGAAATGGGATTTACCAAATTGCTGTTTTTGTTGTTTAGAGCTGAAGATATAAAAATTTTAGACCCGGTGACCGACGTTCGAAAGGGGGGTTGCTGGCATGAAACACTCGCCAAGTCGCTAGGTTTGAAACTGACTAACATGCCAAGCCTGGCAAATTAAGTTAACTTGACCCAAAAAAGGACAAGATAAAAAAGTTCTACTATAACTATTATGCACCGTAAGGTGAACGTTTTCAGTTTTTATTTTTAATTTGTTTGGGTCTAAAGAAATTAGTCATGGACCATTTTTGTTTGTTTTGTGTGTGTGTGTGTGTGTGTTTCATGAAAGCAGCTGGTGAAAAGGCGACGTTTTCGAAATAGGAAAGATATAATAGTGTTTTCCCAATGTTTCTTCACTACATGGTTGATGTGTTTATCTATTCCACTCTGTTAGGCCTAGGTGAAAATAATCAGATCAAAAACTAGATCTAGATTTAGATCTTAATCCAAGAATGTTACCAAATGATGATTATGACATCAAAGGAACGACAAAAGAATCTTTTTAAGTTGAAATGCCACTGGATTTCACATTAGTCAATAGACTCGTCTTGGGGGTAATCAGTGTATCACTACCGGAAGCAAAAGGCTTCATTGAGTGTCGTGTGCTAAACTTAGATCTACAAAATAAAGTTGGATTGGAAATGTGGACTGGATTTGATTTTAAAAATTGGAGAAAAAATACTCGACTCAACTGTTGTGCGCTGGATAGCTGAATTTGCGTTAAAATCTTCATCGTTCTTGATCAGCTGGCTTGTTTTATTAATTTTTGACAGGCACTCACTTAATCTAAAATATCTTTAAAAGTAATGATTAAATTGTGGTGAAATTTTAACATAACATTACATATTATAATGGACACAACTCTACCAAAATTTCTCACGGAATCATCAAAAAGATGGCGAGATATTTGGTGTCAATGTTGGGACTTTTTTTTTTAATCACCCGATATTTACATGTATCGAGATGTTAGGGATCTGACTTTTTGAACTCTTGCTTTTTAGGTGTTTTTTTTTTTTTTTTAGTTTCGACATGCAAATCACATTTGATCATTTGATGAAATATGTATGGGTTCTGCACCAGTAAACAAAAGCCTGATGTAAATAATTCACCATTGCATGTCGTGTCGTGGCCAACTTCAAAGTTGCTGTGGTGTCCTTTTCATTTGTCAAAGTTCAAATAAGCAAATGTATTGTGGGATACTGATGAAATCAAACAGCCCCCGCCCGCTCCCCTTGGCCCAATGTAAACAAACATTATATTAGATCATAGCGGTGCAATTCGAGCGGCCCTTAATCATGAAATCATTGGTCAATATAACATGACACTACATTGTATTTTTGAAGGCTGAAGGTAACGCTCAGTCGCGGTTTCAGTCTTTCCTCTTTTCTCTTCGCTCAGCATTCTCTCTAATTGTCAACAGGTAAAAGCGAGAGCTTCGATAATAGTTTTGCTGACTGGTACGATTCATCTGTTTTCGTATAATAAGATAGGGCTTGCTTGTCCGGCAGTACCTATTCATCATATCTTCACCTATGGTCTCCTCCTTGCCATCCTCTCCCATTCCCACTCTTCAAACTACAGGCCTCTGTCTCTCGTCATTATTATAACAAGCGAAGTGCCATTGTACGAACGGAAAAGAAGTATAAAAAGAGATATCGGGCGTTCACCATGATAAATCTGATTTCGACCTCTCTTTCTTTGTCCTCCCATCTCTGTCTGTCTGGCTGTTTCGCTCTCTCTTTCTCCCCCCCCCCCCCCCTCTCTCTTCCCCACCCTACTTCAAGCTCCCCTCACGGAGGAAAAGATCGGTAAATACTCAGTGAAAACAATGCTCCACGCACTAAAGTACACAATCATAATGTTGAACACTTTTTGGCTTTTAATTCTTCCTTAAAACGGCAGTTCGATGTGACCATGTTTCCCCTATCCAAACTGACGAAATTGTGAAAGTATCAAAATGTAGGGGCTCCGTGTCTGCTCATATAAATAGGTGCAGGTAAATCGGCAAGGTAACTTACATCTGCGGATCAATTTTTATATTTTGTTTCGGGGCCTTTGCGTTAAACACATTTTAATGGGCTCCATTTTAGTAAGATGAGGCAGAATGGCAAGAACTGCGGATACGGGAAAACTAGACGGTAGATCGATGTACATGAAGACCATGACAAACTCAAACTTTTCCTCGTCATGAAACTGCTTAGAGGGGTGCGGGGAGGGAGGTGTACATAATATTTAATATCTTTGTTACTGGTTTCCGGGATACAATGTGGACCAAGTGTGATCGTGTCCCACCCAATTCCGAAATGGGGATTAAGTGCGCTTTCACTGCTACTATATGAATGCGATTTAACGTTCCAAAGGTCGCTGCCCAGTAAGTTTCCCTGTCCATTCAGAAGGCGATGCCATTGCGCCCGCTTGTTGAGCCTGCTATCTGTGTACCAATCTTGTTAATAAGTGGCTGAGGATCAAAGACTTTGGATATTTTGATAAGGGGCTGGGAAGGACTGTTGTAGGCTCTCTCCTCATGGGTCTTTTAACCTTTTGATGATTCCTAGTGTCTTGCATATTACAATACCCGAACCTTCTTTGAACGTAGTCCGATAATATTATTATGACAGCCAATTGCCTCTCATTCTTTGTGTTCATGGTTCAGACTTGTAGTTGGATGAAGCTCTACATTTCGTAGGAATGTGCAAAATCTTTAAGTTATTGTTTCCGTATTGCGACCATAGTTTTTGTCTGTTCTATCTCCATTTTCTAAACCCCCCCCCCCCCCCCCAAACTGGAAATCTTTAGTACGTAGAAGAGGTATAACAGATGCACATTTTGAGGTGTTTTTTTTGTTTTGGTGTGTGTAAAAATGCGTTGTGGCACTTACCAAACTGTTTGACTGTTCCGATTTATTCTTTTTATCAAGATACAAAAGCCGCAAACGTTTAACATTGAATTTTTTCTCAGTTGAGCAAAAAGGTGGAATTGGAACAAAGAAGAACTAAGGTCGTGATATTCTAAGGTAAGTAAATTGATAGCACCCTGCTAAATTGGCAGCAGTTACCAGGGGTCCCATGATTATACAGGCCCTTGTCTTCTCCTTTCTCTCCAATTCCGTTCTGGGTAAGACCAAAGATTGTAAAAATAACTTCTACACTGTTTGGTAAGACTAAAGGTGTGTGTGGTAATGTTGGGTGACAACCGGGTGGATGGGTCAGAAAGAAGGGCGGAATCGTTAACTGTTTTCACCGGAGGCCTTGTCAATGTCCCGGCGTTCTTTGTGGTTGTCGCCCGGACACGTTTCCCTGAAAAGGAGAACAGATTCACTTTTCAAGAACAAGGTGTGAATAGGGAAGAATCCAGAAAGAGAGTCTCGGCGGATGTGTCGGAATTAGATAAGTGCCGGTTATACTTAGGTGATTATGAGATGCTTCTGGAGTGAAATGCTTGTTTCACGTTCATTCATCGAGTTGAAGGCACCCACACCCTGTTTACTATTGTAATTATTATTATTATTATATTATAATTATTATTAGTAGTAGTATTCAACAGATAAACGAAAGCCGTCATGTTTATTTTTTATTAATTCAGACCAGCTTTGGTGGCCGTCCGTCATATATCTGTCCTCATTCTCCACCTCCTCCTGGGGAGAAGCACCGAAAAATACTGTTTTCATTACATCTGGATACTCCCCTCAGATTTTGGGAAGTGAAACATGTGTTTATTGAAGTGTGCGGTCGCCATGGTAACGCCGGCCGTATGGAATTTTTTTAATTCTTTATAGATTTTAATTAATCCTATGAAAATTGCGGGTTGAAACCAGTTGGAATTTTGCACACGAGTCAAGAATTAGCGTGCAAAGAGAGTTACAACGCCATATTCCAAATAATTCAATCCAGCTGATTATATTCAAACATTAGAATAGATGTGTGTCACATTTTAGCCGACATTTTCCGAAATATTCCGAAAAGCAGAGAAATGGTACTATTAGATGCACCTCCTACCATCCATATTATTGGTTTTGCGAATTGAACAATTGGAGCAGGCCAGTTCTTCTCTGTTTATTGGGACTCTTTGCCCTTATACGGTGTGTGCAATACTGTCCCTCGCCACCGCCTGTTCCTCGCTGTATTTACCAGCTGAAGATATCATATCAGGTACGACCGTCGTAGAGGCGAGTGTATTTTGTAGACTGTCGAGAGTTTAGATGAAAGATAACTAATAATAATAATAATAGTTCGTCCATCAGGTATGATGATGACCTTAACAACACCAGAGGAATAAAGAACAGAAATTGTTGAGAATTTCAACACATGGACAATGAAGAGAACTAAAGGACACAGAGGACAGAATGGAAAGACTGTTCTTTCATGACTTATGGCTTCTCATGTGACTGATAAGTCCTATTTTTGCCCTGCAGACCCTTCCGCATAAATGACAAGAGTGCTCCGTTGGTTCAGTACCACTGGGCCTTTTCTTGCGCCGTTCTCTTTTTTTGATAGCCTGCTGGACTCTGTCAGCTTCCCATGCTTTGCTGCCTCTGGTAAGGGCCGCCCTCCAATTTGCACGATCAAGCGAGAGGTTTTCCCACTCACTCACATCAATGGCAAAGGCCTTCAGTGATTGCTTGAGAGTGTCTTTGTACCGTCTCTTTGGGGCCCCAACATTCCTCGTTCCATTGGAGAGCTCAGAGAAGAAGATTTGCTTAGGGAGTCTGGAGTCGGGCATTCTGACAACATGTCCTGCCCAACGTAGCTGAATTTTTTTCAGGTGGCAGAAGATGCTCAATTCCTTGGCACGATTGAGGACCTCAGTGTCTGGAATTTTATCCTGCCATTTGATCCTTAGGATCTTTCTAAGGCAGGCCAGATGAAAGTGATTTAGCTTTCTGGCATGCGATTGGTACACTGTCCAGGTTTCAGCCCCATAGAGTAGGGTGGGAAGGACCACAGCATTGTACACTTTCAGCTTAGTGTCTGTGCGAATGCCGGCAACATCCCACACTCTCTTTCGAAGCCTGCCAAATGCAGAGCTGGCTTTGCTGATTCTTGAGAGAATTTCAGTATCAACACGAGCCGTGGAAGACAGTGTACTGCCAAGATAGGTGAAGTTCTCCGACACCTTCAGAAGACTGTCATGGACTTTGATATTTGGGGTCACAGGATACTTGTCGTCTGGGGTAGGCTGATGGAGCACTTCCGTCTTCTTTGTGCTTATTGTGAGGCCAAAGTTGTCACAGGCACTAGAGAACTTATCAACACAGTTTTGCATGCTATCCTCATCGTGTGCCAGAAGTGCACAATCATCAGCAAATAGTAGGTCACAGACTTGAGTACTTTTCGTTTTGGTTTTTGCCTGAAGTCTCCTGAGGTTGAATAGACTGCCATCGGTTCGGTACTTGATGCTTACCCCTTGAGGAGGAGAGCTAAAGGCTTCTTGTAGCATTGCAGAGAACATGATGCTAAACAGAGTTGGGGCTAAGACACAACCCTGTTTTACCCCATTTGTGACAGCAAAGGGCTCTGAAACACTGCCGTTGCTTTTGACTGCAGCTTGCATGCCATCATGAAACTGGCGCACTATTGTGATGAATTCGTGTGGACACCCAAACTTCGCCAGGATTTTCCAGAGGCCTTCACGACACACAGTGTCAAATGCTTTTGTGAGGTCAACAAATGTGATATACAGCGCTTTATTTTGTTCCATGCATTTTTCCTGAATCTGTCTGGCAGCAAAAATCATATCCGCCGTTCCCCTCTCTTTACGAAAGCCACATTGGCTCTCGGGAAGCAAGTCATTTGACGAGAGGTGATCAAGAAGGCGATTCAGAAGCATTCTTGCCAATATTTTGCCAGCAATTGAAAGTAGAGAGATTCCCCGATGGTTGTCACAGACTTGGCTGTCCCCTTTGTTTTTGTACAGATGGATGATTGAAGCATCTTTGAAGTCCTGTGGCAGCTTCCCTGCTTTCAACATATGATTGAACAACTCGGTCAACCTTTCAATAAGCTTTTCTCCACCGAAGGCATACACCTCAGCAGGAATTGAATCCACGCCTGGTGATTTGTTAAAGGCCATCTGATTTGTGGCAGTTCGGGTCTCATTTGATGTGAATGGCTTGGCAAGAGCTGCATTAATAGGAGTCTGAGGGAGGCGGTCAATGGACTCAGTATTTATATTTGATGGCCGATTTAGCACACCTCCGAAATGTTCTGCCCAACGCTGAATTATGGCATTCAATTCAACAATGCGTGTTGAACCATCTGACGCAAGAAGTGGCGTAGTGCCAGAGCGGGATGGTCCAAACACAGCTCGGAGGCTCTCAAAGAACTTTCTAGTGTTGTTTGTGTCGGCATATTTCTGAGTTTCTCTTACTCGCTCTTCAAGCCAGTCATTTTTCATTTTCCTCAGCTTCTTCTGGAGTACACCCTTACATGCACGCAGTGCATCAGCTTTTGCTGTGGAAGAGGGGTCACTGCAGTGAGCTTGGATGAGACTATTTTTTTCTTTGATGAGCACTTTGATTTCATTATCATTATCATTGAACCAGTCCTGGTGCTTGCGGACAGGAAAACCAACTGTGCTGCTGGCGCAAGAGTGTACAGTCGTTTTTAGGTCAGTCCAGCTCTGTTCAATGTTCTCAGGGTCAAAAGTCACGCAATCCAATTTTGAGGAGAGTTCTGATGAGAGCTCGCTCTGTTTCTCAGCTGAGCAGAGTTTTGAAACATTTAGGCGTTTAGGTGGCGCTTTCCCTTGAGGGCGTCTATTGCGCCTCAATGTTAGTCTGAGCTTGCAAACAATGAGTCTGTGGTCAGTTCCACACTCGGCACCACACATCGCCTTTGTTACAAGGACATCCTTTCTGTCAGTCTTCCTCACAATGACATAGTCTATGAGATGCCAATGCTTTGAGCGGGGATGCATCCATGACGTTCTGTTTCTCACGGGGAGACTAAAATTTGTGTTGGTAATGAACAGGCCAAATTCAGCGCACAAAGTAAGTAAGCGCAACCCATTGTTATTGCATGAACCAACTCCATGAGGGCCCAAAACATTTGGCCACGCTGAGATTTCGGAGCCAACCCTAGCATTGAAGTCCCCCAAGAGAATCAGCTTATCAGCTGCCGGGACAGAGCATATGACAGATTCTAGATCAGAATAGAACTTGTCTTTGGCTTCATCTGGGTTTGTCATGGTGGGCGCATATGCGCTAATGAGGGTGGCTGACTGGCTTTTCCCAACTGGGATCCTGAGTGTCATTAGCCTGTCATTTATTTCAATTGGCATGGACTGCAGGTTTCTGACAAGGTCATTTTTAATTGCAAACCCAACACCATGCTGTCTCGGTTCGACTGCACCCTTGCCTTTCCAGAAGAAGGTGTATCCACCACTGAGCTCTTTGAGTAGGCCACTATCAGGGAGTCTGGTCTCACTGAGTGCCACTATGCCCAGGTTGTACCTGCTGAGCTCAATGGCAATAAGTGCAGTGTGTCTTTCCGGGTTGTTTGAGTTGTCCTGCAGTGTGCGTATATTCCAGGCTCCTAGCCTGAGTAAGCTGAATTTCTTTTTGTTTCGACCGCAAAAAGGGATCCCCACTGGTCGCGGTATACCAGTCAGGGTGATGTGAAGTGGGCTTTCTTTAGGGCACCTTTTCTAGCCCCTTCCTCAGTTGAGGTGAGCAGTGCTATCCTTAAACAAGGCTGCTCAGCTACTGTGGGTGCTGCCTCCCCACGCCTCCACTTCAATCGACGATGAAGCGACCATAGCCCACAGCCACCAACGTGTAGGTCTGTGCTAACAGCTTCGAGTCTATCCAAACCTGCTGCCACCGCACTCGCCCATCGCCGTTGGAATTTTGAGAGGAAAGAAGACGGGACAAAGATGAAAGAAGACGAGGTGAGTGTTAAGACTGGCGCAAAGAATTTGTTTTTAGTGAAAAAGAGCTGCGCAAACATCAGACTCACTCTCTCGCCTGGACACAACTTATCCAAGTGGCAAGACAGGGTCAAGACGACTGGAAATGTATCCAGGTGCAGGAGGATGCCAGAGGGACAGTCATATTGCCTGACCGGCTGCCTGTAGGCTACTCCACAGCCTCGCAGTCCCAACTGACTAGGGTGAAAGACCCAAACCAAAGAACACCAATACTAGTGGATGCTCTGTGTCACGATATCCAGGCCAGAGTGACGGTATATTGCCATCTGCCCTATCAATCAACCACTGGCCTGCTGCCGCCAGCTTCGAAGCTGCGTCCGGGAAGTTTGCTCAATTCTTCGTCTGTGATTTAGGCAAACAAGCCTATGACCACACCGCTACCGGGGGCCAATATGAAGGACTCAAGTACTGAGAGTCACATTGTGCCCTAGCATGTGGCCGTTGGGTTAGATGAAACCTCCTCCGCCCTGGCCGTTTGCACCGACAGGTGCACGCCCACTGATACCATGCTAGCGTACCAGTTCATGAAACAGGTTGTACTGGATTACATGTTACCAGTAGCAGATTTTTCTGACCTGACATCTTGAAAGATAACTATAATTATTATAAAGAAATAGAACGACATTGAAGAGCAGTGAAGTGTCTTGCAAGAGGCAGTAGAATCATGTGAAAACTCCTGGGTTGGGAGGAGGGGGTGAGGGAGAAAGTAGAGCGAATGGAGTGTCATTTTGTCACAACACACACACACACACACACAAATAAAAAACAACTAAATTTTTTAATCGAGATAACGAGAGAACTATTTGCCTATTAAATTGAATTTGATAAGAATACGCTTCATAAAACGAAGAAAAGAGTTCTTATTTCTAAACAACTCCTTGTCAGAAGGATGAAAAGATGATTTTTTTAAAAAGTTATTTAGTCCCTTGATCTGTCATCGGCGTATGTTCTTTCACTTCTACCTCAGTAACTCGTCGACCGGTAATCACCCCCTCCCTTTCCCCAAAGTAAATAATAATACACTTTGCCAGTTCTGTTTCCTCTTTGTAACTGTAAGATCAAACTACTCGTAAATACGTGAGACAGACGCAAGACAGTAATCAATGAGTGATTTGTTTACACGAGGCAAAGAGCAGTCGTCGTTTTTTTAAAATTTATTTTGTATGCACAGATAACATAGCACTTGAAATGTGCTCTAAATAAAGTGTTATGCCAGCAGAGTCAGCCGGGAACTCTACATTAGGTAAATAGATAAAACGTGCTGCATTTTGTGCTTTGTTGACAATCGATTTGCTCAGGTGGCTGTTAGGACAGTTTAGCTGAACGAGTTAGAAAAAAATGTTATGATTGATAAATTCATTATGAAAATGCTCAGCCACATCCTGTTGCTTGGGCATTATTTGGAGAGCTCGAGTTTTTAATTAATTAATTTATGTCGAATTCATGTGCCTATGGTGGCGAAAATTGGCATTTTGTATTCTCTGTGACCATAACATCATGATGACAACAGACCATCTTTTCTCTCTTTCTCTCTCCCCCCCCCCCCCCCCTTTTTTTTTTTTTAAAGAGAATTTTTTTTTCTTTGCTTCACTACGAGTAGTGGAAACAAACCCACTGATTTTGAGCCGAAGGTAGGCGTATAATTATTCGGTGTCAATCTATATATTAGATATGGAAATAATCAGAAGCTCTCTGTTCTTGTTTTGGAGAGGTTGAGATGGCGAAACAGAGTGGAGAGGGCATGAAAACGTAGCTTTACCTTCGCTCGTAAGACACTGATAAGATAAAACTATTTCAGATGGCAATGGTCAGGTTGATATAGAGTAGTTAATTAATTTTGGACAACAATGTATGGGGTGAAATAAGATGGGGTTGCAGATTCACCGAGCCCTGGTGAAATCCATTGTGTAGACATGAGAACGATGGTCTTGGAACCCATCTTTTCCCGCACTGGCCTTTGAAAATTTGTTTATGAGTGAGTGTTGTCTTCATTCTGTAAGGGCATGTTTCATTGGTAATCGATTTAAAACAAAACAATACAAGAAAAGGACACAAAAAAATGTTTTTAAAAATCAGTGATTTGCCTAAATGTGAAACGTAGAGAAGTTTATGATGGATTTCAATGGACGGCGTGATTTCCACTGGGTTCAAGAAGTGTAATAGAGACACTGAGAGACACAAACCTGACTAGAACTGACATGACTTTCCGAGTGAATTTCAATGAATCTGGTGTTAGTGTCTCAGACATGTGTCGTGGTAATACAGAACCAATGCATAAAAACTTTTGCATGGCGAATACGATGAAGCTGTCGTCACTAGTTGTACATCTTCGGAACAGGACTAAGATTGACTGTCAAGAGTACAATGATATGTTGGATGGATGGTTGGTTTTCTGGCAGCTGTGAAGTCAGAGGATCTAGGTATCCAATATATTTTAGTTGAATATCGGCAAAACAGCACAATGCCAGTTGCTTTCTTCGGTGACCTTTCCCTGCTGGAACCTGCCCCAGCTTCTCTCGCCATCTTTTGTTCCCATGTTCCCCCTTCCCATCATGATAACATTTCCCTGCCATGACGTGGAGGTGAGGAACGCAGGTGTTGACACTTGGTACGTGTGACTCCCAAGACAACCGGATTAGGAGATTAGTCGTAATCTGACGTCACTCAAACACGTCTTATACAACTGGTGATAGAGGATACCAGGGATTTTTCTTGATGTTTGAGAAGGATATGCGAGAGTAGACAAGAACTTGTCCGTACAGCCCATCTAGCATTGTGGTCATTTAAGTGTTTGAAGAAAAAAACAACAGGAGCATGCAGTTGGCTTTTTTTGTTGTTGTTGTTGTTTTTTGTGGCTGCAGGGGTGATATAATTGGTTAATTTTCCACTAAAAAACGTAATCCTTTAGAAAGGTCTCGTTTCGCCTCTGCTGTCTCTTCCCCCACCCCTCCTCTCTCTCTCTCTCTCTTTCACAACTATGATTTATGATATCGAGGCACATTGCAAAATTATAGTAGAATAGCACTCAGAAACAACGTCTGTTACTTCGAGCGGTGTATCGTGGTTGCAATATAGCGCCCGGCCTCGGCTGGGCCACGGCAATTCAATAATAATTGTTTTGAGAAAGACATGATTAGCGGTGCATCGAGATCGGCGAGCGGCTGGGGTAAAGCAGGCTTTCCTTGCCCCTCGTTACAGGCCTCGGGCTTTGTTCCGTACAAATGGCCATGTTCTGGCACCGATTATGGGGGCTCAACACTGGTTGGATACAATCGTTGACTGCTGTAGCGCATGTGATCACCATAGGTGAAAACACCAATTGCCAGAGCTGATTGCCTTGCCTGTGGAGATAACTGACCGAAAAGGTGTAACTATGCTGGCCTAATTGATTTTCTGCCTGTCCTACATAACATGTGTTAAAGAGGGGGGGGGGGGGGCGGATTATTACTGCTTTGTTTGTTTGTCAGTTTCTTTGCTTGCTTGTTTGTTTTGTTCTATTCTCTCTCTCTCTCTCTCTCTCTCTCTCTCTCTCTCTCTCTCTCTCTCTCTCTCTCTCTCTCTCTCTCTCTCTCTCACACACACACACACACACACATTCAGTTCCTCTCCTCTGGGAATCTTATGAACCAAAATTGGAGCCAGTGAATACTTCCTCATTTGGGCCGAGATTTAATGTTTACTTGGTGGATGTTTTTAATCGGTCTGTAAAAACGACAATGTGATGAAACTATGAGGATGATCTTTGCAGATTGACGCGGGAAGTGGTCCTTATTTAGGCTGCACAACCGTTTGGCAGGAGAAACTACCGCCAAGAGCTCACCGATCTTGATTGGATGTTTTCTTTGTTGCAATGGGAAAGGTGTGGGTGGACAAATCTGCGGCGTCACGTAAAAGGATCATATCGTCACTGCTCTCTACACTGATGGCATGTGTCATGTTTGACACTTTTGAGATATTAAGGAGAAAATTGTTTCTTTTCTTGTCATTTGGTGACTTATGCAATTGTGATTCTGTTGGATTATTTCATTTTTCTATTTGCGCATGTATCTTTTTCTATAATGTTACGTGATAGCCCTCATGCTCAAGAATGCAATGAATTCCTTTTGGCATGGGTCTGACATTTGCTATTATAAATCGTAGTGACAATGTGCGGCAAACTAGGTCAAGTTCAACATCATTTTGTACCATGAAGTGTAGGCCTACTATATCTTTCTCTCTGTGTCATAATTTCTGACTCCCTTGGTCATCACAACGTGGACATTCAACAAAGGTTAAAGCGAGGCCCAACACGATTTTTATTTTTATTTTGCGGTCTCATACAAAAGATGAAAGGTTTGTACATGTACTTTGAAACGTTCCCCAAAACGCGTGTTTTGCGACCTCTCTTTCAATAGTGCAGCTCACAGTGCAACTAGTTTTGCCCATTCATATGAAACAATTTGTTGACCTAATAATAATAATAATTCTTATTATTATAATAAACGTCAGTACTTGTTGTATTATAAACAGAAGACGATGGAGCTATGATGCAGGACATATTTTATAATGTAAACGTGAAAACAACAGGATAATGAAGCAGGCACTCACAGGGGAAGTCACTGGCAAAAGGAAAAGGGGCCGACCGAAAGAAACACTGAAAATTTTGTTGCGAGAGGCAAGATCTATTGGACTGGATTCCATGGAAATGATACATACGGCACCACTGGATAGAGATAGCTGGCGGGCAGAGGATGCCTGGGGCCCTGTGTGACGTCTGAGGGTACCGGAAGGATTCAACAAGAAGAAGAAGTTGTATGTGTATGAATGACAAGCGCCCGAATTGAGATGAAGTCCTTGATAACGTTTAGTTTAATAGATTTTTATGGGTGAAGTTCACTGCAGCGGAGTGTGGTCTTCCCGCAATCGCACACAAGCCCCGATCTGTTGATATTGACACACGTCAATCAATGGCGTATCAAAGTAAACAGCGTGTCTTGCGCGGTATCTAGTGCTTAGTAAGGAGCAGTAAGCCGGGGCTTTTATCATAGGTTCGAGTGGGACACATTATGTATAAGTAATGGTTGGAAAGCCAGAAATGGTTGTGTATCTGGGCAGTGGTCTGTCCACTGACTTATGTCTCATTCTTCCCCATTGGAGCGGCCACCCTTGCTTCGGGAATCTCGAACTTCAAAGCTGTCAGGTCCGATTTGGCTCGCTTGGCCCCTGGGTCACGACTGAACATTAGCACATTATTACCATGTTAGACCCAGACGTGTGATCTTCATAGGTCCAGTAATGAAAATAATGATCTGCTCAAGCTCCTTTTGATTCTCAATCATCGTTTTGTTTTTCTTAAGCCCATCTTCTCTCCAAGTTGCCTTCCTCCTCATTGCACTACTCGTTACATCCGCTGAAATCTATCTATCTATCTATCTATCCATCTGTCCACCCTTTCGTCTGTCTGTCTGTCCATTCAGTCGTTCTGCAACCTGCCTGCCTGGCCTTTCGTTTCTGATCAACAGATGGGAGCAAAGGCTGTGTTCTCATTCGTGACGTGACTGTTAAAGGTCTTTACCTCTTGGGGATGATTTCATAGAATGCGCGAGTATTTAACGCTAACGCTGATGTGCAGCTCTTTTTATCCACTCCTGTTGTTTTACATTTTGTCTGTATTGTCGGTCTGTTCGATACATAAAATACCAGGAACCGACACGGCCCCATATACCTTCTGAATGAGCCTAAAACGTCGTCCTCGTATTAGCGGCGTGATGTGATAGATAATATACGTTTCGTTTAAGAAGAGAAGCGAAATAATACTCGAGTTTTGCCTTTTGTCTGTGTCATGTTGGTCCGGAACGGCCATTGTTTTCTTGTACCTAATGTGTCATTCTTTCCACCACCCCATCCGTCTTTCGCTCTCTCTTCCTCAGTCTCTGCCTTTCTCTGTAACCGAAACAGAAATTGATAGAAAGCGAAGGGCCGGCTATTTGTCCATCCATTTTTCACCGGGCGGACATTTTATGGCCCCGCCGAATCAAAGGAAACTGATGGTCTTTTCGCGTGACCATTGATGATGACATTTGGTGACATGTGAGTGACAGCAGAAATAATGCGTTGTTGAACAGTGAACAGAACTCGGTAGTTTCTCTGTTTGGCATTGTGATTAGACGGCACACCCCTGACACCATTCTGTGGATTAAAGATTAATTTGTAATTTGTACATTATCCCCGACCCACTCCACCCATATCCTCCTGAAACCCAGGTTTGGCAGCGTTATTGTCATCCCTTTTCGCCGTGTAGAAGAAAGATGGAGTAAAAGAAGCCGTAACACATTAAGCGTTTACTCATGTTCTTCTTGTTTTCGATCGGTTATCGGCAAGTTTTGATAATCAACTTCACCGTGTTACTAACGGTAGCAAAGCAAACGTCGACTGGAAAGACAAATAGTGAATTCCAACACGAACAAAGACTTCACTCAATCCAACAGGCTGCCTGCGCTGATGTAACTGATAAGTTCGTTGCTCTCGACTCTGTCGTTCGTTTGTAACTTATTCTCTCGGTGAAGCTCATTCTTTTGTGCTCAAGAACATTGGCCCTTTAAAGTGAAAGATTGATGTGGCTCTAACACTTCTGGATTCAGTCGCGAGATGACGCAAATGGGTTCTTGATATCGACTGGGGTTGTGTCTATAAATGATGTGTCCTATCTGCTGGATTATTGAGGCTTGTTATCTACCGTGTAAACCAATTTGTTAAAAAAAAAAATTTTTAAAGGAGAGAGAAAAAAATATCGTTTATCACCTGTGCCTATACATAACATTGGGTTGTCGTAAATGTGATTCGGGAAAGGCTTTTTATGGGACATGGATTTCCCTATCGCCCATGGGAGAAAATGGCAATTGCATGTACGTGGATAAATCAGCGAAGATTAAAAACATTGCTGTTGCCGCAATTCCTCACAACAAATCTGTCTTTTTAATCGCCTAATATCGGATAAACGCTGCCTGTGCTCTTTTTACGTTTTAATTTCTTTCATGTTCTGGGCTGAAATTCCACAATCTAGTTTTTGTTTTTGTTTGTTGATGGTGTTGGTGTTGGTGTTTCGCTATTAGACCAGCAACTTAATTTCTGTAGGCTGTTCTGTTTCAAGACTACATTACTCTTTCGAATGTTGCCACATTTTGTCTGTGGTCCTTACATTTTAGCAGGACTTAATGTAGTGGAATTTTTGCCCGTTTTTAATGTCTTGAAAGAGGTGGAGAAGCTGCAAATTCGGAGATCAGATGTTTTTTCTTCTCTGTTAATTATTATCAGTGAAATTAACTACCCGCGCATTGTTTACCACTATTCCGCAACCAGAAAGTCAGAAGGGTGTTACTGTTGTTGTTGTTTTTTTGCTTTGAGGTTAAGATCTTTTCCTCATATTTATTCCCGCGAGGGAAGATGTGGAAATGTTTGACTGTATACGTTCTTTAAACTTACAGATTTCATAATCAGAGAAAGGGGCAAGGGGTATTCGGGCCCACGGTAATACCTGTATCTCAGTGGCTGTGAGAGATAATATGAGGTTTGATTGATTTAAGGTACAAAACAAGTTAATATGACTGTCTGGCATGGAAAACCACAAATCATCGGTGGAATCACGACTTTTCTTATTCCATAAGCAGTGATCAAAATTCATACATGAGGCGATAGATCACCGCTTCGACCTACGTCATCCGACAATGATTATTTAACTATGGAACGAAAGAAAGTAGGGAAATGGGGCCAGGGGTGAAAGGTTTTGATGATGTATGGCCGAAGGACAAACAGAACAGGTATGGGAATCATGTTTATGTCACCGATTGGCGAAGACGGCTTACTTGTACACCAGTGGTTTCCAAAGCGTGGGGTCATGATCACTGGTGGCCAAGGTGTAGCTGTAATTATCACGGTTTGTATCTTGATTTGGTTTGCTTGAAGACTGCCGGTGTGTAGTGTAGCAAGCAGTGTCATTCTCGGATTTGGTTCCCAAGATTCTCAGAGATGGTCCCGAAACCATAGGGTCATGATAACGAATATTCAAGGTGTAGCTCTAATTATCACAGTTTGCATCTTGATTTGATTTGCTTGATGACTCTTTGTGTGTAGTGCAGCAAACAGTGCCATTCAAATTCACACGCACATCTTTTAAGCACTGAAATCTGCCTAGAGTTTGTACGAGGGTGAGAAATTACAAGCTGTTGAGCTTTCACACAGTCACTACAAAATTTGCACAAACCGAGCTCGGCCTCGAACTCAAGCAACGGTGGTTCTGTCCGCTTGCCTTTATTTCGTTGTTTTCCCTTATTGATTTCGTAAATTTTCACCTATCGATGTCCACTATGTGTATACGTTTCGAATGCCAAGGGTCTTCACCATGTTTGGCAAGGCTGGGGCCGTTTTTGTGTGTTTGTTTCTTTTATGTTTTCTTTTAAGTCTTACATGTCAACTCAGTGATGGCTCTACCAGCGTGGTGCCGATTTTGTGCTTCATGATTCTCTCATCGGCATTTTGGAAAAATTTATCGAATGATTTAAATTTGGTTACAAAAAATTGGAAACCGCCTAATGGTGCCATTTTGTGTCCAGACCATTATTTAGTACACTTTTTTTTTTTTTGTAAATTTATTTAGTTATCTGCTTTGAAGTCACAGTGATTTGCCAAATCGATTTGTTTGCTTGTAACAGTTATCATGAAGTATTTTTCTCTCTGTCAGCGTTTGTATGTCGGATCTCCCATTCCGTGGTTGTCGTTTCTCCTTCGGTCGATTGGTACCATGGTCTAAATGGTTTCGGAAGATGCAATCATTCAGGCGGAAAATCGACCCCCTGGCGAAGGAAAGAAGGTCACAGACAGACTGGCATATTGTGATGATGTAGGAGTTTTTCACAGGAGCTAGATGTGTGGTTGTTGATTAGATAATTTTCTTTTCTTTTTCTCCAGCAATTCACAGTTTGAAGAATATTTTGTTTAATTCTGATTTATTTTACTAAAAATAAGTGTGTTTGTTGGTTTTCAAACCAATAGCTGGCTCATCCCGATATATATACGTTATTTGTTATAAAAAATAGTAGACTCAGACTGTATTAAAGTTGAAGTGTCCCCGAAGGATGGTTCACAAAGAATTTGCTTTTTATTTTCATGTTTTCAAGGTGCTACATCAAACATAACCCACTTCTCGCACTTGTGTAGATTAATCTGGTTTAGCTTTGACATTCTCGTTTGATCAGTTGAGTGATTCATGTTCTGTCTTAGTTTGAACGGACAGTCCATCCTTGTCTGTTTTGATCTGATGCGGCTATGTGTGAAGGATGTACAGTTGACCTTGTAGGCTATTTTGAATCTTCGAATCTTGCACTCACGTGGTTGTTTTGAGTTCACTGTGGAATCCGCAGAAACGAATGGTGGCGTAATAAACATACCGTTTCTCCTTCTTTTTGCCTCGGTTATAAGACTTTTGAAATAACGAGAGCTGAGAAGTCATCTTGGTTTTTTTGCAGTGATTGATCAGTCTAGCAGTCCTGAACGCATTACGCCTCATTTCCCTTTACGACATTGTGATGGGCATCTGTCATTCGGAAGTTCTAGCTGTTACTGTAGTAATGCCAAGAAACCATTTCTCTGAAAGTGAGAAATTCACGAAATATCATAAAAACCACAGAAAAACTGTGGGGTCGCAGCAGGGCTATAAGCAAAGTCAAAATTGGGCAAAAAGAAAAGGTTGTATGTTGCAAAACCCCGCGTGAAAAATAAAACCCAAACAATACAAAGCAAACTAAAGAGAAGACAGAAAATATCTATGTCCAGTTTACTATGTCAGCAGTACTGTTTGTTTCATTTTATGCCACAAATTTTGTTTTCCCCAAATCACAATCCAACCGTAGCCAAATCTAATCTGATTAGAATCAGACCTTCCAGCATCTTAGATATAAACCACTTTCTTATAATGTTCGAATTTGCTGTATGAAGATATTTCCTTCCCCATCCCCCTTCTCTCTCTCTCTCTCTCTCTCTCTCTCTCTCTCTCTCTCTCTCTCTGCTCTCTCCGCTCTCTCTCCCATGTTTGTGTTTTAGATGGTTTCAAATGGATTTAAACCCTACGTAAGTTCAATTTATGTAATACATGTATGTTGATCAACGCAAGCGATAAAGAAGATATTAAACAGCAGTATTGATTAAGACCAAAAAACACTTTAAAATTGTTAAGTCTCCATTGTCAGCAACATCGTGTGTCATAAACTTCGACATGCCTCTCTGACCTGTGCATGAGAAACACAGGCTGCCTTTAAAATTATTTATGATATTGCTAAACAGCTTCAAACTGTGAGCCTCCGAACTTCTCTAGGCCTACCTGTGCGACCTTCTTTTTCATCGTTCTTGTGCTAATCACCATTAAAGCTATTAAAATTGCACCAAAAATTCTTTTCGTTTTGTACGTTTTTTTTTTTTTTGTTGTTGTTGTTGTTGTATTTTCACTTTGTATTTTACAAATGGGCATCTTGCTTTACTGAGATTTGAGATATACAGCCGCCATGTTGTATTTTTCTGAATTTTCTTTACTTGTTGTACTCCTTCACTTTTTTCTCCTCTGGCCTAGACACCCAATCATTTGTCGGGCTGGGCTTTCCCTTTTTTCCTTTGGTTCCGTCCGATTTCTCTTTCATTTCTTTCTTTCCCAATTCTCCTAATTTTTTTGGATTTATGTGCCAACGCGTCTGGTTGTGTCATAACGTGTACCAAAAAATCCAGATGTCGGTGTTTTGAGTAATTACCACTCGGCATAAACAAATAGGTTGATTGCTGAAGCATTCTGCAAAACATTGTGGAAGGGCCATGTTGGATTTTGAGCTACATAACAATAAAGACAAAGGTATCTGGGAGCAGAGCGTTAATTTTTCTTTTTAAATCGGATTTTGAAATATACTGAGGCGGTTTTGTACCTTTAAAAAACATTTCAATATTCATTTTTATTGTTCTCTCTCTCTCTCTCTCTCTCTCTCTCTCTCTCTCTCTCTCTCTCTCTCTCTCTCTCTCTCTCTCTCTCTCTCTCTCTCTCTCTCTCTCTCTCCAACCCAACCTTTCAAGCATCTGCATCCCACCGATGTTTCCCCATTTCTTACAAGGTTGAAAATAAAAAAAAAAGAAGGGGACAAGGTGGTCTAGAGGCAAGGTGCTCGCCTCTCATGCCAAGGGTCCCGGGTTCTAAACCCGGGCAGTGCAGGCATGTTGGAAATTGGATTTTTCTCGTGTTTTCAAGTCCCTGGTCCTATTGGGGGGTAGGATCGAGTAGTTCTTGGAAATTGGATTTTTCTCATATTTTCAAGTCCCTGGTCCTATTGGGGGGTAGGATCGATTACCTAGTCTTCTCGGATAAGGACGAAAAAATTCGGAGAGCCCGTGTGCACGTTGCGCACGTTAAAGATACCTTGGCAGTTGGAAATCGTAAAGAGCAGGCCGAAAGGCCGCTGCCCGGGCAAAATTGAAATTAATAGATTAAAATTTATCCATATCATATCATCTCTCCCCCCCCCCCCCCCCCCCCCCCGCGCGCGCCAGAACAAGAAATAATAAAACAAGTAAAGTGAGGTGTAAATGCCAAGGGCAGCGAACCTCCTAAAATAAAGACCTCAAAATGAAAAATAAAAATAAAAATAAAGAAAAAGTTTACAGAAATCATGGAGAGCGCTTTCCAAATATTATATTCGCGAATCTGCTTGAAATGGCTTCAGGGGCTATAATATTAAGACCGTTATTTCCAATAGAGTGAAGGAGTGCATAGTTATCCAATATCATGATCCGGAGACTGTCGGTGAAGCAGCGGGGTTTTGAAAAAGAGGAAGAGAGAGAATGTGACAAAATAAGGAGAGAAATAATGAAACAGTTAACATCTCCCCTACAACGGTTTATTTGCCTGCAAAGGGCACATAAAACAAAACTACACGAAGTAGCTTTTAAAGGACAATGAAAATGCAGTGCATGCTGACAGCGCCTGGGAAAGCAATGGAAAGTCTCATAAAGATTGGCTGATAACCTAGAAACAATGGCTTGGTCGCCACCCGGCCGCGCAGAAGGCACTGCAGTCGTTATGGTGAATTGATGAGCACACCTGTGTTTTTTGTGCGCAGTCGGCGTGTCGTTTTGAACATAATGTGGGGCGGGGTGAATTTGGAAAATTAGAATATTCTCTGGTTGTTTCTCTCTCTCTCTCTTTCTCTCTTCTTCTTCCTCCTCCTCCTCCCCCCTCAATGGGACGTATTATTGTGGATTTATCCAGTTTGTTACTTAGACCCCTTTCATGAACACTATTGTTCAATGTATTTTTTTAAGGATCTTTCCAGTGTGGACAAGCTGTGCGCAACTAATGGTTTTAATTTTGAACCCTCAAGTGAGCGGATCTCCAAAAAGTGTACTCATTGTATGCATCATTTGTCTCATTCGAAGTCACTAATGACTAATTTACAATTATTTTAATGGTTGTATTCTATTTTCTAGCTTTCCTCTAACTTGTCAACATCGACTGGGTTTTATGTTATAAGTTCCCTGTCGTTGAATATCATGCATTTACCTTCTTTCAAAATATGTTCATCCCCGTTTGTTTGCGTTTGCCCCCATACCGTTTAATTTTTCGATTTTTCTTGGGCACGACAAATTGACTTGGATATGGTATGCTAAAATTTACCACACTAGTATTTCAAATTTAACTTAACATCGTTACGGTGTTGCCTGTCGGGGTACGTCGCCAATTCAGAGTTATTTCAAGGTTTCAGATGTACCGAATTGATTTGTGTAAGACACCCAAGTTGAGATTTTACAACACCTGTTCCATATTCATGAGGGCTCGCTTCACACCTTCACTTGAATAACGCTGAGAAGTAATTAGGTGGGGCGTGACAGGAAGGTAATACATTACAGACTTGGAGGAATGGGGGTTTTGTTCGTTCTAGTGGCAAAGTCATTCTGTCTTTCTCTTGCTTTTCTTTTGTTATCGTAGCAATTTTTTCCCCCGTACCCAATCATCGTTGTCTGCCTGTTCTTGTTCTGTGATTGTTTTGAATGCCAACTAATCTTCGCCGTACTTGTATGGTCCAAATATGTTGTTTGTCAGTACTTTCTCACAGTGCCACAGTCCTGGTCTTGATTTGCAACCATTATGCCATGTAGCCTAAAGACGTGCTGAGAGCCCAAGAAAGCCAACTCGAAATCGTCGTTCCGCATTTTTTTTTAAATTTTTATTGGCGCATTCTTGAGTCAGTCAAGTTTTTTACGCTGTTGTTTACAGATTGTGACATGAGATGCGTCGCGTAAACTCTCATAAAATTGTGGTTTTTCTCAGTGTGAACTTGAGATACCAGTTTTCTTCCCTGTAACTTTCTTGTATGTCTTGCCCCTCCTCCATTATTTTGCAGTGCGTATGTGTGTGTGGAGGGGGGGGGTGCTATTCTTCTGTTGTTACAAGCATTGCAAAAAGGATGATTGGTAAATAATCGTTGTGATGCCGATTTCTGTCGTCCCAGCCGCCTATAATCCTTTGTGCAGCATGATTTTTGGGGGGGGGGGGGTCTTTTGTAATTGCTTAGGTCTACATGATTTCTTGCAGGTTGGATCCATCCCAGTGCAGTACATTGGGGTTTTTTTGACTAAAGAGCTCTTTCACTTTCAAATATAGGTTACAGAAGTAACTTAACATAGCATGTCCACGTCACACACACACATTCACTCTCTCCCTCCCCCCCCCCTCTCTCTCTCTCTCTCTCTCTCTCTCTCTCTCTCTCTCTCTCTCTCTCTCTCTCTCTCTCTCTCTCTCTCTCTCTCTTACTCTCACTCACTCACTCACTCATTTACTCCGTGTAGGGTATATGCATGTCTGTCTCTGTCTTTCAGCCTTCGTGCGGGTTAAATTTCATTCACTGACTCTGTAATGTGGGCTGAATGTGCTTTGTCGTGTGAAAAGCGCCAGCTCCCCCTTGGAGATCAATTTCACGGTGAATGATAAAAACCTCATGAAAATTCCCCTAAATGGATAACGCGAGAGGCTGGGCAAGGCTGCAACTACAACAATGACGGAATAATAGATCAAGACTAGGTCTTGTGACATCGACTTCTTCACTTCTAGGCATTCAGTCAGCGTGTAGAATATTAACAGATCTGTCAACTTTTCCATGTGTTTCAGGACTGCCCTGTATTTAGGGTAGTGGGAACTGAGAAATATAATGCTTTATTATTATTATTATTGTTTAAAGAAAATCTTGCTAGGCCTGAGGATAAAGGCTAGTCAAGCAAATAGCAAGGCAACGGCGGCAATTTACGTATTTATTCTAACATACCGCGACTTTAGTTCTTGCTTGTTCAGTCTCCATTTTCTGAAGAAGAAAAAACTGGAGATCTTTTAGAACTTCTTGTCATTAGTACTAAAGCGGCAAACGTTTAACATCGAATTTCTCAGTGATGCAAAAAGTGGGGGAGGGGCTAGAAATCACAAATAACAGTTTCAGTTTGCCTTTTTACGGCATGGGTTTTACGTATCCCATGAGGCGTCCTTTGTTGAAGAAGTCATTTAGTTGGCAAGTCTACCACTTACGTTAGCGAACTTGTTTCACTTCCCCCCTCCCTTCCATCAAACACACACACACACATTTTCATGTCACAACGTATTAATTTTTAGGAACCCTGCCTATACCGTTCAATAAGACTGTAGAAGATGAGTTCCGTATAAAATTCTGTTCTGCACAAAAACTGGCTACGTGCCAGCCATTTCGATGAAGTAAGTAGGCATTGCGTTGGGATAAAACACCTGAATGTTGTCATTATACTTAACCTGCCACACGTGTTAGTGAAGACTGGCACTGGTCGAAGGCCACGCACTGGTGCAGCTTGCAGACACAAAGAACACCGATATAATTGTATGGATTTATATACTTGGTTGTCGTTGTGTTTTGCAGTGATTTTTGTAGTTTCTTGCTCTGGCAGTGGAATTGTCACCTAAACAAAACGGTTTAAACTTGCTTTTTGTGGCTGTTGGTTAGCCTACTCGGAGGTATTTAACGCCATTTTCTCTCAGAGGGGGTTTCCCGTGTAAATTTTACTTTTTATTTTGTTTGCTCGCGACTACGAGAGCCCTCCAGTGTTGTTGACACAGTTTTTGCAAGTTGTAGACATTCCTCGTGTTCTGTATTGCCCCTTTGTCAATGGAAGATATCTCTCTCTCTCTCTTCTGCGTTGCCTCCACATCAAGGGAAGATATCTCTCTCTCTCTCTCTCCCTCCCAAGAAAAAGTTTTGGGGGCATGTAGCATTTCAGCCACATCAATTTGTCATCGACCTCGTGTTGAAGACCATGGTCTTAAACTTACCTTTCTTTCTACGCTGTCGTTCCATTTGACAGCACTGCACTCTCGATTTAGATCTACTCTAAGGCAAATGATTCCCATCCCAAAACCAAACACAAAAATAAAATTGTGTTTCCATAGTTTTCATGTAAAAAGCTGATTTTTTTTAGATGCGATTAGTTTTGTCACAAAACGCTCTTTGTGTAAGATGTGCAAAGCTCTTATCAGAAACAGTAAAACCGCGGAGTCTATGGAGTCTATTGCTACCCCGTGTGCTGTGGTCCATCTCTTTGGGAACACTGGTGAGAGTGGAGGTTAAAGATACATAGGGCCGTAAAGAGTTTTACCAACAAAGATGTTTGCATTAGGGACTCGGCTCTGTTTATATGTGTCTTATACTTGTCATACAGGTAAAGTAATATCCTGAGATAGAATGAAGAATCACCTACTCATTGAGAAGGTTCTGAAAAATGACTGTCTGGAAGAGGACAGCGGGCATTAGTTGAGATTTGGAGTCAGACAGAATTATGTGGAGTAATTAATGAGCTGGAAGTGAAAGACAGTAAATGGGCAACTGTCTTATGTATTTCTGTCTTCCATTCTTTCCTCCTGCGTTGCTGCGTCTCACTGGAACTTAAATTTGTTTTCTTCACTAAACATTCCCCCCCCCCCCCTCTCTCTCTCTCCCTCTCTCTCTCTCTTCAATGCTGTTTACGGTAATAATATATTATTATAACAAACATGATTGGGTAGTATATGCCATAACAGAGAGGTCGATCTTCAGGATATACTGTCAATGATAGTAGTGTCTTTATTGTTAGCCCTTTAGATGGGTATTGCAGTATTCATTTTGTTGTTTTGGTTTTTGGGTTAGCAATGTTTACGGATTGTCTGCCTCCATTTTATTTGTTGTTGAGACAGAGAGGACACTGTTGCACTAAATCACAATAGTAACCTTCTGTTTCATCCCCATGGGATGGATTTTTAAGTACCTAAAGAAAGGAAGTGTAAGGGGGTGAGGGATTAAAACATTTGGTTTCATGGGGGACAATTATTTCATCATTTATTTCATTGCAGGTCATTTGGTGTTTCTTCCCTCAACAGGAGACTCCCATAGCAGTTTTAACATATGAGACTATGAGGACTAAAAGTTTGTCCAGCACCACACTCGCTACAGTTAAAGGGCATACTATGTGGAAATAATACAGGGAATCAGTGGTTCATAGCATGTTTATAAATTATGATATATAAGGAGATACGTTGATGACATAATTAAGGAAAATTTCATTTGAATCATATCATTTCAGGGAGTGGCTATTTTGTGGTGACACCAGACACCAACCGACTCCAGACCAGTATCAACACCAGTTACTTGCCCAGCAATGCCTCCTGGTTGCCTTACCATCCGATGTATGTGCCAGTTTTTCAGGGTCAGATAGGGTCACATCCTCCAGTGCTACCAGGGTCCAGAGCACATATGCGATCCATTTCCTGTCAGGTATGATTATAGGGAAGACCTGCAAAACCATGGGTTTAGGTAATCTTGACATATACAATGTATGCAAATACCAGGCAAAAATGTCATTATTATTAGGCCTGGTGTTTCAGCCATGTGCAGATCAGAGGTGGCTCAGCACTGCCAAAGAACACGGAGGATCATAATTCCTTTAGCTAATGATTTTTCAGCCAAACCCAAACATTAAAATGCACCTCATTCCCAACACTGTGGCTTACAGTACATTACAGGCATCAATGCATTTATGTTTAGATTAATTATTTATTGGTATTACTGTCAGGAATTTTGGTCATTCTGACCATTTTAGAGTGCGAGTTTTATTGGAACTTTCCTGATGCTAGTTGGTGGTTCCTCCAGTAATTCGGGGTTCAGTGACCATTTGTGTTTTACAACGATCCTCGCCCCACGTCCATTTTAAGTTTAACATCAAAGTCATTTCTTACAATAACAGTGTCTTTTCCCTACTTCAGGTTACCACCATCGAAGAGCCATCAGATGAAGACACTCCTAAAGACAGAGATAAAGGAAAGGACAAAGACAAAGGAGGAACGTTGGGAAAATCAACACGATTGAACACAATAGGGATCTCTAAAGATGGAAAAGAGGACAAGAAAGTTTCAAAATCAGGGAAAGGTGCAGCCGAAAGTGGAGAATTCAAACGTACTTCTTCAATAAAGCTCAAAGGAGAGAAAGCGAAGGCTGTGAAAGATGTCAGTTTAAAGCCTGGTGTAACAAATCAAGAAAAAGAAAAAGGTCAGCACTGTAATGTTGGTTTTGCTTTGTGTTAGGGGGTGCAAAGTTATTATTTCTGTTCCTATTTATTAACTAGGATTATTAAGTTCTTTCATTATATTTATAGCATTTTTTATCATGAAAGTTGTTTTGAATCTCATAGACATTATTATTATAAAAGGAAAGGGGATAAGTAAACAGTGTCCGCTATGTCTAGTACACTGACAAGAAAAATGGGAGATGTACAATGTGGAAATCAAGAAGTCTTGTAATACCAAAAAGAAATTTTAATTTCAAACTTTCATTGACATAACAAATTTGCTTGCATTTTCTGAATGAAAACTAAGTCTTATAAGTTCATCACATGATTTGAAGTCGCTCCACATTTCAGCTCTGATAATCTTTTTGTTTATTTTTTTTATTTCAGGGGAGAAAACCTCCATATTCTCCAAGATTTTTCACCGTAAAAAGAAGGACAAAGATAAAGACAAAGCTCTCATGCCTCCTCCACCACCACCACCCCCTCTTCATCCACCTGCGCCGCCACCGGCTGCAACCACAACAACAACAACAACAACCCACAGCTCTGATGCTTTAAGTGAGGGCAAGGAATCAAAAGAGAAAGAATATGCCACCTTCTCAGCACAATTTCCTCCACCTGAGTGGTTGTGGTATCAGCAACAGCTTGAGAAGCAGAAACGTACAGAGACATGGGTATCACAGCAGAGTTCGAAAGCTGCCACTGCCACACAGTCCACTAAAGTCACAGCCAGACCGCCGACAGGCATGAAAAGCCATACAGGTAGCAGCCAACATACTTCCAGAAAATTTCAGGCTCAGAATCCATCAGGAGTAGACTATGTGACAATGAGTGCTTCAGGGAACCACAGAGACAAAAGGATAACTGTGGATAACATGCGACAAATATATGATAATGATATGGCCAAAGCCAGGCCAATCAGGGCTGATAATCTCTATGAAAGCTTTCGTCACCCGTCAGGAGCAACAAAACATCGTCATCATCATCATAGAAAATCTCGTGACTTGGAAAAACTGGATGATGAAAGAAAACGTGGACATCGACCCTCAGACTATGATGTAATAGATCAAGCTGATATCACCCCTGCTCAAGATTCTAATGTTTATCATTCAGTGTCCGCTCTGTCTCCTGTTGCTCATTTAAGTGACGAGAGCACCTATGCCAAACTCATTGATCATCCTAATCTTGGACCTCTCCACTCTACACCTCGTTTTGAGGGCCAGAATGATCGCACGGCCTATGGAGTGGAGGGACACGAAGCCAGAGACAGAATATATGGACCCCCTGATCATTCACACAAGAGGAAATCACACAGATCTCGGCGACGGCAGCATAGAATGTACAGCTATTATGGCAACGGGGATGACATCAGCTATGAATATAAGGGTCATCTTCCAAATAAAAATTCTTCCAGAGCTCAGTCCAGGGATAGTGGAGTAAATTGTGTTGGGTTAGGTATCACAGATGACAACAACAAAAAACAGTCTGGCCCAGTTTATGAAAACACACCTGTCTCAAATAAACACGCACATCATGATAGTCGCCATCAACCCAGTCTCCAACAAAATGCACATGCAAATCGCCACCATCAACCACTGGGAAACCATGTACATTTTGAAGTCAACAACACTGGTGGAAATGAAACAGTGGACATGAACTCATTGTATGTGGCAGATTCTGCTGCAAGCTCTCTTGTGTATCAAAGTGATGTTACAAACCCAGCTTATAACTCTGTAGTATATGGCAGTAATGTTACAGACACTATAGGAGGGCCATCAGTTATGTACCATACAATTACAGGCTCTAATTTAGAATCTTCAGAAGTGCCTCTACCTCAGAACTCTTTACAAAGTGCTTTCTATGATGAAAGTAGTCTCTTACCACCATCTAATGTTATAACTTTGAAAGCTGAGATTAATCCCAAAGCGCCACAGGAGGTGGAGGAAATTGTTGGTAGTCCAGATTCAATTGTGGATGTTGTGGGTTCACCAAGTGTAAGGGAGTTGTCAGGGTCATCAGATGTGGTCGTTGAAGTGGTAGCTGTAGAAGAAAACACAGAGTTGTTGTCTGGTGGTGATGGAGATGCTGAGACAGCTGTGCATAATGGAGGTGAATCAGGGAGAACAATAGCTGTAGGAAGACATGATGATAATGATGATGATGATGACGATGAGGAGGTGGATGTTGGTGATTATCATGAAAATGATGATGAAGATAGCGGAAGTGATGAAGATGATGTACAAAGAGGACAGGATAAGGCAAGTTACAGGCCTAGTCATAATCCTGCAGATGGAGCAATGAAAGGAAAACCTGAACAGCTAAATGGCATCGCTGCCACTAGGAGACAGGAAACATCAGGTGGCCATAATGGTAAAGATAATTTTGTATCGGACAGTGGTTTCAGTTCTCCTCGAAATCCTGATAACTCCAATGGCAAAAAGGTGCCAACACTAGGTCAGTCTAATTCAGCCAGTGAGCACAGTCATGGCCATAGCCACAATGAAAACAGTAGTGATGTCCAAAACCATCAACACAGTGCCACTGACAGCAGTGTGCATCATCATTCTGGAGAAACAACTGGAAGTGATGGCCACAATACTAACAGTGATGTCTACATGGCCACTGCTAGTGAACAACATAGTGGATCTGCAAACGAACAGGCAGATTCCAGCAATGGAGTAGTTTCGATACAAGACACTGCCCTACCAAATCATGTGCCAAATGTAGTGCCTAGGGTCAAACAAAGCCAGTCTTTGAACTCTATCAAAAGTCAAGATCAAACCCAACCACATCTGCACAACCATTATCATCAAAAACAGGCTCACCCATTGCCAGGTCATGCCTACCAACCTTCAGCTAAAGTCATACCTCATCCTGATGTTTACAACAACAACACTGCCAATATCATGTACATAGATCAGAACCGTCAAGTCAGAGTGCCCCTCCACCCTAATGCCATGCTCAACAACCAGAAACTTCATACGGGTAAACCCAAACACAGTGAGAGACCCCGTTCAGTTGATTTGTGGAGATCCACCACCCCAAATGAACTGCATAAATTTGAGGAAGAACAATTGTCCAAGAAGTACGGTGTAAATGGAGAGTTTGAAGTGATGGGAGTTTTATAGAAATGTGATGTACTGAACAAATACTTAACCTTTTTAGTTACCTCTTGCTTCAATTCTGAGTGGTCCATAATCTAAGGCAACTGTCACATTTTCAAATTTTGTGTTTTGTTTCACCATGTATCACTAGAGGAGTGAGAAATTCGTACATCAAGTCATCACCATTCCCTAAAACTGTGGTAACTGGTTTTGACTACTTTTCAGGACAAACAAAAAGCATGTTTTACTTTAGCACAACAGGTCTTGTGATGATTACTTTTGAAAGTTTGGCATTCAATTGTTTTTCCACTTAGGAATCTAGAACCAAGATCATACGATGCAGCTTTGAATGTTGTTGCCCTTATATAAAAATTGATATTTCGAATTTTTGAGTTTTACGGTCTCAGGGAACAGTGACGAAATCTTTATTACTGTTCCTGATAAGAGCTTTTCAAGTTTTGTGAAAGACCGGTATGTGACTGACAACACTGAGGATATCCACAGTTTGTTTAAATTTTATGCAGGATGAATATGTGGTGAAACTGCACAAGATTTGAGAACTTTGGTCATCACAGCAATCAGCTGCATGCACAGTTATGAGGATGGAAATCTGTAATAAAAGTGTCTTACCTGTGCTTTAAACTCATGATTATGGACGTAGAAGGCTTGAGATTTCTCTCTGGGCAAATCTGTGAACAGGATGATCAAATTGCCCCCAGCAAGCAGTGAACCTTATTTCATGTTTACAGTGCAGGCCACTGGTTTTTCTCATTGTGGCTCCTTCACACTGATCGAACTTGTGACTAGAAATAATAATAGCCGTTATTTCCCTGTGTAACACCTACATGTATATATATATATATTTTTTTTTGGTCCAATTCTGTCCCAACCAACGAAAGACACTTGTTAAGATATGTAGAGTACACACAGTCAAAACAGGCTTTGTTGCCAATTGCATCGCCTTTCTGTTTTCCTTTTTTAGGAGAAAAGTTGATGGGAAAAGATAGAAGTGTATAATATACATGAATAGGCTAACACCTTTCCGTTCTCCGTGTGGGACTTGTACATGTCCTATAACCAGGACCTGCAATGAATTATTTTATCGCGAAAATAAGTACTGTACTTATGATGCTGGTGCTAACATCACTTTTTTCTAAACTATATACTGAGTTTTAACTACAGAGTTCAAACTTGCTACTAACAAATTATTCTGTTTAAATGATTTTTAGTAACATCTGTACAGTTCATTTTGACAGAGATGACCAATATTCAGTGGGTGTACTGGACATCTGCGATTTTTAAACTTTTTGACTTTTCACTTTACTGTTTTTAATGGAAAGATGAATTGTTTCGGAGATGGATCGGCCACACTCTCAGGAGGCCAGGAAACAGCATCACGAAGAAGGTATTGGACTGGAATCCCCAGGGCAAGAGATCAAGAGGAAGGCCGCGCGGAACGTGGAGAAGAGCCAGAGAAAATGATGTGCAACGAAGCGGAAAGACTTGGAATAATGTAAAGAGGCTGGCCCATGATAGAGAGGGATGGAAGGTGTTTGTTGGTGGCCTATACCCTGATCCAGGGTGAGAAAGGCAATGATGATGATGATGAGAATCGACAGTAAGTTCACAGCCTTTTTGGTGCTTCCAGTTACATATAGATTTGGTAAAATGTATTCAGTACTGGATAAAAAACATCAGATTCTCTCTCCTAGCTGGGATCTAGATAAGTAGTTGCTACTCTTAGAAAAAAAATAAGATATACATGTATTGGCTTACTGACATTTTTTGCTCTGACAGAATTTCCATCTTAATAAGGATAAATTCCCGGTAACATGAATGTATGTATCAGAAGCCAATTCTTTGCAGAGCAGTGCTCAGATTTGATTTCAGTGAGGTGTTGCATTGATACAAGATTGGACCTATTTTGTCATGCAAGGGAAAAATGACCTACACTGACAGATCTGTCCCTTTTCTACCTTATTGTCTCCAATTACATGTACAATCACTTACGTTGATTTGCGATGCCAGAAACTACTATTTCCATAGCAGATACATCTGTCTGCTGATGTGCGAGACAATAGAGTAGAAAAGGTGCATACTGTCAGTTGCATTGTTTTTCCTTAAGGCGGCAGTGTTGTTTAGTCATGTGATGAAAAAAAAAATGTGAACTCCTCACTGCTATCATAGCACTGATTTTCGGCCATGCAATAAATAATAAACTGTTTTGCCAAATTATTGGGGCTTGTAATTTGTCTGGGCAAATGTATTGGTTGTGTTTGGAGTCCCATTCATAGATGGTTTTGAGTTTATAAGGCATTACAATAACATGATCTTCTTCCTGTATATAGAGAGTTATTGAATTGTGTCCTTCTCAGGCTGTAAAGCATTTTGAATAACTTGCCTGTATGAATAGCCTTTATGTTTTGTATGACTTTATGCTTATTTATTCATGTCTCTGTGATTATACATAGGCCACAGGTGTGCCTTGAATTTTCATTTCCTTTCACTCAAATGAGTCAATGAAGTCATAGTGGATCACAGGTGCTTAGTGTTGTACTGTGTATGTTGGGAGGGTGTATATGTGAGTGTATGTTGCGTGAGAAGCATGTTTATATATTTTTTGTCTACGCCATTTCATCCTTCATCTCTAATGTAAAAGGATTGTGCCACCGACTATTTCTTTTGCATTTTGTTTATTTGCAAGTATACTGTCTTTTGACATAATTCATTTTGCGAAGATGATCTTTGTTTTAGCCTTACAGAAAATGCTTTCCAGTGACTGAAAATTTATGCATTGCAGGGGGGTCACAGTATTAGTCTTGGGTAGTAATATTGGACCAAATAATTGTTTGTTTTTTTTTAAATTTTATTTTAGTCCTTCGTTCATAACTTGATCCTTTCTTAAAACTGATCCAACCTACTAACAGTATGTGATGAGTTATTACCTCTGACCAAGACTGTACCAGTAATAATATTTTCTTTGAGAGTTATTTGCTGTAGAGTATTCAGTACGAGGCATACATTGTGTTAATTGATACCTTTCTGCGGGAAGAGATTGTTGTCTTCAAAAATAAATCTGATATGGGAAAAGTCAAGTAACTTTATTTTTGTAAGTGCTGAAAGTAATTTTTAAGGCATATTTTGTTTAAGAATTCAACATTTTATGAGGAATTGGTGCAAGTTTTCACAATTGAAGTAACCATATTATTCATGCTTTGACCTCCAAGTATCCTATCTAGTCAGGGTTGTGTTTTTTTTCTATAGAGATAAAGCAATACAGACAGATTCCTCTTCACTTTGTGCAATCTTTGCTACTCAGTCTGACCTTGTATATAATATGAACTTGAAAATTGTATTATGGTTGTAACTTTCTGCTTTGGCATGATGATCAGGTTAAATGCATTATAGAACTAGAAGCTTTATGGAAGTCATATGACAAGTTCAAATGAACTTAATTTGTGAACAGAGGTTGATTGCATACCTTGAGTTTTGCAGAGTGGCCACATTTAAAATGCAAAATACATACAGAAGCCACAGGTGAAGCCACATTTCTTTTATTTCATATAATAGTAACAGTGTCTTAGGAAAGGAATTGAAACTAGGTGCATGTATTGTTTCTTACCATGAGTCCTGCATTTATTAATGTATTTGACTACAGGAAATTAGTTAAAGTAAAATGAATATTTTCCCCTTTAGCTGATACATTTTTATTGTGTTCACCTTTAAAATAAAGCTATCAGTTTTCATAATACACATTTGGTTTAAAGGAAAAGTAGAACTTCTTTACTGTCTTGACATTTTTCCAAGTTGTGGCTGACACCTGTTAAGGTTTTATGGCAGGAAAAGACAATTATTGACACAACTTTAAAATTATATTTAATTTTGTCAGCAGTGCTTATTGCTATGAAGTTTCAAAAAATCATTATTTTAGGAGTATTGTGTACATGTTAGTAATAATAATTATGAAGAAGCCTACCATCAAAGAATGAAGCTAACAATTGGCATTTTTCTATGAGATTACTTCACCTGATCACTCATGCCTAGATTGTAAACATAGGTTGAATTTTACTTTTATGGGTTTAACGGCTTTACCACACTGATAGACAGTTCCAAGTTTGACACACTGTGGTGGTTAATTAATGGGAATTTGTTCGTTAAAGCCGCATGAATGAACAAATTACCATAAAAGTTACATGTACATGTATACTTGTGTACACGTAAAAATAAAGGAAAACATAGGTTTATGAGATTGACTGTCTGTTTGCCATGTTAAAGATCTAGTCTTTTCAATTGCCCAATGCATGTATTTATCCACTGTTTGCAGTTCCAACTGTAAATGTCAATGAAGATATGTCAGTCTTCTGGATGACTGTGTACATTACGTAATTTTGCTCAACATTATTTTTGAAATGTATGTAATTCCTAGTTTTAAAATGGGTGATCTTGGCCAGTCTGGGCATAAAAAAAATGTCAGCTGCAGCACATACCCGACACAGCAAATTCTTACAGTAGGTCGTCCAAACTGATTTTTACTTTTTATCATCTCATCAGTTATTGTCTAATAGGATGGAGCTTGCTTTTCCAAAAATTTTGATACCAAATTTATAATTCTGGCGTAAAGGTTATGAAAGTTATGGCATTTTCAAAAGTGAAAAAAAGCACCTCGAATTTGCTACCTTTTGCAAATAGCACGATAGTCCAACTTTGACCGCCCATAAAATGACGGTTTATTGAGTCATGGCATTAAAAATTCTCAGTATCCAAGTCAAGGGGTTATACATTATGCTTAAGTTTTTTTCCGAGGGGTACAAACAGAATGCAAGTATCTCATTTTACTTTTTTTTAGCCAGCAAACTTCATCCAACGTCATTATTTCTGTGAACTCTTACAGGGGAGCCAAAAATAATGTTTTTTTTGTTGTTTTTTTTACTGAAAGGATGTCAACCGTGTCACCATTGTCTTAGCACTGAGTGTCGGACAAAGGTGGCGAAATCAAGCATTGGGTGGGTCTATAAAAACAGTCAGCGCTTTGAACATGTCCCATGTCCGACTTCGGCATACTCTTATAATAAATACAAAGGCTGAGGCTTATTTGCGTATAATTTTGATCCCAATCTATAAAAGTTTCTACTAGTTGCTCTGTCTACAAACTTTTCAACAAATGATTTTTAAAGAAATTTCAACTTAAAACACGATGAATAATAGGCTACATTAAATTAAACCTCATGTATCTGGCTTTCTGTGTGAGTTAATTTGCAAACCCGTGCACTACATTGGCGCAACGCTCTACGACCCCTTGTTATGAGGGGGTCAATCGTTACGAACAGCTCTAGAGCAAAAACGGCAAGACTATGTCCTGTTCAAGCTATAAAACATTAAACAATACAAAAGGAAGTATATTTTGTCAGAGGAAGGCTTGAACATTATTTTGGTGTAGGATACATGCCGTTTCACATAAATACACAGCAGTAATAGCCTTGTAATGTTGGACTTAAATTATGCCAAAACGGGATTCCGCCCCTTTAGCGGGGCAGTTTGGACTACCTACTTACAGGAACCGGGGACCATTTTGTCATGAGCTGTAGTTAGGGCACCGTGGTATTTTACTAAGTAATCTATAGGTAGAATACGCATGACGTCAGTGTTTTTGTTTTGATCTTCCTACACTAAAGATGGCCGGTGGATCAGCTGAGTAGTGTAACTTCGAGATTTGTCTAAGCGGTTAAAATGCCTGCTGGTTGCACTGCAGTTGATTGTTATGACAGGGGTGGAAGGGCTGGATCCAAGCTGGTCAGATTCCCTACCACCTGTGTAAACAAGGGAACGGAAGTAAAAGAACTGACCAAACGTCTCCCATTGAACATGTACATACGTGCCATAGTTTACTGTGTAGCAAACTACTTTTAGCTTGTCGCCGGTTGGTTCGCGACGCCTCTGGTGCTCGCAGTGCAAATCAGCTAACGGGTCAAAATCAATGCCACAATCGCCATGGTGATGCATGGGTCCTTACACTAAAGATGGCCGATATGTGCATTCTACCTATAGCTGAACAGTGAACACAGCTTAGTATTTTCTCTGTTTGGCTTTGTAATGAGGCCATGGTCCCCCAAACCACTTTTGTCATTCTTGTAGGTTTAGACAAATGATGCTTTCTTTTTCCTACTCTTGTCTTGAGAATCAGTTTTGGGGGATAGGGCTGGTCTGGAACCAAGCTCTGTGAGCACTGTGAGAAAAACTGCCGCAGAAAGGAAGCACTTAAATCTGTAGGGTATGTGTTTCAGCAAGTGTGCAATTTGCATGATCAGTCTTTGTATTGTTTTTGTAAAATGTACATTCTGCAGAGCCTGACTTACAACGGAAATGATTTCCTTTTTCTTTCTCTTCTATAATCTAAGTTTATGTATACACGCAAGTAGAAACAAATAGAAAATTCTGTTGCCATTTGGTTCTGGAGAAATAAACAATACTTGAAATTACACCATATTGTGCTGTATTCCCATTGAATAGAGATTCAACTTATGGCCCGTCAACATAATTCTGAATTATGTCTCAATGGTTCTTTTGTTTGTCTGGAATCCTACACTTTTTGTCTTTTTCACCATCCAAGAAAATTTTTTAAAAAATTACATATCCAGAGGTTTAATGTCATTAACAGCTGACACTGGAGCCTTGTTTATGCTCAAAAGGACATGCATGTATTACATTTCAATTAGAACATTTTTAATGGTTACAGAATGGACTTTTTTTCTTCTAATGTATGGCTGTCAGAAATGATTTCATATGATATGGATATGTTACACTTTCCTCTTTCATGATCATGTAATTTGTGGAGAGTTCTATTATAAACCACACCAAATGGAAGACTGCTAATGAAACATGAATGTACCATAAAAAATGTCACTCATGCAACTCAACTGTTCAATCTGTCTCTTAATCTGCACCACAAGTTTGAATGGAGAAACCAACGCAAAAGATTGTAATGACAAGAGTAGTTTAATCAATCTCTTGAATTCTGAAGACAATTTTTTTTTTTTCACTCCTTACCACTGAGCCAGCCATTCAGCCACATGCTTTTGGGGCAATAACATTTGCGACTAAGAAAAGGTATTTTCATTTCTTAACAAAACTTTTTCAGTTATAACCCCATAAAAATTACTTCCTTTAACAAGCCTAACAGTAGAATGTTTTTGTACTTGTCAAGTTCTGATATGCCACTCCCATGGCTGCATTACATGACCTACAGTTTCATACCGGTACATTTTTTGAGAACTAAAATCACTGGACCATAAAAATACTACATGGATCTTTCACTCCATGTTTTGCAATTTATATTTTCATCATTTAAAACTCTGAAAACACATGTATAAGATGTTTTAGATCACAGCAGAACTGGGTTTATATGAAATTTGAAATAGTTTTGGATAGATCCATATAACTTATTGACAGTTTCACACACGCAGATAATGACAGACAATGAGACATCCTCTGCACACTTTTGCATGCATGTCCATGATGTAACCCGCTGGCCACATTATGTCTACAAAAGTAAGAAAGGGGAAGTATCTAGTGAATGACAAATATTTCCAATGATGACCAAACAAACAAAAAAATTGCATACACCTTTACAAAAAGTGACAGATATGATCATTAAACAGAGAAACTGAGGTGGGAATAGATGGAATAACTAATATTACTATCAGGAGCTGAAATTTCAGGAAAGTATATTCAAGTCTTGTATTCTGTATGTTGATAATATACCTTCAAGGTCCATGGGCCAGCATCACCTGCTTATTGGCACCACCAAATTATTGCGAACTCAAACTGACACACCTTTGAAACTGCAAACCATTATTTGTGATTGTCATCTCCAAAGAAAAAAAAAAAAGTTTTTGCTTACGTTTCATCTTTTCCTGCATGTTCCTCAGTGTAAAATGTTATTCACTGCCAACAATGCATTATTCGAGGGGTATTTGCCATATTGTTGTAGGTGACATTTTGCCGATTTTGAGGCTTTGTCATGAAAGTGGTTCTCTTACTCCTAATTTCATTATGTACAAGTGTCCTGCCAATCAGTTAAAAATTTATTTGAGATATGATGGTTACATAATGTTTTATGGGTTTTAGCCTTTTTGCCAAACAAACTTCAATCCCCATTTTCTTGAACAGGCAAAAATGTACTTACATCAATATGGCAAATATCCTTCGCATTAGCAAAACAAAACGAAAAGAGTTTTAACTGGATCATGTATAGAAATAAATATGAAGACTTAAGAATAAATGTTACTGGAAATGCTGACAAGTTTGATTACCAGTTGTCTCTGTAAAACTGGAGAGTTTATAGGGTGGGAGAACACAATTCAATATTACTTGCCCGACAAAAAACATCAATTTCAAAATAGAAAAGGAAATATACTGCAATCAAATGTAAAATACATGTAGCTTGTAAACAAAGTATGCAACTATAACATTAATAAGGGATGCATGCAAAATTGCAAAAAGCTTCACATTATAAGAACAAAACCAACTAAAGAATGTGCCTCTTATGAAATGTTGTCCTGTCATAAACTTAAAGTACTCCCAAAAATCTAAGTATTTTAAAAAATAACATTATGGCTAGGTCAGTTCAGTTTTTTTTGTGTAATAGATCTTTTTTAGTGCATGCTTGCAATAAACACAGAGACATATCCTGCCTCTTTGTAGGGAATCATCAGCTGCATCTGTCTCACAAAAAGATGAATCAAAGTGAAAACTCAAGACACTGAAAATCCACAGAGAATAGGCCTACTGCTTTCAGCAAATTCTTGAATTTTGGAAAATGTCATTTTGTTCTGTCAAATTTTTCAGTAAAAATTATTTCATCACAGGGAAAAATTACATCTAATCCAAGTTTAACATCTGAGTGAAAAGGCTTTTGTCAGGAGCTCTTGTGAAAAAGCCAGGATTAAACTGAAGATCAAAATCTTATTATATTATTGAGAAAAAATAATAATAATAATAGCAGGAGTATCTGAATTTAATTGCAGTGCAATTTTCTTTCTCCCCCACCCCATCCCCCCCCCCCCCTTTTTTTTTTTTGCAATGCTATATAGTTTGAATGACAGTAATGGCAGTTTCAACAATTATAACAATTTTTTAGAGCATCCGCTTATCTAATCTAGCCTCTTTGGTCTATCTATTGTCTTTATTCAGGTTTCCCGGCAATCTTTTCAAAATATGACACTAAAATACAATGATCTTTTTTTCTCCCCTCCCTTTGATATGCTCAATGCATAGGAGATGGTTTCGGACACATGTTCAATTTGTTACAATTTTCCCCGTGCGCATGGGATCTGCAGCAAGACTGCAGATCATGGGACACTTTCTAAAGAAAGAGAGGGAAAGAGCAAGAGAAAAGGGTGGGAGCACAGATTTCTTGGCTTGGCATTTAATCAGTCAGTGACAATCTTTGCTTTCACTACTATTTCAAAGAGATCACGAACTGGCAAATCTCACAGCGGCTGTCACCTGGATACTGAATTTTCAATCCAAATGTAACACTAACAGTTCTGTTTATTGCACTGTGAAGAACGACAAATGACCTTATTCTCTCTTGACTGTATGGGAAACTTGAATATTAATCACTTAGTAATATGGCACTTATTGTTTGACAAGTGAGTGTGAGTATCAGTCTGGAAGAAGCATGGCCAGAATGACAATAACCTCTTATTATGAAAATAAAGAATACTAAGACATGAATGTTTAGTGACAAATACTGTTTGACTGACTTCAGCTTATAAATCATGAATTAAATCAAAAAACATTTCATTTCTTCTAAAGTAAAACTTCAAAGTAGAATTATCCATGATTTACACAGAAGAAATCAAGTATTTGACTCAAAAATGAATTATATGGCATGAGATTCCAATCTTAAAAATATTCTGATTTGGATGAGAAATAATAAGGTGAAATTCAAACATCAAACAACTTTTAACATTATATGAAAAGGATATGATATGATGTGCAATAGGCATTTGTTTAGATGGGAGAGAAGTCATAACATTCCTTGTTGAGATGCCACAATTGTCAATTTTCATCGCTGCTGTAGTCGCCCTGAACATACATCTCCTTTTTACTCTTTGAAGACTTTGCTCTGCTCCCATCGCTATATTTAGCCTGTGGATTACAAATCATGATTTGATATAAATTGTCAGAAAGATGAACGTAAGCAATCACAGTCCAGTCAAAATTCATTGGACTACAAGTATATAGTTTTTAATCATCATTAAGTCAAATCTAATTGTATTTGATAATCCATCAGTGGTATATAAATCATCTGGAAGTTCAGGGTAAACAATAAAAATTTCTTCCAAATCTTATATGGACACAACATTGTCAATAATACAAGGATCAAATACAGGGATGACTGATACAACTATGATTGTTTCATTCCTCAAAGTAATCTATGGTAATGACATAGTACTTTTACTACTCTTTGATATTGCCTGGACACACCCCCCCCCCCCCCCCCTGTCAGTGGTCAAAGAAAAAAGTCATTCATTTTATAATTCCTCAGAAGCTCAATGTTTCTTTGTGCAGCAGAACTTCTTTCTACAGTTTAGTTTTCACACAATCAAACTGAAACAAACCATAACCATTAGTGGACAAGTTCCATCAAGTGCTTAAGTTAATGTGTTTAATGTTACGAGGCTGAAAACTCAACATTTAACATGCTTTTTATTGTCTGTCTACCCACAACCACTACCTGCTGTTTCTGATAGTGCCTGGCATCATATTCATTGCTGGCCTGAGGGCTGTCAATGGATTTTGCTCTCTGCTTCTTCTTCTTCTTCTTCTTTGGGGGTGGGGTGGGAGACAGACTTCCTGTGTCTGAGTCTTGAATTTGCTGATTTGATCGAGATGCTGGAGGTGGGGACTGAGAAGGCGAGGCTTGTTTTCTAGACTTTTTGGGCTTCCTGAGTGGAGAGAAGTCACCAAATTATTGAGGTAGCTAAGATTCAAAAAAGACAGCTGGGAAACCCTTCTCTTGATAGAAAGGACAAATATTTATGCAAAATACCTCATGTCATTATTAACTTTTCACACACAAAAGATCCATGTAAATAAATCCATCACTCTTCAGTCACTTGTTACTGGGCTTTTTTCCTCATAACACTGGCATTTTAAAGATATTTCCCAGAATTCATAATGACTGTCTTTATGCATCAATCTCAATGAAATTTTCACACAAATGAGTGAATCAAGTACCGAATTGAATAAAACAACAGAACATGTCAATCTCTAGTACTCGTAGATTTTTTGTTCACAAATTTAGGAATAAAACACTGAAACAAAAGTGTTCATCCTTTCTTACGTGAATGTTCCTTATGATTACACATGAATACAAAAACAAAATAAACAGTTTCTACAATTCAAAAAAAATATTTCTTTTGCGCCTTTTCAAGCCATGACTCTCAGAGAAGCAGAACACTTCAACTGCTTTTAACCAGGTTCATTTTGTTGTATGTATGATTTTGACTAAATAGTAACTTAAAAAACTGTCTGCCCCATCTTGACAAAAGTATTCATGCCATGCTGCAAGGTTAAACAAGCATAAAATGATCAGTGTAACCAGCAAGAGCGGTGGGATCCCACTTGAATGTAACAGAGATGATCCCAAAGCTGGTGTGGGATCAGCAACAAGGAACAAGTCTTTGGCTCTCATTCCAACCACTTTAGCTATGCTGAGTTGTGCCAAAACCTTTAATCCTGACCATTACCAGAGAAACCTTAAAGATAAATGCAGTGATTTTATCCTAGACTTATAAGCTTACTGATGCCTTCGTTCCGGTGATTCTGAAGAAGAGCGAGATCTCTTCATAATCTTTTTGGGTGGTGAGTCACTATAGCTATCATTTCTGTTTCTGAAATGGGGGAAAAAATGAAATTCATAAAGGAAGACACACAGGAAAAAGGTATTAGTATGAAATTTTCAGTAGACTACAAGAATCTCACAGCAATTTTACATGAATGCTACAAAGCAACAAGTAAAGAATTTAAAGTGCTTTCCTTGCAAAAATTAGCAAATTATTGTTCCACATGAAGATCTCTCAACACTGTTTATGCAATATGAAAAAATCCAAAAGCACTTTGCACGAGGTTTTCACATTAGATAACATGACAGAACACTAACTGGCGCCTGTTTGCAGTGGGTGACTGTTGACTCCTGGCATTTCTTTCTGGACTTTCTGAAGAGGACCTGAACAGAGTGAGAAAACAAAGAAATACATTAATGTAACATTAAATATAGACATTAATAAAAACAACATAAAAAGAAATTACTTGAAACAGAATGTCACGACTGATTATCTACAATTAGAATCCCTGAAGATGTATAGATCTATAAAATGTATGACTTACTGCAGTGGGGCATACTGCATTTCATTAACCTACAGAAAAACAACATTCTTACAACTTCAACGTTTCATCAATGACAATTGACATTGTCAATTTCTGCTCTGCCAAATACATGAAGTTTACCTAAGGCATGTATTCTAAAAGGAGGGCAAAGTTTACAACAAGCATATTAACAGGAAGTATAGGAAAGAGTAGAATATCAGTCCAGTGGAAGGAGTCTCTGACGCCTCTTTGGAAAGTGAATTGCATGTCTAATCCACTTGACTCACTTTGCAGCACATACAAGAATGACGACCTGATGGACTATTAGATTATTGGATTCAGTTAATGTTTAAATGTTTCAAATCCAGAAAGCATGTCCAATAATTTGCACAAAAAAAGTAGGAGCCTCACTATGGTAACTTTATTTTTTACAAATTTTACCACAGAATGAACAAAAAAAAACCCAGTGCTGCACATAAATGAGATTGTCAGTGTGAAATTCGCATAAATTTAAATTAATTCAAAATCATATCAATGTGCACCCATCCCAAAAAGGACAGAACAAGCCAAAATATCTCACTGCCACAAAAGAATGAAGTTGCCATAGCTGTACTCCCACTCAATGATATATATATATAACTTAAACAAACTTTATCATAAACTAAAGTTTACAAACCAGTTTTATTACTAAAATATGTGACTTCATCGTAAGTCCTGTAACTTGCAATTCTCTTACTGATATGAGGCATCATAAATTTGTTAAGCAAATAGGGTAAGATATGCTTAAAAGGGTGGATGTCACCCAACAAAAGGCATACACATTACCGCATTATTTTGTACAATATCTCCCCTTTTCATTGAGATTCGATTGGCCATTGTGATAACTCGTTCGATAAATGACATTCCGGAAATGCATATGGCCCTTGACCAAGATCTTTCTCTCTTAAGCTGGAAGCGTCATCTGGATGAGAAGATATGACACACACAACGACAGGGACCATCTCAGGGTGCACGAGCAATGTTAATCCTGACGCAGGATGGCATCTCGACTGAGGCTAACGACTCCTAGAGAACTGCCTGCAAACCTCTTGCTCGCTCGAAAATACACCAGGGGCTTTGAAAGGACTGCCAATGAAACAACTGAAGAAGGAATCTATGGACTGCTCAGCGGACATCTGTGGGGTCCTCACGACCTTGATCGACAACAACCAGCTAGCTCGTAATCGAATGTATGGGTGTTAATGTACGATCTCACTCTCTTTGGACTTCAGTGCAGGAGCAGGTGGGCGATAAGAATGGGCCAGATTGGAAGTAGCCCCCTTGAATAAATTTGTCAGGACAACAAATTAAATTACACTGACCAATTTGTACAGAGTAATAAAACAAGATATCAGTGATATATTCAAGAGAAGAAATAAGAAATCAGCAAGAGTTGGTTGGTGACATTTTAATTTTATGCATTATTATTTTTGAAACTGAAAATATTTTTCTACTTAAAATAATCAAAGCTTTTTCTTTTCCATTTCAGAAATGACAGAACATAAAGTGTTTTATATTGAAGCAATGGATTTTCTACTACTGTATATTTTGTATCTCTCCTGTTCTGCGGTTTGTGATTTCATTTCTTGTGTATGTACACATGAATTTTTTATCCTTCACCATCTGAAAGATAATGTCTCAGACATATATATAAAGAAAATACTACATAAATTTTTAAAAGAAATGTAAGGGGCATATTTATAGCAGGGGGCATTTTGAAAAAATAATCTAGCTACAAATAAGAGATTTATGTTGATGATTTTAACTTAAAAACAATGAAATGCAATAAAGCTGAACATTCAAATTTGCCTCCTCTAGAAGCTGTAACAAACAATTCGGCTGCATAACAATGACATTATTTAATTCTGAACAGAGAGAGATTTTGGTTACTTCAGAAATGAAACTTTTTATTATTATTCTAAGCAGTACCTGGCATTTTCCTTCCCACAGCAGAATCTACATAAACTGCACATGAAATAGAATAGCTGATATAATGTTGTAAATACTAAACAAAGACAAAAATTCCAAACAAACATTTATTCTGATGGCATCCATTAGTTTGCCAGCACTAGGCATGTCAATAAAATTAATCATTAATGAAGCAGCAATGATAAAAAAGAATTAAAAAATAAATAAAAAACACAACACATAAAACATAGCTTGGAAATAGTCTATAATTGCATGTGAATGATACTCACCTTCTACTGTAGTGCCTTTCCCTTGATCTCCTCTGGGGCATGTCTCTTCTCTGAGAATAATAGTTCCCTCTGTTGCCACCACCATTTCCCCTGCCTCCCCCTCCATTCCAACCTCCTCTCTGTCGACGGGCATTACTATTTACAGGTTTTGCATGTTCAACACGCACTTTTCTGCCAAGTACTTTCCTGGGAACCGTTCATTATTATAAGTTATTATCTGCGAAGAACTGACCACATCTTACAAAATGACAGATTAAAACAGAATACACTTAAATATAGCTTTACAGGCAACCAGTTTTACCTTTCAACATTACTGATGCCAATTTCTTTTTTCAACTTGGTCAAATAAATTGTGTTTTATAATGTGAGAACTATTCATTATCTTCCAATAATTTATTCCAAAACTTCAAAATGTAAGAAGGATAAACAGAGAGAAAAACATATATATGTTGAACTTATGTAAAAATCCTGACATGCCTGACACATACCCAAATATTAATCACCTTTACTGATTTTGTCACTCTAATTATAAATTTGTTATCTACATTAACACTCACCCTGCATGCGATGGCTTAAAGCCCGCTGTAAGGTCAGTGACCTTACTCACGGAGAATCTTATCTGGGTCGCACTGACCCTTGCCAATGTACGATGACCACAATACCGCTGTCCACATGGTTCGGTTTGGATTTGATCAGTATGAAACATTTGCTGCTGTGCCTTATCACGCTTGATAACGAATTAATCAGCAAAACCTTTGTCTTAAGTCTCTAACCAATGATCTCACTTATGATACCAAACTGACAGCTGAAGTTTTCGTGGGTACGAAGCATGATAACTAGCCACGCCTCCCCAAGCCCTAAACACATGGTTTCATCCTGATTGACTAATGAACCAATGTGGGCATTTGGGGCAAAGATCATTTCAGAGCTTGTTTCTGATTGGTTCTTAGATACAGACAACTCTAGATGATGGTCAGCTTATGAGAAAATGAGATAATATTGCAAATTCATTGAGCAACAGTTCGCATGTCAATGTTACACCTTTTGATAGTGTGGGGAGAGCCTTTGAATGCTTAGTCTTTGTGATTCCGACCAGTGGTTCACTGGTTAACATGTCCTTGTCACAATGCCTTTGATTTAGAAGAGATACATTTAGCAATAAGATGGTAATTAGGTCTCAAAGAGGACAGTGACCCGAAGCGTGAAAATATGGCTTGCACGCTGCGCGGTCAACTTGACTTGCTGTATTTGTATGCCCATGAGGAGTGAATGCATGGAAAGTCTATGCCGTATTTCGATGCAAGGTGAGGGTTAATGTTTCTATGTCAACCAATGCACTTTTATTCAATTGTTTTCCACCCAATGTCTGATAAGAAACACTGTCATAGTGAAAGTTAACTACGATGGTTAACCAAAAATTTTAGAACTAAATAATCAATTCCCACTTTTGTTCAGTCTACTGTACTATGACAGTCTTTTCTCAGGTTCATCTTTATCTAATTTCTTTTTTTTTTTGTGGCATGTGAAGTGTCGGTACATCACAACAACAACTCACAAACATTACTAGCATTCTCCATTAAAATAATAAAATAGTCCTTATACAAACAGCTAATATTTTCATGCACAAGATAATTATTTGCAAAACTGAGAAAATGAAGTTACTGGATGAACTGAAGATTTACCTGACGTTTACTTATCTCTGGCTGTTTAATTTAAAACAAAACTCTTAAGATTGTGATCATTGTTTGCATGTTCTACTGTGTCTCATCATTTACACGTCTCTAAATCAATCAAACTGCAATTTGTTCATCAGGAATACTTTGTCACACTTTCATAACTGTTTTCACTCTAGCAATAAAAATACTGATAATTTTATACTGTAATTGCATCTGTACAGAGAAGACTGTTGTTGATAGCATATTTTCTGCATGGCATATTCAATTACTGTCTATTCCATTTAATTTTCAATTTCAACTGAATCATCTCGAAATTCTTACCTTCCATTCCTATCTCTAACAGCTTCATCGGCATCTTCAGGGTATCGATACACAATAAAGGCATAATTCTGTTGTTGCCTGCCAAATGCAAAAAATCAATGAATGATAACAATAAGAAAATACAATGGTATCCAGTTGTGTTTCACCAATTACGGATTGGTGATCCATGATATGCCAACAAGTGTTACAAGTAACTCAACGAATAAATATTAAAATTTACCAGGAATGTTTGCAATTCAGAACATCCAAGCTTCAGCCTGGATTTAAACTAGCTATGGAAAATGCTAAAACACTACGATCAGTTTCATTCCATTTCCATTCATAAACCAGGTTGATTTTAACCCCAGCCCTGAAAGAAGCCACTTCTGTGACACCTATCTGCAAACCCAGGAAGCATGCAAGGCCACACAAGTGATTTTCAGCATCGCAACACAGTGTCTCATGTTTGTTTGCTCGGTGCTCTGAATCTGATCAGTCTATTTTCTAACGCATATTAAATGCTTACTTATCTATCCTGTGACCCCTATTATATCTAGCACAATTCGATTGCTCTTTTTAATTTTAGCCTGTTACGATGAAGTGTAACATTTTTAACAACTACTTGTCATTCACATGTAACAGAGTTGGCCGTCAGAGGTTTGAGCTGGGAAAACCTAACAGGGAAAAAGTATGAGTCACACAACTTTAGTCGGGTGCTTATTTCATGTCCTTCTTCTTCTTCTTCTTCTTTCATAGTTGGCACGTCTAGAAGACGATTCCCCCAACTGCACTACTATATGCGACTCAACGTCGCTCCTCTGAGGCTAAAAGCAGGGTAAAACCTTCATAGATGTTAAGACCATTTAAAAATATCTTAGTTGTGTAAAATCTTTTGTATATAATAACTCTGGTATAAATATCTCTTGGTTTCCAGATTGTGCACAGAAATACAACCCGCACTTTCGTTACAATGGTAGCTGCAACGGATAATAATGTTCTTAAATTCATTGTCGAAAGTCGTTGCAGACGATAGTGTTTGGACTTCTGCCGGGAGGTTGTTCCACATCCTGATGACATTAGGGTAAAAAGAATAAAGATGGCTGTTAACCCGTGAGCTTGGGCTGTTATATTTTATATTATTCCTTCTGTTGCCTCTGGTATTAATGGTGAGGTGGTTCAGTGGGATATGGATATTTCCTTCCCTGCCTTTATAAAATATTTTTACTTTGTTTTTTGCTCTCCTCTCTTCTAATGGTGTCCACTCGAGGTCTCTCATCATTTTATTGACGCTACTACTTCTAGTATAGTCATTTGTCACAAAGCGGGCAGCTCTCCTCTGGACCCTTTCCAGTTGGTCTATATTTATTCGACAATGGGGGTCCCAGACACTGCAGCCATACTCTAGGGAGGGCCTCACAAAGGTGTTATAGCATTTCTCTTTTACTTTCCTATCGCAGTTAGAGATGTTCCTTTTCAGAAATGCTAGTATGCTGTTTGCTTTGTTACATGTGATATTAATATGTTGGCTCCATGTAAGTTTTCTGTCCAATGTTACACCCAAATATTTAGCCTCATATGTTTCGCTCAATTTTTCGTCGTGTATAAAGTAGTCTGAGGTGATGTTGTGGTTTTTATTTGAAATTCTCAGGACTTGGCATTTATTGGGGTGGAATTCCATACGCCAGTCCCTCTCCCATTTTTGTAGACTGTCTAGATCTTTCTGTAGGATTTCCGTATCTTCTTTTGAGTTTATTATTCTATAAAGAAGGCTATCATCAGCAAACAGTCGTAATTTAGTGCCTGGAGAGATCTTACTTGGCATATCGTTAATATAAACTAGGAATAGTAAGGGGCCCATTACGGTACCCTGGGGTACTCCCGAGAGAACAGCTGCAGAATTGGATGACTTTCCGTCAACGACGACTATCTGTGTTCTGTTTTCTAAGAAAGACTTAATCCACTTCAAAGTACTGTTTCTAACTCCATAATGGTTTAGTTTAGTCAATAGACTAGCATGGTGCACTTTATCGAAGGCTTTACTGAAATCTAATAAGATGGTATCAGTCTGCTTGTTGTTATTCAAGTTATTAACAAAATCATTGCAAGTTGTGACCAGCTGGGACTCACACGACCTGTGTTTTCTAAAACCATGCTGTACATGTGTTAAAACCGAGTGTCTCTCGAGATGCTTCATGATGCTGGTGTGCAAGATATGCTCTAACAGGTTACAGGATATTGATGTCAGGGAGACTGGTCTATAATTTTCAGGACTAGCTCTATTTCCTTTCTTAAAAATGGGTACTACATTTGCTTTTTTCCAGTCTTCCGGTATTTTTCCTTGTTCAATTGAAGCTCTAAATAACAAAGTGTAAACGGGGGCAATTTCCTAGGCACAGAGTTTCAGTAATTTGGCGGGAATTCCATCAGGCCCTGTAGCTTTATTTTCGTTAAGGTTTTCCAAAAGTTTCAGTACTCCATTTTCTGTGACATATATTTCATCCATATCCGGCAGTTTGGCACCACTCAGCTCTCCCGAGAAGACACCCCCTGGGTCGGAAAAGACCTTACAAAATTGAGTATTTAAGATATTGGCTCTTTTTTGGGCATCTTGCTGTGGGTGCCCTCTCTCATCGATCAGTGCGGCTACTCCTAAGTTTTCTTTATTTTTACTTTTCACATATCTCCAAAGTTTTTTACTGTTATCAGATGTATCACTTATCATCTCATGGATATAATTATTATGAGCTTTCCGGCATTCTTTCTGGGTCAATCTTTTAATTTCTAGATATTTGTTTTTCACTAGTTCGGAGTTGCACTGTTTCATTTTTTTGAACCATTTATGTTTTTTTCGAACTAATCTTTTCGTTAAAGTATTTATCCAGGGTTGGTGAATTTTTGTGGATGACATTTTTGTTGGGACATTTTCCATGATCATGTTCAGATTTAACTTGATACAGTCCCAGAGTTTGTTTGCGTCAGTTTTTGAAGAGTGGTATTTCATGAAGAAACTGCCAAAAGTTGCTGCCTCCCTTTTCAAATTATTTTCGTCTGTCTGATTCCATAGGTAAATCTGTCGCCTAATAGGTCTTTTCTTAAAGGGTTTCAGTTCTGAATCAATCTGGACTATGTCATGGTCCCCTAGTCCAGGAAGAATTTTGATCTCTCTTGTAAGGTTAGGGAAATTAGTAAAAAATAGGTCTAACAGTGCATCTCCTCGAGTGGTCTCTTTTACTGCTTGCTCTAGGCCTATATCCGCAGTACTGTCTAAAAATAGGTCATTTATTTCTCTTAAGTTTTGGCAACTCTTCACATTTCCTTCTTCCCAGTTTATATCAGGTAAGTTGAAATCTCCTCCTATCCAGATGGTAGCCTTTTTGTTCTTTTGGTAGGCACTGAGAAGTTCATTACAAATGTTCTTACTAGTTTCCAAGTCACTACTAGGAGGTCGATAGACTGCACCCACAACCAGAGGAGGTTTACCCTTCACACTAATCTTACAGAAAACAGTTTCTCCTGCTTCCTCACTAGGTATTTTTTCACTAACTAGGTTCTTCTTCACTGCTATCAAGACCCCACCTCCCCTTCTCTTCTTCCTATCATTTCTGTAGATTTCATAATCATCGTTAATCGAAATTTCACTGGTTTTTATATTTTCGTTTAGCCATGTTTCTGTTCCGATGATTACATCAGGTTTAGTTTCGTTCAGAAGTAAGCTCAGTTCTTCTTTCTTATTCCAAATGCTTTGAAAATTTATAACCTGGGTTCTGAACGTAGTTTTCTCTTTGGCTGGCTCTTTTTTCTTGGATTTGGGGTGTGGGGTTGACGAACATTTTGGATCAAAGATTGGTATTTCTGTGTTACTTTTATTAGTATTTAAATGTTGTAAGATATCAAAACTATTGTGGGATCTTGATCTACTACGGTCTAAGTTTAATTGAAAATCAGTGAATAAGCTGGAACTAAAATTTGGCATGCCACACTGGATACATTCCCATGCGGCACTGCTATTGCCCAGTGTTTCATACATTACTGAGTTTATTCCCATACAGTCGATGTGGTACCAGCGGTCACAACTATCACATGCGATGGCCCTCGTTTTCCAGGTACATTTTTTAAGGCAAACGGGGCAAGGGGGGAATCTGGTCTGGGGTCCAGGGTTGAGCTCCATGTCACCCGATAATGACAGTCATCATTCATCATTGCCTTTCTCACCCTGGATCAGGGTATAGGCCACCAACAAACACTTTCCATCCCTCTCTATCATGGGCCAGTCTCTTTACATTATTCCAAGTCTTTCCGCTTCGTTGCACATCATTTTCTCTGGCTCTTCTCCACGTTCCGCGCGGCCTTCCTCTTGATCTCTTGCCCTGGGGATTCCAATCCAATACCTTCTTCGTGATGCGATATGACAGTAGTAAGAACAATACCAGAGAGATGTTCATTTTATTTGAAGAACTATTTAGCCTAAATTTCGACCTGGTTCTAGATCTAGATCTATATCTACTTTTCTGTCCGAGGACAGACCAGTTGTTTATTACTGCGGTCCTGGATTTGGGCGAGTTGACAACACTAAGTTTCCAGTTGTTATAATTAGCCTCATGTTCAGATCTAGATCTAATATCCCATCTACATCCAAGTGAATACAGTTCTGGTCTAGATCTATATACTAAAACGGTGAACAATAAACTTATCAACATTAAGAGGAGAGATCTCACTGTCTCATTCTTGATAGTGACACGAGACGTGGACTTCCCACCGGCACAAGCGGTCGCCATATTGGAAATTTTTCAGTCCACCTTTACCTTCCAGTTATAATCACAATCTGGGACCAAGAGATTAAAAATTTAGTCAAATTACAATTCACATTCACTTCCAATTCATATAAAAGTACAGTGAAAACACTGTTGGTATAATATACGTGTTAAAAATTTGGTAAATTCATCAAAAACGGGGTGTAAAAAGGCGTGCGTCTCCTCGACCGGAAGTGCTGCCCTGTCATCTGGGACTGATACGCTTTGTTAGTGGTGGCTAATGGTACTCCTTGGTGCTAATCACACAGATGCGCATTTACTATAAAAACGTGTAGGCCTATCCTATATAAGACTTAACGGGGGTGGGGGGGTGTTTGACTCCCCCACATCAACCTGGAATCAATTTCATTATTATTTATAATTATGCACCAAGTACGAGGCGTTCTCACTACAGGCCGGTCAGCCGAATGTAGGTCAGACATGTAGTGGTCCGACCACTGGCTAGCCTCACCAGGCCTCACTCAGAAACAAAGGGCAGTTACTCCCCCTGATTTTTCAGTGACAATATCGATACTCCAAATCGATACGACATGACAAATATAAAATAGAGAGTAAAGTGAGACTCGATACCATAAATGAAATAAGTACGGCATCGACCCGGTCTGTATTTCCCGAAATTCAAAGACAGTTTACATTACACATTCGCTACTCATGCTTCAACTTGTGAACTCGTGGATTATAAAGATTTTAAGATATCTAGACAGATCAGAATATACATAGAAGTGACTCCTTCATTTATCCGTCTCTTGATTTCATTTCATCAAGTCAAGAAGAGAACGAAGGATTCTGTAAACTGTATTTTTTTGTTTTAGTTCATCACATCAACTGGGATTCTGTAACATCAGTGCATTGTAAATTGTGGTGTTTCGTGCTGTACGGTGGCTGTGAGTGAGCTGCATTATTGATTGTAGGAAACCGCCTTGACTGTAGATCTAGTCTAGATCTAGATCTAGATTCTACTTTTTACATGAACTGGACTAGGGGTCTACAAATATTCACTCAAAATGGGACGAAAGTGTTCTGTGTTTGGCTGCAAAACAGGCTATAAAACTGATGATTCCAAAGAGAAAATACCAATCTATGGATTTCCAAAGGACAAAACTAAGTGTCACGAGTGGGTTGCAAGCTTACCGAACAAACTGAATGTAGAAGATGTTATTGGAAACATGGGGATTTGCGCCCTGCATTGGCCAAAAGATGTTCCTACAACTAAGATCCCCTCCTCTCGGCATTATGTTCCAGCTGTGCCCCCATCTGTGTTTCCTAATGTTCCCTCATCTTGTGTTCCCACTTCTACCTCCACTACTCCATGCCGCAGAAAAATGTCTACACAAGAGGCCTGCGCAGTGGATATCGATGAAATGAGTGAGTTTCTCGAACTTGACTCACTAAAATCTGAGAGCTTCCATGACCTGTTAAGTCGCAAACTAAAAGACCTGGGTTTTTTGGCAACGAGTACTAAACAACCGAACAATTACATTTTCCTTAGCCATGAGAGAACCGGTCCAATACCAGAGTTTTCTGTTCATTTCAAATTATAACTATTATAAGCAAAGTTGAGAGTGAGACGTTAATTTTAGACTATGAAGCATACTGCAGTGTGAAGAGGATTTTTCACCAGTTTATAAAGAAAATTAAGTCATGGAGTCAACTTGATGAAGTTCTTCGCTTTGTGATGGCTTATTTATGCATCGGATCAGTATGATGACAAGAAGACTGCACTCATCAAAAGATCTGTAACACTAACAAATACCCCAAAGAACAGTCGCATCTACACGCACCAGGATCTCCTTCTTGCATTCACTTGGTTATTCTTTTGAAGCGGTTCTGCCTCCAGTTGCAAAGCGAAAACATCCAAAGAGGAAGATTGCTAAACTGACGTCAAAATCACAATAAATCCCTGGAGTAATTATTATAATGCCTGCATCCACATTACAGACTACATGTATTCGTGAGTACAAAATAACATTTAGTTCATTGTTATTGTTGTCAGTGCTATTGATGTTGTACAGTTTGTCTTTTTTCTTTCTCCCATTCATGTTCATTTTTGTTTGGTATAGGGTGAAGGTGGTGGTAAAGGCAATGACTGAATGAGGATAGAGAGTTATTTAAGTGTGTGTCTGAAAGATTGCTATTAACTTCCCCTGGTATACACTGCATTATAATGACGGCTTTTATCTGGTGCCATTCTATGCAGGCTATCAGAATTAAACCACGAATACTGTTCAAATGAGGTTCTGTTTCTTAAACAACACAGAAATTTTCATTCACTCAAATTCCACATCACACCAGATCTAGAATTAAAAAATGAATCTACATCAGTACATGCACAGTTGTGTTATTGAACCATGCTTCATCGCTTGGTCAATTTGTCAGTTTTATGAATCATATGAATTTATGTAATTTTTTTTAAACTGAACCAAGCATCGTTGGTCCTGCACGTAGTATTTGGTAATGAAGGTATTTTGTGTGTTTAATTTTTTCACTTATCATAATTTTAAAAACATTTTTGTGTGTTCTAAGTAATGCCGAAAACGCGATAGTTTGTTAGAACACATTTCTCATTACTAGTATCTGAGCTAGCCCATGTGGACCTCTGTTCTAGTAATACATGTAGTACTAAACGTATTATTTAATTAATGCTAGTCAGTCTCTCTGCGGCGAGACGGCCCACTACATGTCTGACCTACATTCGGCTGACCGGCCTGTAGTGAGAACGCCTCGACCAAGTAGCTTAAATCAAATACACAAATCCTTCAATTTACTGTTTCACATGAAAATGATGATCAGCATCAAAATCAACAGCTTCTGACGTTCTGTTAGCCGGGAAGGAGTTGAGTTATGTCTTGTCCTGGTGGATGTTTTCATAATAAATGAGCCACACAGCGATTAACAGCAACAACACTCAGAACATGAAATATGCGCCTGGCCCTAAAGTTGTGTAACTCATGTAGGCTAATGGTACTCCTTCCAAAATTATTGCTACCTCAACTCTGAGTCCAATAATGGGAAAAGAATGTGGTCACACACCAGACACTGACTAGACTCTAGATTGATCTAGAGATCAAAGTCTAGATTAGATCTAGACTAGATCTAGATTCTAGGTCTAGGAGTAGACCTATCCCATTAATCATTTATTACTGGCATTAATCATGATGAAATTGCAAAGGAAAATATTTACGGTTCTCGTCTCTTTCCCATCCACACGTCAGTCACTGGGCCATACTGCCCAAATTCTCGTTCCAGGTCTGTCTTGTTCATTCGCTGGCCTATGTCACCAACATAGACCCGAAAACCAGCAAACCTGTCTCTCTCCGATTCACTGCTGGGCCTCCTAGATTGACGAAAAGACATTGTGCACGCAGCAATACTAAACCCTCGTAGGCCACTGCTTGTAGGGCCAATTACGTATATTGTCTCGTCTGTTATCGACAGGGAAAATTAGCACTGTTACGTTGAGATGACCCTCTAACGGTTTCGCATCAGTGGATGGCTGCCATCTTATAAACAATCGATAACACAATAAGGTCGCATCTATTGACAGGTGAAGGCTGATAGAGCATCTAACTGTATTTGCCGATGACGGTAAAAAGTTGTCCTGGATGGACTGATACGCTTTGTTAGTGGTGGCCACAAGCTACGAAGTGCATGATTTCATTTTGTGCTGCAACACTGCAAGGGGCATTTTGGGGAGCCTTTCTATTTTTTTCAATCGTGTTAATTTCTTCTTCTTTCGTTCACCAATCCAAACCTGCAGATTTGTTCTTTTAAGAAAATCTACGGTTTTCTGCAGTTCTGGCAGAGCACTATAGAGTTCGACATTCAGGTCGGTGGGTTTGGGCCAGTATGTTTCTCTTAGTGCTGAGAAGAGTGTGCAGTTCTGCAATATGCTCTGTATTTTGAAGAGACTGGCTACACTCACATTATTATGTCAGATGACGATGAATTTGTTTTCTTCCATAAAGTAAGTTACAATAGATCTGTTAGCCTCTACAAAAATCAAATATAGTGGTCATTATTATGTTACTAACTTTGCCCTTATTAATAAATATATATATATATATATATTATATATATATAACTATCATTAGCAATAGGCATTCATCATCCTGTACGGCTGAACACTCATACTGGAATTTGGGGGAGGGGGTTGAAACCATGTGTATTAAAAATGCACCAGGGGATACGAGGGCCATATTTGCCTAAATCAAGCTACATACAAGGTGGATGGGCCTTATCTTAAAATATGCTGATTTCATTTAGCTCTCCATTAAAGTGCCATCGTTTTTCTTAAAGGTTATGTTATGATTGATGGCTTGGAAAGGAGTCATGTCAACCCAGGACTACTCTAGCTTGGAATAAGTTGTAACTTTAAACCCTTTGTCCTCAGTTACAAATAAATAAATTATGAAACAGCCAGCTTGACAACCTTCTTTTCCAATCCAGAGAGAGGAATCAAATGAGCTTGCATTTTTTGCTACTCCATTGGATTTATTGATTGTTTCTACACACGATAACACATTTCCCAGATCTAATCCCTTACCCTATTGGATTCATCTTTGGGAGGATACAACAGTGCATATGTTATTTATTTTATACAAATCCCCACTGGTACTGTTAAATGTTCTTACAGAAAAGTGTCTTTGTATCAGGCCATGAATTGAATGGGATACTATTAAAGCTGAACACATCTTTTCCCTCTCTCAAAGAAAAATATAACAACACTGTGACTTTTCAATGTATGTGGAATTCGCAAGGAGCTTACACTATATACATTGTCTATAGCTACATTGCAATTATATATATATATTTTTTTCAATTTAAGATTTACGTGAGCATATAAAGTGAATATTTTAGAAGGCTATTGGTTCTGGATAATTTTTTCTTTAGTGCAATCATCAAATATATTTCTTTCATTAAAACTCTGCCGGAAAGAGAAGAACGTATTCTATCACGTGCAAGGACGGTCCTGGAAGAGGCCTGAGTCTCTCGCTGAAATTGAAGTTAATTGTTATTCGACTGCCTATAGGGAAAAGTCGATATTTTCTTCAAATTCGCCATTTACGGGCTATAGACATTTTGATCCGGTCAACGCCATACTAAAAACAGCATCAGCAGCATCAGAGAGTTTCGAATTGTCAAAAATAGCGTGTCCTACTCGAGATTGACGATTAAAACAATTTGTAAATAATGAGAAAGACTTTAATTAGATTGAAAGATAGGGTACTTGTCGGACCTCATCGTTATATTTCACAACATCTTGTAGTTATGTTTTCGTATACAATATGACAGAGGCATAGAAGTAGGAAGTACATAGAAGAGTAAGCACGGGGATCCGGTATTCGTCAATGCGGGGGCCGCCATGTTGGTGCCAGTGTAGGGCAAGTGGGTGATCCCACTGCGCCGTGAACCGAGCGAGCAGTCACCTACACTAGCAATAGTAGCAGTAGCACAAGGGGAGGGGGAAATGGAAAGGCATGGCAATGAAACCGACTGAACGATAAAATTCATAGGGATCTGAGTTCTTACTATCCTCATGGAATAATTTCTAAACAATGATAACCTGATCCTTCGTTCTAGATCTAGATCGATTGGAAAGCTACCCCCGCCCTAACCGCTTTCTCTCTCTTTCTCAATCTCTCTTGTCTGCACCCAAAAGTAGAATAATTGATAGACTTCGGAGATGAAATAATTCTAAAATATACCCAGATACTAATAATTTACCCAGGATTTAGAATACCCTTTCATTACCTGTATGTGCTATAACAACAATGGACGCATGATTTCAGTTTAGGAAAAGGTGGGGTACTGAAGTGGATTACAACCACTTTCATAGCCCACACTATCGATGATAAGAGTGATTATTACGGTGTCTTCGATGGTATTTAAGATCATGACATTAATTAAAAAACAAACAATTACAAGTAATCACCACAAAAGCTGAAATTGTTCATTCTTTTAAAAACGATAATTTTGTCTGCTGTAGTAAAAGCACGGACTAAGTTGTATTGTAAGTACTTGGACTTACTTGAGTCATCAGACTAATCAGCCCACCAAATAGGGTGCCATTAATGCAATTTTAAAAAAAAGGAATGTTGAGGATTATTATCTCAACCAGATAGGAAATTTCACACCAAGAAACAGACCAATAGATCAAGTACAACTGAAGATTTACCAAATTAACCCTGTTGACAGAATTGACACACACACACACAAATTAAACAACTTTATCAAGTATCTCTTCACCAAGACAAGACAGCTTTAATGCAAATTCATTATTCACTGATACTATTTTCAACTCTGCGCCTCTTCCCTCATAATCACTCTTGTGCCCCCTGTCAGCATTATAAGAAATTTTGGAAATCAGTCACAGAAAATTAATACTCTCTTTTAAGTCTGCCATTAAATCCCAGTTCCAGTCATACAGAGTTCACCCTTAAGTTTTCTTCCAGAAATTGAAATAGCATGTTTTTCCTTTTTTAAAGATGATAATGAGAAAGAAATTTCAAATGTTTGTTACTGTTATTGATGTCATCATTTTTTAGTTTCTGTTAATATTTACATGGCACATGATTGTTTGTTGTAAAAATAAAAATGTTTCATAACATCTTGATTATAGGCTATTTGAATGTAAAGGGAGGTTTGATTGTCTATAAACAACCAATCACTTGAAATACATTAAAAAAAAACACTTTTGATACCTGAAATAATTACCTGTTTTCTACTACAAGGTATAAGCTGCTGTACAATTCATAAGATTTCAGCTTCCAACAATGGTGGAGTTGGACCACTCTTTTATTCAGGGTACCAATGTTTATAAAAAGCTTAGGTACATTGTCCATCATGTTGAATGTTGGGTGAACTACGAGTGGCTAATGTGGTTACTGCGTGGGTTCAATAGTAACTCCCTTAAGGATACACAGGATTAACAAACACAGGGTTCTGCTGGCAATCTTATTTATTCAAAAAAAGCCTAACAAAGGTATCACTACCAAAAAGGCATGGGAAAACCCTACCAAGAAAAAGAAGCCAAGAAAAAGAAAAGAAACCCAGAAAAGAAGAAGCCCATAAAAAAGAAGCCCAACCAGCCATAAGCTGGAACAAGAGAAAAAGACAAAAATATGATTAGGATATAATGACAACATTAATCAGGCAATCAATGGTGGACATACATAGTAATAGTATTAAGTATTAAATCAAACAACAACAATATAATATAGAATTTAAGCAATAACCAACTGCATATGTATGCATGGAATAAAATAGCGCTAAGGTTAATGAATAACAACTACAAGTGGCTATATCATATACACAAGGAGTTTCCTAGTACACTGGCAACATAAACTAATTAATGTACTAATCAAAGTATGAAGGACATAACAAATGAAGGGGCAAGAACACAATAGTTTCGCTCCACTGAGCCGGTGTACAGCACATCCAGGGTGGCCATTCCATAAAATAATAACGCAGTGGCCAACATGGCCCACTGACCGTCCATAACACAGACGCTGCATCCCAATGCAGGCCATCCTCATAGGCCCACTCCCATTATTAGTACTAACCCGCCCCAGGGCTATTGTATTGGTTACTTCCCTTCCCAATCGATACTGAAGGGTCATGCCCTTTGACCTTAGCCGCGGAGCTGTGCCGCCAGGCTACCATGTGTATGACACACCACTAGATACATAAAGTAGTGTGTACATTCGAAACTATGTCCTTCACACAACCTACGAACTCAATGAAACACAGCACGTCTGTAATATCTATAATAGGTAGATCTATAGGCGGGACTCATTGCAACATGTGTAGACTCACTGAAACGTTGTTCATCCACCGCCGCACATAGGACAATCCTGGGGCTCACACATGTGAGGCCCAACTAATATTATACATCTCCAATACATGTAATTAATTACACATCTTAAACACTAGACACGCAATCACAATCACCCTGCTCTCTATAGCATAGTGGTACTGGCAAGGTACACAAATACCCGTAATACAATCAAGTGTGTAGTGCCGCTCGCTATAACATAAGTCATCCACATCAACATGTCAGGAAATCCTCACTGCCTACCACAACAAGGCAATGCTACACACACACTATATATATGCACACAAGCAAATCGTGATAGCTTGGTTAGCGAGCCATCATTATCATCTAGCACCGCAAACGTTAACTTTGACAATAAAGTCACAATATCAAGACACTGCGCTGCATCGCGCATCTTACACGTCTAATGACAATGGCAATTACCGTTGAGCCGGACTCATAATGGTCTCTGTAGATCAGCATTCTCTACGTGGCATCCCCGAAGGGGGGGGGGGGGTGCGCAAATTAAAGTCACTTCTAATATAATAGTCTCCAACTTCCCCAAAGTCTCTCCGGGTCCTGTGCTACCGCTTCATGCCTTATGGGGCGGGGTGGCGATGGCAAGCGTCGGCAAGCCTCTGAGCTGCTACGGGCCCGGGTTGCTGGTCTGGGTTCACTGTGCTGTCGGCTCTTGTCTCTGCGTCTATGATGGAGTGTGCTGACCACTCGAACTCGCATCTTATTTATGAGCCAGCGCGGACGTCCGGGAGAGCTATTACGTAGCCCGTGTTGCACAAGTGAAAGGCTCGGACATTGAGTCCAGCCGAACAACATAACCGGTTAGGGTCCTAACACAATCGAATTTACAGTACGGTTAAAAGGGTGCACACAAAAGTCAATTAGGTATCCCAGTAAACTGCAGAAATTACTCTAACGTCCCCTCCAGCTATAATTGAATAAATTTGACCCAGGTTGGATTTATCGGGGATAACATGCGTCTAACTCGTGGTTTACTTTAAATCCGAGATCCTCTTATTAATTATTTCAATAGGACCTGTGCATCAAAGTACAACGAAATTGGTACCATTATAAAGTAGAAACTTGCTGCTAAAATTCTAACTGACTACTTTTACCAGAAACCCGGTAATAGTTTTAATATAAATTTTCAAAGTGTCAGGACTAACAACATTCGACAATTTTGTGCGGGATACTTTCGTCCATTAATACGACGTATCTCCATTGATAACAAACGTTATCATGAGTACCTATTTTGTACCGATAGGGTAGTGCCTACTCTCAACAATGAATTCGGGTTCCCGTCTTTCTGTCGGTGGATAACAACGAAGGAGCGAGTTGTAAGAAACTTAAAGCCATGATATAAGAGTTGGAAGCCCGGTGGTCAACATTTCCAACTGACCAATCAAAATGCGCGCTTTTCACCGTGATGTGAATAACGGGTCCCGCGCTAGTATTACAAGGGAAATAATCCAATTAATGGTACTCGGCCAAGTGTCCATAAACTACTATGAGTGGCCGTCCCTCACTCACGCACCAGAGTTACCATGAAAGCACATTAAAAATAAAAAGTCGTTCATCCTCTCACATTCTCCCCTGCTAAGTCACGTAGTCCCTTACGTGGCACATACATCAATTCAAAGGGTTACAAAAGACCGCTGAAGGTATAATCAAACTCTAAGGGGCTATGATACCATCACTTAGAGTAGAACAATTGCAAATTACACACAGTGAACCGAAGTACAACAATGGTCCATCCTCTTTATAACTACTAACAGGTGGCGTGAACCGGCTAAGTTACTACTGGCATCCTGAAGATGTACACAACAGTCTCAGCTCTGGCTGTAGTAAGTTACATCATATGGACAAAACAACAGGTCCCAGACCTGCAACGGTGGTCCCAGACCACTATCAGGGTTAACGTAGGATCGAACAGTACAAAAAAATGCAATATGCTATAAGGGCACTAGGGCAATGAAAAAGGTAAGGTCAACATAGGCATAAAAGTAATTGTAATTAAGCTGTGGAGAAAGCTAACATGGGCATACTCTCTAACTCAAAATCTTGAGGCGGAGCTCCCTTGGATTCGGTGGTCTATCATCTGGCCTGATGGAAACTCGGGGGGGTCTTGATGGGTGCGCTCCCCTGCTCTTTCTGCACTCACCGTCAATGTCTAATGTCAATCACTAATAAGAGTCATAGGTCTAATCTCTGGGGTTGTCGGTGGGGGCGGCTGGACGTGGGGGCAGCTGGACCGCTGCACAGGAGGTAGGGGTTGTAAAGTTCTCAACCCATGTTGAGGGTCTGGTTGGGCTGCAGGTGGCTGGCAAGGGTGGTGGGCTGGGAGTACCAGACACCGGTCGACGCAGGCTGTGGGGGCGGATGTTGCGGATACGTGTAGATTGCGGGATGAAATACCCGCAACGGGTCCCTGTTGACTGCAGTGGGATGGGTGGTGTACATAGGACTGGGATACAGGTCCTGAATCTTGAGTTGACGTTGGAGGGCGCTGGTCTTCGTGGCTCCATGGTTCCTATGGGGTGGGGCAGGGGTTGGCTGGCTGGCTGGGCTTCAAACTAAAAATTTCCACGGTTGGGTTCTCTACACTACAAACTAACCCTTCTGTGTATCCCACTTCTTGACACCAGAAAATGTTGGGTGAACTACGAGTGGCTAATGTGGTTACTGCGTGGGTTCAATAGTAACTCCCTTAAGGATACACAGGATTAACAAACACAGGGTTCTGCTGGCAATCTTATTTATTCAAAAAAAGCCTAACAAAGGTATCACTACCAAAAAGGCATGGGAAAACCCTACCAAGAAAAAGAAGCCAAGAAAAAGAAAAGAAACCCAGAAAAGAAGAAGCCCATAAAAAAGAAGCCCAACCAGCCATAAGCTGGAACAAGAGAAAAAGACAAAAATATGATTAGGATATAATGACAACATTAATCAGGCAATCAATGGTGGACATACATAGTAATAGTATTAAGTATTAAATCAAACAACAACAATATAATATAGAATTTAAGCAATAACCAACTGCATATGTATGCATGGAATAAAATAGCGCTAAGGTTAATGAATAACAACTACAAGTGGCTATATCATATACACAAGGAGTTTCCTAGTACACTGGCAACATAAACTAATTAATGTACTAATCAAAGTATGAAGGACATAACAAATGAAGGGGCAAGAACACAATAGTTTCGCTCCACTGAGCCGGTGTACAGCACATCCAGGGTGGCCATTCCATAAAATAATAACGCAGTGGCCAACATGGCCCACTGACCGTCCATAACACAGACGCTGCATCCCAATGCAGGCCATCCTCATAGGAGCACTCCCATTATTAGTACTAACCCGCCCCAGGGCTATTGTATTGGTTACTTCCCTTCCCAATCGATACTGAAGGGTCATGCCCTTTGACCTTAGCCGCGGAGCTGTGCCGCCAGGCTACCATGTGTATGACACACCACTAGATACATAAAGTAGTGTGTACATTCGAAACTATGTCCTTCACACAACCTACGAACTCAATGAAACACAGCACGTCTGTAATATCTATAATAGGTAGATCTATAGGCGGGACTCATTGCAACATGTGTAGACTCACTGAAACGTTGTTCATCCACCGCCGCACATAGGACAATCCTGGGGCTCACACATGTGAGGCCCAACTAATATTATACATCTCCAATACATGTAATTAATTACACATCTTAAACACTAGACACGCAATCACAATCACCCTGCTCTCTATAGCATAGTGGTACTGGCAAGGTACACAAATACCCGTAATACAATCAAGTGTGTAGTGCCGCTCGCTATAACATAAGTCATCCACATCAACATGTCAGGAAATCCTCACTGCCTACCACAACAAGGCAATGCTACACACACACTATATATATGCACACAAGCAAATCGTGATAGCTTGGTTAGCGAGCCATCATTATCATCTAGCACCGCAAACGTTAACTTTGACAATAAAGTCACAATATCAAGACACTGCGCTGCATCGCGCATCTTACACGTCTAATGACAATGGCAATTACCGTTGAGCCGGACTCATAATGGTCTCTGTAGATCAGCATTCTCTACGTGGCATCCCCGAAAGGGGGGGGGGGTGCGCAAATTAAAGTCACTTCTAATATAATAGTCTCCAACTTCCCCAAAGTCTCTCCGGGTCCTGTGCTACCGCTTCATGCCTTATGGGGCGGGGTGGCGATGGCAAGCGTCGGCAAGCCTCTGAGCTGCTACGGGCCCGGGTTGCTGGTCTGGGTTCACTGTGCTGTCGGCTCTTGTCTCTGCGTCTATGATGGAGTGTGCTGACCACTCGAACTCGCATCTTATTTATGAGCCAGCGCGGACGTCCGGGAGAGCTATTACGTAGCCCGTGTTGCACAAGTGAAAGGCTCGGACATTGAGTCCAGCCGAACAACATAACCGGTTAGGGTCCTAACACAATCGAATTTACAGTACGGTTAAAAGGGTGCACACAAAAGTCAATTAGGTATCCCAGTAAACTGCAGAAATTACTCTAACGTCCCCTCCAGCTATAATTGAATAAATTTGACCCAGGTTGGATTTATCGGGGATAACATGCGTCTAACTCGTGGTTTACTTTAAATCCGAGATCCTCTTATTAATTATTTCAATAGGACCTGTGCATCAAAGTACAACGAAATTGGTACCATTATAAAGTAGAAACTTGCTGCTAAAATTCTAACTGACTACTTTTACCAGAAACCCGGTAATAGTTTTAATATAAATTTTCAAAGTGTCAGGACTAACAACATTCGACAATTTTGTGCGGGATACTTTCGTCCATTAATACGACGTATCTCCATTGATAACAAACGTTATCATGAGTACCTATTTTGTACCGATAGGGTAGTGCCTACTCTCAACAATGAATTCGGGTTCCCGTCTTTCTGTCGGTGGATAACAACGAAGGAGCGAGTTGTAAGAAACTTAAAGCCATGATATAAGAGTTGGAAGCCCGGTGGTCAACATTTCCAACTGACCAATCAAAATGCGCGCTTTTCACCGTGATGTGAATAACGGGTCCCGCGCTAGTATTACAAGGGAAATAATCCAATTAATGGTACTCGGCCAAGTGTCCATAAACTACTATGAGTGGCCGTCCCTCACTCACGCACCAGAGTTACCATGAAAGCACATTAAAAATAAAAAGTCGTTCATCCTCTCACATGAACGTTAAATCTTTCCCATAGAGTTCTTTGCATCCCGACCACACAGTCAAGAATATCCTGAGTCCAAATTTATTCATATTATATAATTATGCCTACCCGTTATCCTTTCAGAAAAGAACCAGGAAATTTGTAGAGAACTGGATAGATGTAATATTACATGTATTACAGTAAACAAGTAACAATGATCAATGATGCATAGCAATGACCAAGGTGGAGGTGTGAGCTGACAAGTGCAGTCTGCTAGAGGAAAGAAGAATGCCACCACTTCTGGAGCTACATCATCTGATTTAGATCTGGCACAGTAGCAATTAAAATCAAACTACACTGATGCAAGTGGTGAAAGGACGCATGAAACTACATACATGGTATTCAATGGGAGTGGATACAAAGACTTATTACAGAAAACAATTAACAATGATCAATGATGCATGAGCAAACATGGGAGTGTGACCTGACATGCGGTCTGCTAGGGTAAAGAACGCTAGACACGCCTCTTCTAGATTAAGATCTTACTATCAAACTCATAACTACGCTGGTGCAAGTAATGAAAAGAGACACGAAACCATCATAATATGAGACTGGGTGTATACGATATTGGCCCTAACTTACTAAGGCAACAGAAACAAACGACCTGGCAGTGACTTCTGCTAGGGTAAAGAACGCTAATTAACCACTTCCAATTTAACGCAAAATCAAACTTAAAACTGTCAGTAAAGATTGTAAGAGCTGGTGAAATAATTCTAGCGCCGGTAGAGATGCAGCAGTGAAAATAAACATAAACAAAATTAGCAGTGACTCGACGAGCATACTTCGCTTGTTTACATTTGGCGCTTCCCGTTACTACGTTATGCCCTACATCGACAGAAAATGGCGGCGCCCGCGGAGTATTGAAGTTTTCTCTGCTGAAGAGCTTAGCGTTACTCTTCTATGTACTTCTTACTTCTATGGACAGAGGATCTCACAGAGATTTAGCTGCAGTGGTTCTCATGTCTGACATTAAGATGGCACCGCTATCCTAATCCTGTACTCGTATAATAATCATCTCTTTCTAATCACCCCCCTCCCCCCCCCCCCGCCTCCCAGGAGCAGCTTCCCATGTTCAACACATGGGAAGAGATTTAAAAAATATAATATAACTGCTACAAGATCTATATGTGTGTGCGCCTAAAGAAAGGTACCAGTTGTCGGTACAGCTGTTTTTGAGCTAGGGGGTGAAAAGGTAGAAAAAGTGACTAGTCGAAAATGTATTTCTAGCAGAAAACACAAGTTTAAGCATTTCTAAATAGGATATGAAAAGGATTTTGGAATATTTTATGTTTAAATATTATTTTATTAATTATTAATTTGTACAACATGTGACTCTTCAAGAAGTAATATTGAAGTGATTGTTGCTAGGGGACCGTGGACTAATTACAAAGCCATTTTAGAGATAATAATCTATAGTTTACCGTGTAACATGCCACGGTCCCCTAAAAACCACCAATTCGGAAGTTTTTTGGATCTTGTTAGGAGTATTTTACATAGAAAGCTAGAGCTGAGCAGTGAACACAACTCAGTAGTTTCCCTATTTGCCTTTATAATAAAACTACGCTCCCCCAACAATATCCAAAAAGTCTGTCATGGAAGTGAGCTGTTCAAGCTGTTTTTCTCAAAAGTTTGTTTTTGCCCCCTGTCTTACAAAATGTGCCATATCTTCAAAACTACTTAAGATATTGTTAAAATTTTAAAAGCAGCGTTTTCAGCATTGAATTTTCTAGAAGAATATGCCTTATCTCAAAATCCAAAATTTGCGACAACTGGTACCTTTCTCCAGGCACACACACATATTTTGGTCTCCCAAATCATTTTTCTCTGCATTTTCGTATTGCAATGCAAGAAAATTACTTCTGCTTTATCAAACCCATATCACTTTTTAATACAAATAGCAATATGAAGGGAAGAAAGCATATGATTAAGCATTTCAGGTAAGCCAGATGTGGCTTCTGAGTACTCTGGCCTCTATTTGATACTACCCAGAACAGATGCTAATTTGTTCTCCATTTGTTTAGGGGTCTGACTTAAAAACTTGTTCATAATAAATTATCTCAGTTATATCTTAAACAGTGGCGACCGATACCTATAACAACTCCTAACATGTTTTATTATGTAGTTGCTGTTGTCAACAGTGCAACTAGGCTGAAGGCAGACCCCCGCCCCCAGGAACAAAATTGAGCTCAAAGTAAAAAAGAAAAAAAAAAACGTTTTTTAAACACACCTTGTGTTAATACAGTGTACAAGTATAGTAACATATGACCATGTCCTTCCTAGAAATTTGGAAAAAATGATCACCCTAAAACACTGAATAAAAATTATTTAACTGGGGTCATAACTTGTAATATTATTTCCTTAATTTTACAAACAGCATCTTAAATCTACATGCCTGATCACTGGCCAGTCAGTCTTTAGGTTGACACACTCATCATGTTTTCAGCATTGTGGCCATCTAATAGATGTATCTTTAATCTTTCAAACTCAGGTAGTTTCTCTACTGCAGTGATATTCCCTATCTTTTTGTGATGCAGTCAGATAATACTACTGCAATACTTGAATTTACTTGCACCTCTTCACTGTCAGTACCAGTCCGGTAAATCGGTTCCTTGCCTTTTTTCTGTATCCTTGATACTGATGTATAGCCAGTTCATATTTATTTGAACAAATTTGAATTTCAGAAATCCTTTAGACTTTTCCCATTTTTATTTAGTTGAAGGAGGTTCTTACAACTCACAGCAGGTGTTGTCTTGTTGTCTGTTTTAGAGTGATTCTTTTATTTAGTTTTAGAATTCACTGCATAGCTTTTTTCTTCTTTTTTTTTATGGTGGGACATGGCACAGTACAACCTTTCATTTTGTGTCAAGCCCTACAACAAGTCTACATGTTGCTGTTGTTGTTGTGTCTTAATTTTGTTTCCTGACAGTTTTCGTATAACTCGTTTGCCACATACAAACACACAAAAATTATTCTGGTGTGCTCTGCTGTCACCTCATATTTGAGGCAGCAGAGGGGAGAAGCTAGTGCGCCACAACTAACTATAAAACATGTAATATTCAGGGTCCTGTGATATTCGCTGTGTAATTTGGTAGTGAAGTTCATGGGATGTGTGAGATTTATTTTGGAGCCTACTTGCATACAAAAAATAAATAAAAACAATTGGAGATCACAGTTGTAACAAAGTGCGTCTCAACTAATAATAATATGTGCAGAAACCCACCCCTCCATTTTTCATTTATTTGTATCATTAATAAAATATTCCACCAAATTACTGTTTTAATAATTTTAGATGCATCAATTTAGATGTACTTAAACAAGCTGTGGCATGAAAACTGCACGTCTCTGTAAAACACACAATATACATGTAATTCTTTTATTGTCAAAGACATGACTTTCCAAATATTGTAAATAAGATAATACTGCATTGCTTAAAACAGGTTTATTCCTCAAATTGGTCAAGGTGGCAAACACAAAACAAAAGGGGGAAATAACAAACTTCATAATACTATTTAACCACTCTTTGTTCATAATATATAATACAAGCCTCTCTGATCACCAGTTTATAATGTGTTCTAATGTATGATAAGTCTGAGATAACACTGGAGATACTAGCAGATCTTAGACTAGGTACCGGTCCATGCACACTCTAGCCAATGATGTAGGAATAAATGATAGAAGGGCAGAAATTCCATGTACAATTTTTATGCACAGTACATTATATTATATTATGAAGGTGAATTGCTGGTCCTTGAAATGACTTACTGAAAGTAAATTATGTAGAGTGAACAGTGTTATTATATACAATATATTGCAATAATAATAAATTGCAATAAATGCTCTGCCTTTATGGCAGCTTATATCTCATTTTGCCCTGCCAAATACCCTACACATTTTTTTTTCTGCATCTGTCATATACCTTGACTGAATTGGCTATGCACTATTTCACAATTTAACTGGTGTCTATCATATCTAAACTTGAAAGCTGCTCAGCATTTTCACTGTGCTCTGTCACTTCCTCTTTGATAATTTTCAGAATTTCTGAATTTTCCTGCTTTAGCAGATTTTGACTCACTGATTTGTCACTTGTACATTATTTTCTAAAAACAGTGCTTATTTACAATATTGTTACAGCTGAACTTTTGTTTCCCATTAACTCACTAACTACTTTTACCGCAACTGTTGCGGGTGGCCCAGAAATTCCCTGTTTACTTTTCCTGCAAGCCCTGCAGTTTTCACTTTCCGTAATTTTTTCTCACGTTACTACGCAGCTATTGCGGTAAAAGAACCAGATTATAGTTAGTAGCGCCATTTGGCATATATATAAGAATTTTGCGAAGTCGTAATTTGACGTGTGGTTGGCACACAGTGAATATTTTACGACTACTACCATTTTTCGTACAAAAATCTGCAAGATGGTTGCACGCAACTTGTTTGATGATTTCTGTGGTGATCCTCATTCAAATCCAGACACAGATCTAGATATTGACGGATGATGTTGTAGATCCAGCATATAAGAACCTAGGCCTGATTAAAAAAATCAGCGTCAGCTCCACCACTGATTGCAAAAGGTGTAGTTAGGGGGAAAAGTAAAGACAAAGCTAAGATACCGTGTGCTAAGCGTATGGTCCTTTTTATCAAGTGCATTATGTTATAAAACAACAGAAAAAATTACATAGCTGTGTCAATTAGGAAAGTCACAGTGATTTTTTTGTAAACCCTAAAAACGGCTGGTACACAGGGAACTGCCAGGTATCCAAGGCTGGTAGTCAGTGAGTTAATGTAAAAGTGAGATCTACTGTTTCCCTAGGTGATGATGACAGGCTACACAAGTTAAACTAGCCACCATTGCAGTAATCATGCATTTGGTCATCAGCTCATTTTGATTTAATCCAAGTGAATTGTGGCTTGAGAAAATCAGCATGTTAAGTAATACATGCTAATATGTATTGAATAAGACACCTGCCAAATATGTAACATAAAATCCCCATGAACAGATCTTTGTCTAAGGCGCTCTTTATCTGTGCCCATCATTCTTTCATTCATCAAAAATGGCTACAAAATTATAATTCCTGTGCAGACAGGAGAATTACGTCAGATATGCATGTAATTGGAATCAGATAATTAGGATGTGGCATGAGCGAGAACATTTTAGTACATCAGTACGGTGGTACTAACTCATTTCAGTGACTGTTAAAGGCTAAAGGACAAAACCTCACACAGACACATAGTAAACCATCCCCTTGTAGTTGTACAAAATTATTTGAATAGCACCAACACTGCATCTCTCTCATGAAAATGTGTCATCAAGGCATGGAGTATTGAAGTTATTACTGAAACTTAGGAAGAAATATCAAATGGAAATATGAAATGCTAGGAACCAAAAATATCACAGTTCAGCCACATGCAAACTACATTTGGTACAAAATCAAACTTATTATGTGAACACCCTACCGCAACTCCACATCCACCTATCGCAAAGCTACTGAATAGAATATGTTAACCAGTGCCAATAGAGCCATACAGGGCAAGTTAAAATTAAGACAATCAAACCACTATGACCGAGTAATTCCTCCTCAAGTGTCCCACTGAGGCCATTTGAACACTTGGACAGTCAAATAACTCATTCTTCATTATAGAATGTAAACACAGATTAACTTTAAGTACAGTGTAGCTTTGGAACAAAATTAAAATAAACGCATTCAATTCATTTGCTTCGTTGATTTAAAGAACAATGCACTATGAAAAAAAAAAATGCTCCTAAATACAAATATATGTATGCAAGGAATGGAAATAGGTGAACACCATGTGCTGCCACATACTGGCACTGAAAACTCTGTATGAACACACAATACATCTGACTCACTCTTTCAGTTCAGTTCAGTTCCTAATAAATGATTGTGAAATGTCATTGTCAAAGAAGGGATAAAAAAAAAAGAAAAAAAGTAAAAAAATAAATCATAGGTTCATGTTACCTATCTACCCTTCACCATAAATGTTTAGCTGTCCAGATGTGTAAATTTACTGACGATAAACCCATTGGCAGAAATGACAAAAATTCAACCTTCAGAGAGCAGTTGCTATTTTATGAATAGCACCCAAAGACAAAAATTATTTACTGATGCCTCGCATGATAATGATGATCCACAAACTGATGGAATCGCACCACTTTGCAGAATCATAAGATCCTTCACAATGTTGTAATTCTGCTATTCTATAACATGACAGTGGCCACCTACAAAGATGTCTTGTAAGGGTAAAAATGAACTATAGCAATGTTATAGATATTTGTTTTCATCAGACTTTATGAAAGTCAAAACTTTATGAAAAAACTTAGAATTAACATGTGTAGCTGTAGCTGAATGCTAATATGATACAACCAAGCCATCCTACATACTGGAATACACTATTACAGATTCTGAGGGCAAACACTGAATGGACGGGCTGTGGATCACCATGATGGCTCAAATTTTAAAACAAGTTGGTTATTAATATTATTGCAAATAATGGTTTAACACACAAAAATAACACATGGGATATCCATTTTCCTTGCTGATTATTATGGACTCTTTGGAGCTACCGGGATTACATCTGAGGAATGATATCCATATCATAGGTTGTAGTATACCATAAAATCCCTCTTTTTTTCATTCATGAATTTTGTAAATTTGTGAATTTTTGGAAAACAAAATTTTATAGTTGATGCAAGAGAACATGTAGTATTCAGGTTTTGCATGAAGAGAGAGAATTCGCAAACGCCCTGATTTAGCATTCTGGAGGGAAAAAAGCTTTCACTAAACACGACCCTGATGTTCTAATATACTTTAATAGATCGTGGGCAAGATTGCCTTGAAGTCTTTCACTTCCTTGTGCTTGCCCCAACCATGGAAACACTTGCTGAATTTTCTGTTTTCTTTATACTTCATGGCCAGCAACAGTTTGCGAGGCTTGTCGGCCTGTTTATTGCGGAGATGCTGAATGTAGACCTGTTTAAAAATACAGAACAAGAGAAAAAAAAAGTTATGTAAATTTTAATACAAAGTTCTTAACAATGGCCTACTTGTACTGAACTGAATTGCAAACATGGGCAATTGTTCATCAACTGAGAGAAATCCAAATTGTCAACTCTTATCACTATGCTAAAGTTCTGCCTTATCATCTGTTATTGCATTAATTCAATTTATGCCTTACATTCAATGTGCTTGTGCAAAGGCTGGGAAAGTTAAAGATAGACAAAATTGGAGTAAGAAGTGAGAGAGAGGTAACAATAGCCACACAAACAACTATTATGATATGGATAACACCACAAAAGAATGAGGAATGAAATGAAAAAATGATAGTTAGCCTTGAGGACAACTTTCCACTACGCTGCTGTTCTTTTCCTGATCTTATTCATCCACATAAAATTTTGGCAAGTCTGCTCTTCATTCTTTACTTTGTAGTAATAAATGACTATTACTGCAAGTATGAATTTATCACTCATGAATCAGAGCAATAACATTTTAACAAACTGAATCAATCTAGTAAACATTGATACCGTACACCAACTTCCACCTCAATCAACATCCACTCTCGGCACTGACAAAATATCTGCCAGCAACAAGCATCTACCACATAACAGGCACGTTTATACATTAATTTGATTACCTGTAGAAATGATTCAAACTAACATCAATTCGACATCATAAACATATTGCCTGACCTTTTGATTTATTCAAATCAAATCTCAATTGAAAGCATAACAAAAAATAATTATCCAAGAAAGGATATATAAGTCTAAACAAGATTGTGTCTGCTGAGTTTACTGCATTGTTTCAAAGGAGAATCAATGTCTTAATTAATTCACAATTTACCTGCGCACTCTTGAAGGCAAGCTTTATCTCCACATCACTAGTCTTCTTGCCTACCCACAGGTAAACTTGCTCACCATTGTCTAATATCATCACATCATCATCAGCCAAATCATCCTTAGATAAATAAAACAAAACAGAATCATCAAACTGGTGCTCCTTTGATGAATTAGTATATAATATAAACATCCTGTGACGATGAAAATAGAGACCTGGGTCTATGGTAGCCTGGACTACAATAATTTTCCTGCTGACATTTAAAAAAGATTTACGCACTTCAGTTTGTAAAATGATATACATAATACATTAAAATGATCTATAATACTATATGAAGGCTAATGACAATTAACATGATGCTTAAAATTTAGAACATGGCTGCATACAAAAAAAAGTGGGGAATAAAGAAGACAAAACCAGCCAGTAGGGCCTATCCACATTTTGATGGACCTGCATACAGGCATAAACACAGAAATTCTGGGTGACCACAATTAAGGCAGCCTTATAAGAGAACTGGACATATATATATATATATTTATAGCAGTTGCATACCTGACAGAAATCTGCACATTTTTCTGAGACTGTGAAATAGCCTTTTTCATTAGAACATCTGAAAAGCCGTGCATAGTGCATGAAGGAACAGTCCTGGAATGACAAATGTGAATGAACCTATAATTACAACGACATATAAAATCACAAGAGCAGGCAACACTTCTTTTGTGTTGGAAAAATTTGTTTCTCAACAAGACAGAAAAAGAAACACGGGGAAAAATGAATCGGCTTTAAAAATTGTCATATTTTAAGTCTTCATCAGATGAAATGAAAGAAATGCGTACGACTGAACATTTTAAAAATTACTTTAAAAATTACCTTACCTGGTGAGAATTTTATAATATAATCTAAGGACACCACTTACCTTATCATACTGTTTCTTGCCACCAATTCCCACCCAGAAAAAGTTTTCTGGCTCTTCTCCCTCATTGATCATTTGAATAGTAAAACCATCCTGCAAATCAAAACATCCATGGTTCTATACAGTTTCTGGTTTATGTATTTCTTTCTTCTTTTCCTCTGAGAACGGTGTCTACATGATACCTCTGTAAGTTATGAATGATATTTTTTTTTTCAATTCATTAAATCACTACTGGCAAATTTGTAAGAAAAAATTCACTGCAGTCACACACTAGGCACGGCTGCCCCTGATGAAATAAACATTTAAAATAACATGCAAATCTATGATTTTTTTTTTGCCACAAATTAAAGGTGACAAATATATCGTATAGTCTTGGTGTCTCATCACTTGAACTTTCTCTACATTAAAGCACAGAAAATATTTTTTTATTCAATTTAACTGTTTTGGAAAAAGCAGAATGTGTTGTAATGAAATCTTATTAATTGTCACAAACCAACGCACAGATGAAAGATTTCAAGATGCTGTTGATGCACATCTTCTGATAATGTTAAAGTAGGCTCACAAAATCAAATAACAAAAATTCTACGTTCAGGATTTTTAATCTGGTTATCGTCATATGTGCAGATAGAAAACCTTGAAATTACTTTTCACTGTTGTCTGTATACACATTCCTCTGACTTTCACTTGCATGCTAAACATGCTGATGTAGCTAAGTTCATCATACTGTTCGCATAGCAGTTATTTTGCGCCATGTAAGATGAAAGACAGTGGTGATGGGTAATATGACAATAAGAGAGTTACGTAAACACTTTATTTTGTGGGAGGTTGTGCAGAAAAGAATTGCTCCCACACTTTTTGAGTTTAATATGTTCTACAAAGAATGACAGTAAAATCACACATTATGGAAAGAGTTTAAAGTATGCAAGTCCCCCAAAAAATGAACCCTAGATTGAATGAACAGTTCTAAAACTGTTATATGGTGACATATGATGTCACAGACCTACCTTGTACATCATATAAGCTATTTCTTCTGCAATCTGTGCCTCTTTATGATCAGCCTTCTTGCCTACCCACACATATACAATTCCTTTCAATTCATCACTGTCAAATGGCACCATCAGGATAAAGCTGTGAGAAACCAGTGCAATAAGAAAAACATGAATGCTTCATAAAGCAAACAAAACAAAAAAACACAAAGAACAAAATATAGCACATACAGAAGCACATTACATTTCAAGGTAATGTATAACAAGCTTGCCTTTTTTTTTTTTTTTTTCATTTCAGCAATATCATGCCTCTAAGGCCATTCAGAAAAGAAAAAAATGTTTTCATATTTAGAAAATTACCATACATTCTTTGACGTTCCACTGTCTCAAGTGTCACAGTTCTGTTTGCTCATGATCCCAATATTTCTAGATCTGCTTTGCTTGTTCTAGTGCATACTGAAATTCTGAGCATAAACATGGTCCCTCACTACTTATAACTGAACAGCCCAGTACTCTTTAAAGATCACAGACTTACCAGAAACGAGGATTGAGCCATGTAGCATCTGGTTTGTCAAGCTGAGGAACAGATTAGAAGGATCCAATCATTTTAACATTGAAAGCAGTTGTCACCTACACCTTCCTAAGAATGAGTTTCAAGAATGCAATGGGCATTAGTTAAATTTTAAAAATACATTAAAATGAGAATGCACATATCTGCACTTCAGAGACAGAATAAAATTAAATGAAACTCACTGATTCTCATCAATGACATGTATTCAGTTGATGCTAGTCACTTCTTACAAATTTGGTGAAATCATTGAAAAAAAAAATTCCCTGGATAATCCATGAGAGCAACCCTAACTTGAAATATTTTAATAAAATTTGAAAATTAAGAACCAGATACATGCTCTATTACTATGTACAGCTAACCTAGATATATAGTGATAAAATTGATTGTTTATATACAAGCTACTACCTGAATGCATCTTGTGGCAATAGGACTCCCATTTGCCCTAAGCTGAAAGAACTCAGTAGTGGGCTTAGGTTTCTCTGCACCAGCTCCTCGACCAGCCGGACGCTTTCCTTTTCTGATGATGAATTTCCTCTTGAAGTGAGACAGAAATTTCAGATTCTCTTGCTGCTGATGTTGCCTGACAACCTCAAGTTTATCTCCAAATAACGTCTGGAATTTCTTCTGAAGACTAAATACATAAATGATAAAAAACAAAGATGGTTAGGAGGCAAAAAACAAAAATTTGACTCAGTGAAAATCCAGTCTCAATACTACAAAATAGTAACATGCAAAAGCAATCCCTTCCATCATGAATAAGACAAAACTATTTTAAGGTTCGCATTAACATACAATAAACACACAACTGTTCAAAGTTGGGCTGAAAACTATTTATCCAATTACATCAATTACATTCTCAGGCCTTATATATATCTGTAAGCTTCTGTATATGTTTGTCATGCACTTAAAAAGTTCGCTTACCTGAATGTGAAAGTCAGCCATCCCATATTAGATGCATCTCTTCCCTGCCAGAAGTAGACAATACATTTGAATTCGTCTTCAGGTAAATCCTCTTCATCAATATCCTCTTCCCCTTCTGGAATTTCCACTGGGATCCAGTATCGGCACAGGAACACATAACAATCTTCTGTGTGGAAAATACCTGTTCAGAACAAAAATTGAACATCTCTCACTAAGAGAAAATTGGGTAACAGCTCTTTCTAAAAACAATCAGTTAGAAACAAGTATTGTATTCAATCTGATTGTCCAATCCACAAAACCATCAACTGTGAGAATTTTTTCAGACTTTCAGTTGTTTTGCAGGGCCACAAATGCAGCCCAGTCTGAACAACTTTCACTATTGCTACCTTTACAGCAAATTGTTTCGTAACTCATTATTTTCATGTTTCCACATTTCTGCTTGACATCACTGACACAAAATTGTGAAAGTAAAGGAAAAGATAAAAAGGCGTATGCCATGGTAATTGAAAAAGCACATTTTGTGACATACATTTTAATTATTTTCCACAAAGAGCCCAATTTGCATTGTGATGCGATAGTAAGTTTATGCTCTATGATTGGCTTTGTGTTCACAAGAATTCCTTAGACAATGTGATGCAAATTCAGTAAGTGGTTGGTCAAAGAGGACACACCTAATTCTTCATCTGGAAGTCTCACAAACTTCTTGCCTTCCAAAACAAATGATTCCATGCCATCAAGATCTTCGTTCCAGTCAGCTGAGAGTTGTTCCTGTGAAATGCGATAACAACAATTAATGAAACTCACTAACTACATTTCATGAAACAGGAAAGTAAGATGGACACAGTATTCTCTGACTATGCTCCAAGAAAAATGCCACAGAAAATGTTAAACAACTGTGTGAGACTTGCAAGATTCAGAAGTTCAGTATGAAAAAAAAAAATGATTAAAAAACTTGTAGAGTTTTTCTACTGTCAAAATACTTCACTTCCTTCCATATTTATAGGTGTCATGTATAGGTAGAATGCGCATGACGTCACAGAGTTTTTGTTTTGTACTTCCGCCAAACAAGATGGCCGGTGGATCAGCTGATGAGTGTAACTTCGAGATGTGTCTAAGCAGTTAACATGCCTGCTGGTTGCATTGCAGTTGACTGTTGTGACAGGGGTGGAAAGGATGGATCCAAACTGGTCCAATTCCCTACCATCCATGTAAACAAGAGAAAGGAAGTGAAAGAATTGACCGAACGTCTCCCATGTGCGTATACACACGTGCCATTGTTTACAGTAGTGAACTCGCCGCCGATTGGTTCGCGACGCCTTAGGTGGGTCCGGACAGACAAGATGGTGGATATGCGCATTCTACCTATACACGTGCATACAATTAAAACAATATGTCAAGATAACTCAGTAAAGTAGTGAAACTTACAGCTTCCTCCTCTGCCATGGCTGGTTGTCTGGGCATGAAAAGTGCAGACAAATCAGTCTGCATCCTGTCTTTCTCCATGATTACCTGCATACACATATAAATCAATAGTTCTTATGATTGCAAACAAATTTAAGTAGTTTGAATTTGAGTTTTATTGTGTGTTAGCACAATAATGGCCACTTTGCATCCTCCACGGTCTATTTGGATACTCTATTCATGTTTGGTATTCAGGGCTCCTAGATTTCACAAACAGTATTAAATAGTTTTGTATTAATTTAAGCAGTGTCTAAAACCAAATGGCCACAGAATATAGGAGCACAAGGTGATGGGAAACTGACAACAGAAAGACAACATACATGATCACAGAACCATCCAGTCATTTTATTTTATTGTGAAAGCTAGGAAACATTTCATTTCACTGTAAGGTGAATGAGAAAGTAATGACATCTACTGTAGCGTAGACAATGGTCACCAACCCTTTGATCAGGCAAAGCTGCAAACTGACTATAGGCCCATTGCGAATGACGTCACAGAGTGTTTTTGTTTTGTTCTTCCCACACCCAAGATGGCCGGTGGATCAGCTGATGAGTGTTACTTCCAGATATGTCTAAGCGGTTAAAATGCCTGCTGGTTGCATTGCAATTGACTGTTATGGCAAGGGTGGAAAGGACGGATCCAAGCTGATCAGATTCCCTACTATCCGTGTAAACAAGGGAAAGGAAGTGAAAGAATTGACCAAACGTCTCCCATGCGCATGTACACACGTGCCATTGTTTACTGTAGTGAACTAATTTCAGCTCGCCGCCGGTTGGTTCGCGACGCCTCAAGTGCTCACAGTGCAAATCAGCTAACCAATCAAAATCAATGCTACAATCGCCATGGTTATGCGTCGGTCCTTACAACAAAGATAGCCAATATGCGCAATGGGCGTATACTACAATATTATGAAAAATTCATACAGTGTGCATGGATTTTCCATAACATTTTTCCACTCTGAAACTCTGACTTCACAAATGTCTTGTGCACACCAGGTGTCAATAATGTTTAAATATCCCAATTTCCCTTGTTCATTATACTGATACAACACAAACCTTCATATCTGCTCCTCTTCTTGTAATAGATTCTGCTGATCTGGTGTAGTCCACTGGTAGAACATCATCCCAACCAACAAATTTGGTCTTAAAGATCTGGGGCTCAGTTCTGACAAAAAAATTATTGAAAGATACGCAAGATAAATTGAGATGAATCTTTTGCTTGCTCGAAGAACAGTACTGTCTGTATTTCCAACTAAAATCTACAAAAAAAAACAAAAAACTGTGCATACTCTACTGATATGGGAAATTCCAATTCAGCACTTTCATTTCTGTTGATGTCACACCTGAATTGTATTAACAACACAGTTTGAAACAAAATGATAAAACTCTATCCCCGGTCTTGAATTCATTTGGATATTCTCTAGTATGGCCATGAGCAGTACTTATATAACTGGTTTTAATACCAATCAAGTTCCTTTTAAATAAGTTCACAGATTACCAGTGCGTTAAATTGAAACTGCTTTCCTCCTGACAAAACCTTAACAGCCAACAACACTGTAATGACTCTTCTATGGATGGTGTACTTTTCAGAAAAACGTCCATGAGGACCCGATACTTGGAGCGTTGTCTCACAACAGAAAATATGCTAAAACTTTCAGGGATTGTACTTGAGGATCAAACTACATCTTATAACTTGACTACAAGTAATTAGGACATCACACTTACCCTTCCAAACATCGATGAATTGTGACGAACTCTGGCCGGAATATCATGTCATGCAACTCCTGGGCTAGTTTAAGGGCAGCTGCTCTCACTAATCTTGTGGACTTTTTACCAATCCTATATTAGAAAATAAGGCATTAATAATAATAATAATGTGTTAAGAAATTAGATCCTGAAAGTACATCTTCAATCTTTACTTTCAACTTCCAAGTTAGATTTCCATTAAGCAAGGAAGTTAATCTGTACAATCTTCACTGTTTAACATATATGATATGACTACTTTTATTCAATATGCATTTTCATTCTTTGACAATCTTCTTACATCAGAAATAAACAATTATTTTCATTACAACCACACATGTTCAATGTACCAATTAAATCATATTAGAACTTACCAAACAAAAACATCTGTGATGCAGTCCAGAATGTAAACACACTTTGTGTCCAACAGAGAACTGACTAGACCTTTCTTGGAAATATGCACTGAACAAACAGATAAAAAAGAATAAAACAATTTAAAATAAACACAGGATAGGTACACAGTTAAGTGTCCTTCACATTAAAACTGATACAAATATAATGTATACCTCAGAAAGTGTTCACTCTGAGATTAACCCACAAATATGTTTTCAATACACTGCAATCTCTGAGAAATGAACCTGCTTGGTTTTAGGCTGGAATAACCCATCTACTGACCAGATCCATACTTTCTATCCTTTACAAGTAAAACACGCAGATTAAATTCAATGATTTCAACTAGACGTTTGCTGAAATGAACTTTAAATCTGCAGTAACCATGAGCCTTCTACGCACAGTCCCAGTCAAATTAAGGTATGTATAAGGCCCATCCTCTAACTGTTTTGTACTTATGTATTTTCTGCATCCTTTCTGTCATGAATGCATGGTAAGAGGCCTACACAATGCCATGGAAATATCAAGCTGTGAAAGGCCTAGGTTGGGCCGCCACGTGTAGCATGTCTGCTGGTACTTCAGCAGCCAGCAGGAACTATGTTAGCACAGTAGATCCTTTATTGTCAGCACTGGCAAATTTCTCTTCACATGTTTTGCCTGGCATGGCTGCATTACCCTCTTCTCTCTTTATCCATTACAGTCTTAACAGTAAGCTTTCCATATTTCTCCCCCAGTAATGGTTTAATGTGAGCTTCATTTAAAGTTAACTATATCAGGGGTCCCTAAAGGTTCAGCCCGTGCATGGCTGTATTCAGAATTGCAAACCAGCTGGAGTGATTTGCCAGCCAACCTTTACAAAAAATTTCAAATCAACCCAGCACCCGGGAACATACCTTGTGGAAGCTCCAGATATCCTTTTCCAAGCCCCACTCTGTATAATCTGGGATCAGCGTATGGAATCTCGGACAGCTTCGTTGTCTGTACAGCGAATAACACATACAAAAAAAAAAAAAGAAAACACAGGTAAATAGGAATGGGCAAGTAACATGCAAACTAAAAGATAAACTTAAGTGGCGGGAGGAAAATTTGCTCAGACAGGGCTTGTTAGCTTTAACAGGACCTCATCTACTTCCTAAACAAGTGGAGGAAATCAGAAAAAGCCGAGGGGAGTGAAAAAATAAATGTGAAGGCCACTGCGCCACAAGATGCTCATGGTTTGGCTAAGAGCATGCCCTGAGTGAATCATTGTGTACATACATGAAAATTAACTGATTGGTTTGAGAAAGACTAGTTCGTTCTGCACTACCATTTTGTGCAATATATTAATTTGCCAGTGAAAAATGAACCGTGTTCTCGGCTCCTGTATTTATTATGCCCAGCTGTGTGCATACTGAAGTCAATGAAACTGGATCACAAATATTGTCTATCATGGCCATAAGTTACCTTGACTTCCAAGCTTTCAGGAGGCCCTCCAATCAGCCTCCAGAACTCTGCTGACTCTTTCCCTGGTGTATATTGAATGATCTCAGCTTTGCCCTTTCTTTCATTTTTGTTAATTTTTTCTGCGATTAGTCTGAAAGCAACACCAAGTTTAAGATTCCGAACATGAGCAATTCATTCTTTATGAAATAATACTTATTGGACAGTGTCAGGGGTACTTTATGACTATTCGGAAAGTGTAAAATGATGACATTCCATGACAAACTGAAAATGGAAAGCTGGATAGACTGCCATAAACTGCAGTAAGCATTACAAATCAATCATATCCAATTTCTATGAATTTCTACGCATATCATAGATTAATATATTATCAATGATATTCTGAATTCTTACCTTGATTTCGTACGAGTGACAAGATTCGATTTCTTCCCATTCCATACAAACAATTTCTGCCCAGCGTCCAACAAGAATACATGCCTCAGGTCCAGCATATCTACCCGAACTGGGCACTGCATTGATTAAAAGCAAATATAAATCACTTATCTCATATTTTGAGTTTTTTGCTGAGCGCAACGTAATGAAGAGTTCTGCTTTTCTTTAAGCAGTTTACCATAGATTTCTGAAATCTAATCACATTGGATGATGTGGATTAAATTTGATCAACCCTCTGATCTTGATGGGAGCAATCAAATTACTTACAGAGACATTTTCAGGCATTTTTGTAGTACACTAACTTGGACAATAATTTTATTCCTTGTGAGTACAGTTTAATGAAAATTTCAACTAAAGTACATCTTATTTACAACCGGACATTTGACAACAAGAATAACATTATAATGTTTGTGTGCATAGTATTTCACAGCAGAGCTTCTCACAGAACTTACATTTCTTTATATTCAAGGCTTGGTCATTACACAAAGGGACTATTTCAAAATGAAAAAAAAAAAATGCAAGACTGTCATTCCTTATACTTACTCTTTCCATATGAACAGACTGAGTTCCTGTAGCCCTATACAGCCTGATTTCAGGTTCCTAAATTACATGAAAAAAAACAACAATAATAAATTGAAAGAGGAAGAGAAATAGACAACACAATTTCACATTCAATGTAGTGGAAACATGTTAACACATATAAATATTTTCTATTTGAAAAGGTTAAATGCTTAAATTTTACAATTGCAATACACACATTAACTGAAACTACACCCTAACTGTGAAAGCTATTTTTTAATTAAGAAAAATAAAGTTTTGAGATTCTGAACAAACATTTCCCTTCTTTCAAACAACACTATATTCTCAGAAGAATATCCTCACTTAAACCCATCGAAAGATAAAAAAAAAAATGAGAGGAAAAAGCGTGAGTAGTCAGGTTGCATTCATACCAGTTGTTTTATTTCGAGTGGTGTTTTTCAAATGTTCACTTGTATTTCATTGAATCAATATTAATTCTTCCTTTTGCTAGAGAGGATTCATCACCTGAAATTAACCAGGTTTGATAAAATATCAGTTTTTCCTTCAGCTTGCTCCAGTTACTGTGAAAAGGTTTCCTAACCCATGACTCTCTCGAACATTCTCAAAAACAAGCAAAAAAAAAAAAAAACAAGAAAAGCTTTCCCTCTTCCCACAAAAAAGAAGAGAGAAGACTTAAAAGTATCTCATATACAACCAATGTAACCCACCAGTTCTTCCACGGTATAAAAACCACTAGACGTTCTTCCACCAGCAATGTAGGATAAACCACTTTCAAATAAAGCAAGAAAATCTTCATCCTCATCATTCTGTTCTTGTCTAATGGTTCTGCAGTCAGCACCCAGTAAATTGCGCAAGTTGACAGCATGGATGGCAGAACAAGCTTTCTTATCCAACTGTATCGCAATAAGAAATTATCTGAATAAACTCATAAGGTGAGCATTTTTTTTTCATAAAAACAATGAATCACTATTTCACAATTTAAAAATTCATTGTAATTTCTTGATCTAGATATGCATCAACCATAGAAAAAAACAAATAAACTTTTATCATCAATATGGTAAAATTTACTTTTTTGATATTTCAGAGTGAGGCAGGCTTTTGTTCTTTACTGCTCACAGTCCTAGTCTGATGCAAAAGAAAAGGTCTCCTTTATGATAATGTCGCAAAGAGCACTTTGTTTAGCACCTCTGTGAAAAATCTGCCATAGAATTCAGTGTCATATACTGTTTATGTTAAGGGACTTTGGTAAGCACTTCTAACTTTCAAAAATATCACAGAGTAACGGCATAAACAATCCAAAAAACAAACTGTCAATTTTGCTTCTAAAATTATTACTTACAGGCCAACATCACCAAATCACATTTCTACAAATTCTGATGCAAAAACAGTGTTTGCTGGAATCATGCATCCAGGTGATAAAAGATACGATGATACCACAGATCTATATTGCAAATTGAAAAAAAAAAGACTATCAAGTCTTACCGTGGCTTCATTTCCAATCCAGTACCAGATCTTCCAGTTCAAGCTGTTCGACTCATCAATGAATGTCTTTAACAAGATGTAGCAATCTGCTTCATAAAATTTACCAATAAGCCCTGTGAAACAAATCACACACAAAAATAAAGTGAACCACCTCAGCAAGTATTTAGTTGACATATGCTTTAAAATAAAAAATATTAAAATCAATCCATGCAGGCATCAGGCCTCTGTGCTTCACATGACCATACTTTGAGACTGCAGATGCTAGAAAGACAAAGCAATAGCAAGGCTTTATGTATTGAAGGTGGACTTTGGATGTAAAAGTAGAATTAAACAATGTTCTTCCAGATCACTGACATAGAGACTTTTAGCAATAATTTATCACCATTCTCTATTGCAGTGGATTTCTTTACACTTCATCAAAGCAAGTGGTGACTAATTCTGGAAGGCACAAAAATTAGAATAGAAAGAAAGAGAAAATCCTAAGAATAGAAGGATAGAGGAAATCTTAAAATATTTACCTTCCTCAACTTGATTGGGTAGGAAATTCTCAATTTCCCAGCAACTTAAACCTTTGGATTACAGAAGAGTGGAATTTTTTAAAATAAATAAAAGACAACACAGAGCACATCTATTTCCATCCATTTACAGAAGTCAGGCTCATTCATGTCAGGGTGTATGCAGTTTTTACGGATTTTTCCCAATGGCCTGACCAAAGTTTTTTTTCTGTTATAAATGTCAAGTTCTTTACATGTGTGGGTTTGTATTTTAAAATATTCCCTTCAATTGGGGAAAAAAAATTAACTGTAACTCAAAGGGAAAAAGTTAATGATATTCCTATTTCTGTAGCCATAAAAAATATGAGAGTGCATAAACAATGAATATACTAAAAACAAAAAACTACCTGGGATTTGGCCAACGTCTTCATCAAAGATTTCACTATAATCCAAAGCTGGACGATGTAAATTCTCATCCCATCTCTTTGGTCTGAAATATGAAACAAATTTTGGAGATAAAACAAAGAAAATGATAACACTTCCGTTTAATGTATTTCGTAACTTGTGACAAAAACAAAACTACTTTCATATAAATTGTAATAGTTAATATTTTTTTCCCAATTAAGAAGAAATTTTAGTGTGGACTTCTAACATGATTAACACTATCACACACACATACAATGAAATCACTTCCTCGATATATTTCAAAGCTATGAATTTCATTCCTTTGATGCATCCTACCATTGAGGCTAAACTAGTTGTAGGTACACTGTGTCAAATGATATGCAATTTTTCTTTTTTTTCTTGTATCATGCATCTTTCACTGCACATAAAGGTTTTCAAGAAAAAAACAAACAAACAAGAAACAGTCTGTTATATTGCAATAGCCATGATTAAAAATCCTTCCAGCACAGTTGGAAGAAAGTTTGAGCAAAATGGTTAATCTAAGATGGCATTTTATTTCTTTTACACATTACAAATCTCTTTGACAAAGCTGGATTTAACATGAGTAAAAAAATAATGAAATTTATCATTAGATCTTCTGGATTATCTGGCAAAAATTCACTAAGATTAAGAACAGCTGAACATACTTTAATGGTTCTCTTTGTTCTTCATCTTTGGCACTTGCTTTCCCTTCAGCTTTGTCTTTGGCAACATCCCTCATGCCCTGAGAATATAAAATAATGTAAACTTAATAAACTTTATTGAGGAAATTAGATTGGCATAACAGAACACTGTAACAATTTCTCATTTTCAATAAATTAATTTTGTTTACTTTTCCTCCAGGAACAAAAGGCTGCTTATTTTAAGTCCTTGCCAAATAATCTGAGCATTTGAAAGTGTATGGCAAACATTAAAAAAAAAATCACGAACATTTGATTGTTGAAAACAGTCTGAACATTTTATTCCAAACTATTTTGTCGCGCACTTCGGTAAATATGAATTGTTCTTACATTGGGATCGCCATGATTTGTATGTATTGGTTTATCACTCAAACTCTGAGTAAATAACAAAAAAACCTATTCATAATATTTATGTGGATGCCAGCATTGAGCATATTCACAGCAGATTTGGGTGCACGTATACCATGTAATAATTAGGTCACATTTCAAATTAAGCTCATAACAGCTGAAGAAAAAACATTGAAGTAAACATGCCACCATTTAAAATGCTGCCAAATGGTAAATTCTGATATTTACCTTCAGCACTTTTTCGCTTTCTTGACCGTCTCTACGCCTTCTCAGACGCAGTTTCCTTGCAACTGGATCACTTTTAGGCGCTGAAAACCATCATTTGGTAAATAATTTATTCATGCACAAAAAAAACAAAAAAAAAAAATTTCAAAAAATCATTCATTAAAAACTGATTACAACAACAATAATAAACTCTAAATACTGTAGCCTACATAACCACCACAACAACCTTAGATGTTCAAAATACACAATTACATACTGGTAAGCATTTTCCTTTACTGGCGTAATTACACTGTTGGGATTTTAAATAAAGAATATACTGCCACATCAACTTTGCTATTCAGTCCTTCACATCATATGCAGTGGAGCCCGCATAATTCGAAGTCGCCGGGAAATGGATTATACTTCGATTTACGAAAGTTCGGTTTACCTTTGGGCCGAGAAATAACCATTATTTTGCAGTCTGCCCCATACCATACGTGTAATTATATCCCTTCATCTTGCCCCCCCTCCCCCACATATATATACACACACACACACACACAAAACGCAAAGGAACCTGTATGAGTCATGAGATCTTTCGATTATTTTTTTCTTTAGAAGTGACCCTACCGTAGCGGTAAAACAAAAAAAGCAACATTGAATGGCCTAGACCTGGTACTAGTGGTAGTTGCTGGTCAGCAAACTGTCTTTATCTTGGCCGCATGTATTGTGTGTGACGTCATCAATCGATGAAGACATTCTCCCGTGTAGGATGTTCAAATGCGAGACGGTAGGAGTATTGCATTATCCCACCTTGCTATCAGTGGCGTGGAATTACAATTACGCAGCGTAACAATGCCGTACACATCCCCCCTCCCCATCAAGTATAGTGTGGTGAATGTGTAAACATTGGAGTGACGTATTTGCAGTACTGAAGTGCTAAGAACCTCGTGAAAGTGAGGTCTTTGTTCCTCCAGGGCCTTATCATAACGTTTTACTTTTGAATACAGTCATGATTGTGATGCTTAGCGAGCATTACACAAGTGTGTATTAGAATGGCTCTATGTGAGCAAGGTGGGCACACCACACGGCTCAACTGTGTGTAATTTATGTTCTCCACCGTGTCTTGGCGGTAGATCTACCTGTTGTGGTTACGTCAGCAATCGATTAAGTCACTGGCCATAAATTATTAAAAATGCGAGCACTGTCTCGCGTACTGTATTGTTGGCTGATATCAATCATTGTTCATTGGGGCATAATCACGCTGCGTGCAGGGTCCCCGACCCGTACCACTGCCACCCTCTGCCGCATGTTTCTCGCTTGGTCGGCACAGACACGTAAGAGGAAGGCTCTGCAGCCTACCCATTGCATCATTTTCGGCACCTCTACCCTCCCCATAGAAGTAGGAAGTACTTTCTACTTCTATGACCCTCCCCCTCGATGGCTGGGGAGCGTGGAGTTGTTGAACAGGCCTCTGTCAGCGTGTTTGTGGAAACTGGTTTTCACGGCTACGGGGCTGGAAATCAGAAGTTACATTAACTTACACTGAGTTGATTGAGGATGAGAGCCCTCGATCAACTCTATTTATCAGAATTGGGGCAGTTCGAACTCGAAATTGCAGTAAATTTTTAGTAGAGATAAAGAAGGAAAAAAAACCTCATTTAAAAATCACCTCTATTTAACAGAAACTCGATTTACCAAAGTTCAGTTTACTTGGGCTCCACTGTAGTTAATGCTGATCGGACTGGGACCCATTTTCAGGAAATTACCAAAATCTGGAATGCCACCTAAATGAACACTTGTCGTGTGCACTTTTATTGCTCCAATTTGCAGATCCCCATTGTCAAATATGTATGCTCTGTTAACATACCACTTGCTACAACTAAGACCTTAGATGATCAGAATCTGCTTCCAAACTGGATTTTACCCCATCTCCATTTAACTGCCAAATTAGATTTAAGACTATATCTGTCAAGTTTATTTCTAAACAAACTATAAAAACATTTCTCAGGATGTCTGCACACTTGTTGCACAAATCAACATTTTTACTCACATGGTGTCTGTCCAGTCGAAGGCACAGGCTGAGCTCCTGCCAGGCGAAGCTGAGTGTTGAGAGAGAAGTCTATATTGTAGTACTGCATGGTAGATTTTGCTTCCTGGGGTTTTGGTGGCATCACCAGGTCTGGATTGTTTCTGACATCAATGGTCTGCAAGGCAAATAAATCTCGATTTTCAAACACACTGACATCTATACTGCTCTCTTCCCACAAATTTGCAACAAATGATAAACAACTCTCTAACAACTTCAAATTCTGTACCAAAGGTTTCATAATATAAAATCTGATAATGTGACTCAAATCAATCAGTTATATTTGATCCATAGCTTGACCTGTGAAATTAATTCTTGCATGTTACATCAATATATTTCTTTCAAAAACCATTTTGAAATGTTATAAAAAATTTCCTTCATCCCACGTTTTTTGTTGTTTTTAAAAAATTCTTTTCAGTTTCAGAATAAAGAAAATATGAGATTATAACATTTGACTTAAAGGGACCAAATAAACACAAAGTTTGTCAGCACACAATACTTTTTTGTATTTTTGTATTTTTTTGTAATTTGAATAGTTCTTTAATCCCATTTGGCAAATTTGCCTTAGTGTCACTGCAGTCCAGATACAACTGGAGCAGACACGTTGTTGCCACAGTGCAGTGCTGGTCGGCGGGTTTGGGGGGGGGAATAAATTTTATTTAATTTTACTGGGCAGTGGCCTGTTCTTCTCCGTTTCCAAATGCTAAGGTATCTTTAACATGAACAAGGGCCCTCTGAATTTTTTGTCCTTATCCAAGAAGACTATGTGCTCCATCCTACCTACCATAAGGTCAGGGACAGAAAAACATGAGAAAAATCCCAAAATTCCAACATGCCTGTGCCGACTGGGATTTGAACCCGGTACCTTTGGCATGAGAGGTGAGCACCTTGCCACTAGACCCCTTTAATCCTAGGGATGGCACCTACCTCAAGTTCTGGTAACAAATGTAAAATATCTGGTAGAGTGATGAGCCTGTTACCATTCAGAATGAGTTTCTTCAGCTTGCCACATCTGTCACAGAAAATGTCACAAAACAGTTAAGACGTGCAGGCTTTTTCTATGCAAAAAATTAATAGTAAAGTTTCAGCGAACTTTTTTTTTTACAGACAAAAATGAGCTGATGAAGGACTCTATCCCCTGTTATGACACTGGTTCTCAACTTGGGCGATGTCAACAGGGGGCAAATTTGATTTCCAGAGGGGCAAAAATGAAGAAAGAGACTACAAGGGGGCAAAAACAATGAAAGGGGCCTTGGGGGGCAAAAATATGAATGTGTGGATAGGTTTTATAAACAGAAAAGGCCTAATTTTTGTTTTTTTCCAGTGCATCTGACAAAGAATGTTTTCTGTTTTATAATGAATCATCAAGACCTAAGGAGGTGATTGCCGGGAAAAGGTTGAGAACCACTGTTGTATGATCGAGAACAAATGTGATTGTGCAGTCTTTTCTTACTGGGAGAGAGATTTTCATTGGCTGTTGTGCTCTTCTCTTCTATCTGTCTAACAGCACTTAACGAATATATAAAGTCAGACAGTAAGAGAAATGCCAATGAGAATGACAAGTGCATACCTTGCTAATCCCTCCGGTATCATCTCCAGATTGTTATTTGATGCACTGAAAATTTCCAAGTTAAATAGTTTGCCAATACTGGCAGGGATGCCCTCAAAATCGAGCTGGTTTCCATTCAGATAGAGTTTCTTCAATGATGTCAACTTGTGCAATGAAGACTGGAGATAGAGAAATTGCTTTGACAATGAGATCAAGTAAAAGTCCTTGTAACACAATATCTTCATTGTTCTTTTAGTTGTCTGGCAAATGAAGTTGAAACATGGCAAATTTAGCAATGTACTGTGTGATATTTACATCAATTTTTAATTTGACACAGGTGAAGTGTTCAAATTTTGAATAAATTATTGCTGCATTATATGTGCAATTATTCTGATCCTGTAAATATTTTCTCTACATGTTTAGATACTTTGACACTGTGAGCTTTACTTGGGAAAATATGCACAACTGTGTTTGAAATTTTGAAATATTATCATCATGTTAATACTGGGACATAATTTTTCATTCATTTAAATGAATACAATACTTACAGGCATAGCTTTAAGTTTGTTACGGGACAGGTTTAGTGTCTCCATTTTTGTCCAAATATCTGAAAAAAAAAATGCACCTAAATGAACTTCAGTTTCATAAAAATTAAAAGGTCTCTTCCAACACTGTGGAAAATCCAACAGCACAAAAAACTATCCGGACGGTAAAAAAAACAAAAAAAACTTTGGTACTTGGTTTAAATTCCTCCTGCTCCTCAACTCATTCATGAAATGCTGAAGTTAATGTCATGGCAGGTTTATGCGGTTTTAAGCGAAAGATTTATTGTTGCACAAGAAGCTTTCTAAGCAAACTCTGATACAAGCAACAGTTGATCTAAGTCAAGTGCTTATAAATGCATAATATACAGAGATGAAATTCTTCGAAAAACACTTAGGCTGAACAAAATTTACATACCAATCATAAGAGACATTTCTGAAATGTCATTGTTACTCAAATTGAGGCGTTTCAGCGATTCAAGCTTGTACAAGGCCTCTGGTACTCGATTCAAGTTGTTATATGAAAGATCAACATCTGAGGATGGAGAGATATAATTTAATATTTACTCTTCTTCTAAGAACAAAACAAAGTCATAAAAATGCGAAGACCAGGAGCAAAGATTAAATAAGCAAATACAGAAAAACATGACAAAACAATCAGGATCTGAATGTGTCAAGACTAATTTTTAAAATTTTTTTAAAATTTAAATTTTCAATGTTTGTTTTTTAAATTTTCCACAGTAGGCATGCAACTTCTGAAGAGAAATATTTGCTCAGCATGGGATTTTGTCCAGAACTTCTAAGTTTTCTACTCACAGGACACTGAGATCTGTAGGAAAAAGAAGTCAGTCAACAAATCGCAGTATGTAATTTGGACACCCATGAGCAAAATGAAGACGGAATTGGACAACAAAATACAAAAATGAGATGAGTCACTTATAATTCTGACCTTGCAGATTTGTTAGGGTATCTAACCCTGTAGGAAAGTTGTTCAAAGTTCTCTGTGTATTCTTCATTCTGAGGGTCTGCAAAGCTGTCAGGACTGGGAGCTGCCTGAAATAGAAAGCAAACATTGGAAAAACAGTTTACATGAGAGGAAGATGACTGCCACACCTTCCCCTCTGTAAATAAACACAATTCGTAATAAGACTAAAATCATGATAGGTTTAATTAATGAAACAAACTGGCTAACAATAACAAAGTGATATATAAAATGTGTGTAATGACAGCATGTGTGTTCACATCCTTTACAATAAAAATATAAAAGTTGGAAGAATACCTTCAAAAGAATAGGATTACATTTCTTATCATAGTGTTTCAAACTCAATCCTTCGAAATGTAAATGGAAGAGTTACATTTTTAAGATAGGACAATATCTGCACGCAGGAGTCTCCCAAATTTTATTTCTCTTTCTGATTTTCATCAACTGATGCATCATGCCTTGATAATTTAGAATTCTGTTTAACATGGTTCGTTTTTCTGACGCAGACCAAGAAAACCCATATTTGCACAAGAATGTTCCCTTTGTCACAAGTGTAGAGTCTCACCTTAACTGAGCATGGATGAGTGGATTGTTGTCCAAGATTAAAGTCTGAAGACTGGTCAATCTACGCATTTGCGGGGGTAGAGTTTCTGGAGCAGATGAACAAAACAACATAATGCTATGAATCCTTCCTACTGTGATGAAAACAAATTACCTAGTTAATAAAGTTCACTTAATAAAGGAAAATAAGGTGAGTTAATAAATTCAAAGCCTAAGGATCATTTAACTTCATGAATTAACCCTCACCCTGTGCAGGGCGTCGAATGTCGCCCAAGCTTCCCAAGCGCTCATGCCGCATGGGCGGCTTTAGTTGGCAAGGTCAAGCTGACAGCACCACGCACAAGCCATATTTTCAAGCGTCGGGTCTATGACCTTTTTGAGACGTAACCACTGTCTTATTGTTCACTGTATCTCCTCTAAATCAAAGGCATTGTGACATGGACATGTTAACCAGTGAACCACTGGTCGGAATCACAAAGACTAAGCTTTCAAAGGCTCTCCCCAGACTTCCAAAAGATGTAACATCGACATGCAAACTGTTGCTCAACAAATCTGCAATATTATCTCATTTTCTCACAAGCTGACCACCATCTGGAGTTGTCTGTATCTAAGAACCAATTGGAAATAAGCTCTGAAATAATCTTTGCCCCAAATGCCCACATTGGTTTATTAGTATGTGTCAATCAGGATGAAACCATTTGTGTTGGGCTTGGGAGGGCGTGGCTAGTTATCATGCTTCATTCTCACGAGAACTACAGCTGTCAGTTTGGAATCATAAGTCAGATCATTGGTTAGAGACTGACAGACTAAGGTTTTGCTGGTTAATTCATTATCAAGCGTGATAAGGCATAGCAGCGAATGTTTTCATACCGATCAATAAAAACCGAACCACGTGGATAGCATGTACGGTCATTGTATAGCGGCAAGGGTCAGTGACCCCAGATAAGATTCTCCATGAGTAAGGTCACTGACCGGACAGCGGGCTTTAAGCCATCGCGCGCAGGGTGAGCGTTAACAAAAGAATAAAAATCTGAGTGAGAGAGTATCAAATTTGTACTCTCAGGGACATTTGTAACATGCAATTTTAATATATGACTGGCTGAGGTACCAGCCCCTGCTCGGATTAAATCTGTTTTTTGTTTCAGTTTGGATGTTTAAAATGGTTCTGCTTCGCTCTGCCCCTTCCCTTAGGTTTATTCTGCGGTTATTACTGTTCATTTATTATTAGATGTCTTATTCCATCCGCTTCGTGCGTTATTGCCCTATGCACTCCATCAGCATTCATGAAATGGCAATAATCTGTGCAATAGGCGGTGTGGTTTAATAGTGAACACATCACCGGAAATGATGATGTCATGGGCTCATGTCATGGCAATGAAGGATCGGAGGTGGCCAATCAGCGACGCATAGCAAACTCAAAAAAATAATTCCTCAACATTTCAAATCTTTTAATGTAAAAAAGAGCCTTCTACAGATTGAAAGAGGACACATGTAAAAATTTCATGCAAATCTAAGCCGTATGAGTTGCAGCAGGTCTTGTTGAAAATTCCGCAAGTTTTTATTACATAAGATGAAGCTACTAAGGAGGATATACTACGCCCACACTCACCTAAATTGTTGTTACTAAGATCCACAAAAACAAGATCTGTGAGATTTATGAACAGCTGATTGGGGATCATCTCAATTCTGAAAGGAAAAGGGAGTGATGTCTTGACTGATGATAGATAGATATTCTATAAAAACATTGAACGAGCAAACTAAAGTCATGGAAAGCAAAATGCCAATGATATATGTTTCACAGGTTTCATATGCTTCAATCAACATCAAAATCACACAATATTCCATAATCCTCCTTTAACTACAACATGAATTTCAATTTTTTGGAATGGTTATTTTTCCGTCACATAACCTGTACGTACGTGACAAAAAAAAAAAAAAAAGATGCTATGATATTTAAAACTACAAAACTTTCCAAGCTACAATTAAGATAAGTTTTGCAGTTTTCTGCTAACTGCAATAATACAAATGTGCAATGTACTTACTGATTGTGACTGAGATTGAGGACAAGGACAGATTTGGCATTTTCCAACTCAGGAGGGACCTCTGTCAATTTATTGTGACTAAGATCCTGGGAGAAATTATGAGTAGGTTAGACCAGGGTGAATGTACTGATACATACAATTAAATCAATCAGACCTACCCCTACAAATAAAAGATACAATTTAATGTCTTTTTCCTAATTAGGAGTACACTATTCTCAATTACCGCTTTTGTATCTTGTGCATCACCCAGAACAACACCGCCATTAGTGATCTGCTCTGCCACAAAGAAACAAAGAGACCTGCCCTTTTCAGATTCACATTGGGTTTTCTGAATGTCCGGATCTGGCACCAATAAGGAATTTCTAAAATACAGTTAATCAGACAATCTATAAATAAAGACAAGAAAAATGTAGCTAAATCATGCTCATATATGATGTTTCACCATTCTTTAACCTCTTGGTAACGTGACTTGCTAAGAAATTTATATTTAATGGACGTCCAAGTCTCTTGAACTGTCATATTTTCAAATCTCTAAAATGCACCCCCTCACTTCCCCTTAATAAGCAACATGAAACAATACATACAACTATTGAGAGGTCATTCCCTGTGAATATCCTCTTTGGTACTCCCTTATCAGTCAACTCATTATAGCGGAAATTGATGCTGTGAAGTGCTGGGAGTGCTGGCAAACCGTCGCCCAGAGATGACACTTCATTATGCACCATGACCAGGTCTTCCTAAACATCAGAGAGAAGTGTCACGAGTGGAGTGAGTGCAATTGAGGGGATTGCTACAGGGCGGGTGTAGAGTGGGGGGGGGGGGGGGGCTCACGGTGGACAAGTAGGTTAAGCGTGCTGTTGTGAGTGGTGGGAGGGTCTGGGTGGGGCGAGGGCGCTGTGTTGCTGTCGCTGCAGGTTGGAAGGTCCTACGGAACGGACCTGTGAATAAGAGCCCATCGGGCGGACGTGGGGGGAGCGGTCGAGAAGACTAGTGAGAGAGTCTTTCCAGTGATGGCTGGTACGTAGAACGTTGATTGATTGTTATGATTGATGTGTTATATTGTATTCGTCTGTTGCCATGATGTGGATAAGTGTAGGTGAGGAATGTGGAGGTCCTTGGTGTTGGATATAGCGATGTGCGCCGTGGGCGATAGATGAAGGTGGGTTCATGGATTTGTAGCGCGGGTGAGTAGTGTGTACTCCGATGGAGGTGTGTTGCCGTGGGGTGTGTGGTGAGTGGAAGGTGAACTAGTGTGTGTACGCTTCGTGGGTTGTGGGGAGAGGTGGAGTGGATGGAGATGGTGGGGTGTTGTACCAATGTGGTGTTGTTCTTGTGGGTGTCGAGGACGGGCCGCAGAGCCACCTCGATGAGCACAGGGGATAGGCCAGCATAGGGCCGGAGGCCACACATAGGCCAGAAGTGAGGCTGTCAGTGCAGGACAGTAGAGGCACATAAAGTCGTGGCAGTCAGGCCACGGACAGGGACGTAGATATGAGCGTGAATGTGATAATGTACTATTGCCATGCTGAGGGGCTAGTGAACTAATAATGTCTATTGAAATGATAATGCCTATTGAAATGATAATGTGTTATTGCCCTGCTGAGGTGCTAGGGGAATGCTAAGGTGTATGACAATAGGAAGGTGATATTGAGAGACTGCGGTGCCAGTGAATTATTAATGTGCTATTAAGACCCTGAGGGGAGAGGCTGAGGCCGAAGTGCCTTTAGGAGTAACTACCGGATTGTGGATCCGAGGGAGAGTGTGTGTGAGAATAAGGCCGTTGTACGGCAGTTAATTGCAATAATATAATGTATGTAATTGCGCTATTATCTGTATAATTATGTTTAATAAATGTGTGAGTCTGATGGATTGTTCTGTTAAGTGTTAAACTTGTTTGTTCGTGATTGTTGTCCTGTCATAACTTATTACATCTCCCAGTCTGGGATTTGTGACAAGAAGAAAACAGATACTTTTATTACTGGCTCTCTCCTTCAATAATGCTGTAACTACTAGTACAGCAGCAACTAAACACAATGCCTCTGACAATGATATACACAGAAATTTCTCCACAAAAACAAGATAATTACGGCACATTTGATACTGTAGCATCACTCAAGATCATGGAGTGCAGAAATTCCAGGAACACCTTTTCTCCACTCTTTTCATGTGACATCTCTGGTCACAGCACTTTCACAGGTTAAGTAAGTGTCTAATAAAATATACTGCAATATGCTATTTCATTCATTCCACGCTAATACATATAAACCTGACAGTAACTAGCATCTGAGATCCCATGCAGCTTAAGAAACCTATAAACAGAGAACTAACAGTATTAAAATATCAATGGAGATTATCAGATGATCATCTTAACTACTCCATCCTTTTTCATAAATAAATCTTCAATAATTTGCAAATAAATTTTTTAAAATCTAACACAGTATATGGCCAGTTGATTACACTTCTCTTTTATTAGTTTAACTTTTATGGTTCTGCACAATAAATCAAATGGAAAACCTGACATTATGTTCAAAAGTGGTACATGTTTCAATTAGAGCACTCACCAATTTATTCAGACAACCCACTTCCACTGGGACTTCTTTCAACCTTGTATGACTAAGTCGCAGCCATCTTAGACCTGTCATGTCTCGCAACTGGTCAGGAAAATTGCCCTGCAATAAATCAAATTCAGTGCGCTCTTATGCTTCTAAGACTACAATAATACATGTTTCCGTAATGCAGGAGGAGAGAATACATTTTATGATCTAAGGTGAATAGGGGTGTCTAATCACCATATGATACTAGTAAATATGATGCAGTCCCTTGACATGCCTGGATGTGAGGTTTTAAGTCACTGGGCCCTGATGTGGTGTAAGTTACCACATCCTCCAACTTTTCAAGAATCCGGATGTGGTAGCACCTACCGCACCAATTTTGGAATTTTTTTTCGCGAGAATTCATGCATGATCTATCCACATGGTCACAAGCAGTAGCACACACATGAGGACAGACAGAGTGCTTTGAACTCAGGTGTACCATTCTGCTACTGGTTGAATAAAGTGTTTTTTTTAAGGCATTCTTATTTCTGTTGGAGTGGCATGTGCACTCTCTTTCAAATCAGAACAACTTATATAAATATGGAAAGCATTTGCCACAGGCTGACACAATGATGAAAACTGAAGTGTTCCGTTATCTGACATTCGCTGCAATAAACTACAATGGCAACACTGATCCTGAATCTCTCCCTACTTGATAAAATATAAAACTAATCTCCTCTACTAGACTAATTACAGAGATCACATATTAACATTTATTTACACATTTCATAACTTCCTCAACCTCCCTTTTTTTTCTGGACAATACACACAATGACAACTATACGTATTTTGCACCTAGCCCCAGGAATGCGTTCACCTCCCTATCCTCAAAAAAAAAAGGCTGTGACTATACTCCGGTCCCGGACTGACAAATAGCCAAATGTCTATACTCCAGTCCCGGACTTGTGTGTACATCGATCGCCAAGAGCTACCCCAGCCCCTTTTCGCCTGACTAGTCAATCTGACTACCGCCCATTGATACAAACTGACTAGACCAGTAGACTCTCACGCCCCCCTGGTCCAACAAAAGATGTAGATTCTAGATCTCTATCTAGATCTAGATCTATCAACATCCATGCCGCCATTCGAATGTTTGTTTTCTTAACCTAACCTAACTTGGCGATGAAAGACAGCTTTTCAATTGGTCAGGGACCGGAGTATAGCCATTTGGCTATTCGTCGGGGGGGGGGGGGGGGGACTGTAGTATAGTCACTCTGAAAAAAAAAAAAAGGGTGGGGGTACTGCTTGAATATGTAGCCTACAAAGAAACCTTAGAAACAAACTTAGTGGCTGACACAACCTGCGAGCCACATAATAATACCACCAATCTCCGGATAATCACAAGTAACAAAAATGAAACAGACAGAGATCGATCTTCCATTCATTTTCGTTAATTTGGCGCTTTTTCGGTTGTTCCCACCCCTCCCTAGTTAACGGAAGGACTTCCGAATGCGTTCCATAGTCCGAGTGAAAACAATACATAGCTACCCCGGCGGCTTTCCCTGATATGTCAATCTGACTACTGCCCAGACGAACATCGGCCTACGGCCTCGATGATACAAACTGACTAGACCCTCACGTCGTTACATATCAATCTGACAATCGACTAATATAGCCTAGGTAAGTTGGGGTGGGAACAACCGAAAAAGCGCCGTTAATTTTACCGGCCTACTGACATAGATTTAGATTTAGATCTGTGAATGAATGGATTTACCTGAAGGAATGATTTTACACGCAATAAAATTGAGTAAACACAGTGGCGGCAATAAATGCCAAACTACAATGAACACAAATGCAATTAACCTTACCGAAAAGTCATTGTGAGTAAGGTCAATACCCCTCACAAATGGCAAAACCCCAGTCGCCGTCGCCATTTTGATGCGGAAGTAAACATTAAATTTATCTCAGGCGCTCGTAAAAAAAAAATCGCCATTTTCTTCAGACATTTAAAACTGTTATTTATTTATCTTTTCGTTATTATTTATTTACATATTTCCTTCGCAATAGCTTGTTGTGCACGCATAGCACATACAACTCAATGTATTCAGCATTTTTTTTTTCAATTTCGAACTAAATGGGCCTCGCCAAAGAAATAATGACGCACATAGGGAGTACAATCAGTCGTTTGGCCTTTAGCTATTATGCTTGTTCCAGTAATTTTTGGTCCTGTTTCTCTTTTCTTTGTAGATTCTTATGATCGCGAGAAGAAAATGACCCCATCCGCTTGGTTTAAATCCCGATTCTGAAGATATTTATTTCTCGTGGGCATCAGACCAACTTGGTCCAAAGTTAAAGCCCTATTTGGTTGAAGATTTTCTTTTCTGGGGGATCGCTGTTCTGGGCATCTACACCTGAGAACATAGCCCTATTTCCACATGACACTTATTTTAATATATATCTACAACGCAATAGACTTCAAGGCAAAAGAAACATACCTGACAAAACGACAGAGGCGGAATGAAAACACTCGCCAAAGTGAACCCAAAAGACTGACCTGCAATCACTGCCATCGCACTTTCGGGTCAAACATTGGTAGAATAAGCCACGAGAGAAGCTGTCAGTCAAAGTGAAAGTGAATATTCTAGCTGCTAAGACCGTCTGTAAAGACGCTAAAGGCCATATACAACGCGGTAATTCCCCCCTGCTGTTGTTGTTTTTTTTAATTTCTGAACGTTATGTAATTATGTTTCAGATACCTGTATAATTGTTACACCACCAGCTTGTGTCAAACCTAAATCTTTCAGCTTCCTGCTCGAATATGCAATGTTAAAAAAAAGAAAAAGGTTTGAATAACTGAGAGAATGAAGAAAACGTGTAAGTTCAAATTTTCTCAAATCTAAAATGCAATTTGAATGGCCCGTGGGACTTACCGAAATGTCTTGTGCATCTTTTCGACGGCATAGGCCTACTTCCATAATTTGACCTGAGAATAATATGCGTAATGTCGTATAATATCCTGAATTTAGGCATTTGGGCCTGTCAGCACATGATATAATCTGTTTTTGTTGGTCACTCATCCCCAGGCAGTTTATTCCCTACGTCAGCTGTTAGTTATTGATCTTGTGGTTTCTCAATGTGACCAACTTCCACAATAACATGAATAAAAGTTTCTCAGGTATGTCCGGGGGCGTTTGTTTTTTTAAAAATAACATTTCGTGTAAGTTGTCCACCGCTTTATGCCGCCAGAATTATGCATTCGATAAACTACAGATACGTGTAGGCCTATTTAACCAAAGTTTGATTTAACTCACGAAAGCAGCACACAGTGATTGTGTTTGATGGATGATTAAACGGACAACCTGACGAGATATCTTTGTTGGGAGTCATGGAGAGAGCGTAAAGTAAAGCTGATGGATTTGAAAGTGTGTTCATTTGCCATCGAGCCTTCCACTCTGAAATCCCTCTTCAGATTCCCGGTACCGGTTAAAAAACATAACAACCAATGGAAACAAAAAATGGAGTTGATTTCCCACGACCATATGACTCTCTTTCGAAGAGGTCCACACAATCACCTACATGCCAAGTTTCACATTCATCCACATCCCTTCATAAGGACGTTTTGTGCACATTTTGAGCGCCTTAGCGACCCTCATATTCTGATCTTGTGCTTGCGTTCGTCGCATGGAACCTGCATTTGTGCCATGTAGCATCTTGTGGTTGCGTTCGTCACATGGAGCATGCGTCTGTGCTAAGATCAAAATATGAGGGGCGCTGGGGCGCTCAAAATGTGTACAAAATGTTAGGTGAGGGCGGTTTTATCATACATGCTATGGTCGATTAACACCACTTTAGTGCTGACATCTCAACTTTCAATAAGGTTGATGTATGTGGGTGTCTCGCTGGGATAAGTATGAGGTTACGCAGTCCAGTTACATCGGTCAAAGAAAAAACAACAACATAACTCGATGGCCCATAATGCACGTACAGGCAGGCATAATTATATGCCAAACAAGTCACCTGAGCATGGTACCTGTGAGGTAACCACTTTGAATTTGAGCAGTGGAATATGTGACGTCGAACATGCTGGTCTCTGTTATAATATTATAGCCCGTATGGATGACCCTCTTCAAGGCTCAAACTTCTGGTGGAAAAGCGCCGTGCTCAAAACTTTTCGTTGTGAAAAACATGCCAGTTCGAATCTCCCCATACACATTCTGTTTTTCTCCACCAATTTCATTCTCTAGCCTACATTAATGTCTCCGGCCATGACATTACCACGTGATCGAACTGTTTTTAATACTTCTGTTGGATGAACTACGAGTGGCTAATGTGGTTACTGCGTGGGTTCAATAGTAACTCCCTTAAGGATACACAGGATTAACAAACACAGGGTTCTGCTGGCAATCTTATTTATTCAAAAAGCCTAACAACGGTATCACTACCAAACAAAAAAAACCCAACCAGCCATAAGCCAAAGTTTCTCCGGGTCCTGTGCTACCGCTACATGCCTTATGGGGCGGGGTGGCGATGGCAAGCGTCGGCAAGCCTCTGAGCTGCTACGGGCCCGGGTTGCTGGGCTGGGTTCACTGTGCTGTCGGCTCTTGTCTCTGCGTCTATGATGGAGTGTGTTGACCACTCGAACCGCATCTTATTTATGAGCCCGCGCGGACGTCCGAGAGAGCTATTACGTAGCCCGTGTTGCACAAGTGAAAGGCTCGGACATGGAGTCCAGCCCGACAACATAACCGGTTAGGGTCCTAACACAATCGAATTTACAGTACGGTTAAAAGGGTGCACACAAAAGTCAATTAGGTATCCCAGTAAACTGCAGAAATTACTCTAACGACCCCTCCAGCAATAATTGAATAAATTTGACCCAGGTTGGATTTATCGGGGATAACATGCGTCTAACTCGTGGTTTACTTTAAATCCGAGATCCTCTTATTAATCATTTCAATAGGATATGTGCATCAAAGTACAACAAAATTGGTACCATTATAAAGTAGAAACTTGCTGCTAAAATTCTAACTGACTACTTATACCAGAAACCCGGTAATAGTTTTAATATAAATTTTCAAAGTGTCAGGACTAACAACATTCGACAATTTTGTGCGGGATACTTTCGTCCATTAATACGACGTATCTCCATTGATAACAAACGTTATCATGAGTACCCATTTTGTACCGATAGGGTATTGTCTACTCTCAAAAATGAATTCGGGTTCCCGTCTTTCTGTCGGTGGATAACAACGAAGGAGCGAGTTGTAAGAAACTTAAAGCCATGATATAAGAGTTGGAAGCCCGGTACATTTCCAACTGACCAATCAAAATGCGCGCTTTTCACCGTGATGTGAATAACGGGTCCCGCGCTAGTATTACAAGGGAAATAATCCAATTAATGGTACTCGGCCAAGTGTCCCTAAACTACTATGAGTGGCCGTCCCTCACTCACGCACTAGAGCTACCATGAAAGCACATTACAAATAGAAAGTCGTTCATCCTCTCACATTCTCCCCTGCTAAGTCACGTAGTCCCTTACGTGACACATACATCAATTCAAAGGTTTACAAAAGACCACTGAAGGTACAATCAAACTCTAAGGGGCTATGATACCGTCACTTAGAGTAGAACAATTGCAAATTACACACAGTGAACCGAAGTACAACAATGGTCCATCCTCTTTATAACCACTAACAGGTGGCGTGAACCGGCTAAGTTACTACTGGCATCCTGAAGATGTACACAACAGTCTCAGCTCTGGCTGTAGTAAGTTACATCATATGGACAAAACAACAGGTCCCAGACCTGCAACGGTGGTCCCAGACCACTATCAGGGTTAACGTAGGATCGAACAGTACAAAAAAGACAATATGCTATAAGGGCACTAGTGCAATGAAAAAGGTAAGGTCAACATAGGCATTAAAAGTCATCGTAACTAAGCTGTGGAGAAAGCTAACATGGGCATACTCTCTAACTTAAAATCTGGAGGCGGGGCTCCCTTGGATTCGGTGGTCTATCATCTGGCCTGATGGAAACTCGGGGGGGGGGGGTCTTGATGGGTGCGCTCCCCTGCTCTTTCTGCACTCACAGTCAATGTCTAATGTTAATCACTAATAAGAGTCAGAGGTCCAATCTCTGGGGTTGTCTGTGTGGGCGGCTGGACCGTCGCACAGGAGGTAGGCGCTGGGAAGTTGTCATCCCAGGTTGAGGGTCCGGTCGGGCTGCAGGTGGCTGGCAAGGGTGGTGAGCCGGGAAGTACCAGACATCGGTCGACGCAGGCAGTGGAGGCGGGTGCTGTGGACGTGTGTTGACCACTGGGGGGTGAAATAACCGCAAGAGGTCTCCGTTGACCGCAGTGGGATGGGTGGTGTACACAGGACTGGGATACAGGTCCTGAATCTTGAGTTGATGTTGGAGGGCGTTGGTCTTCGTGGCCCCCTGGTTCCTGTGGGGTGGGGCAGGGGTTGGCTGGCTGGCCGGGCTTCAAACTAAAAATTTCCATGGCTGGGTTTTCTACACTACAAACTAACCCTTCTGTGTATCCCACTTCTTGACACCAGAAAATGTTGGATGAACTACGAGTGGCTAATGTGGTTACTGCGTGGGTTCAATAATAACTCCCTTAAGGATACACAGGATTAACAAACACAGGGTTCTGCTGGCAATCTTATTTATTCAAAAAGCCTAACAACGGTATCACTACCAAACAAAAAAAACCCAACCAGCCATAAGCCAAAGTTTCTCCGGGTCCTGTGCTACCGCTACATGCCTTATGGGGCGGGGTGGCGATGGCAAGCGTCGGCAAGCCTCTGAGCTGCTACGGGCCCGGGTTGCTGGGCTGGGTTCACTGTGCTGTCGGCTCTTGTCTCTGCGTCTATGATGGAGTGTGTTGACCACTCGAACCGCATCTTATTTATGAGCCCGCGCGGACGTCCGAGAGAGCTATTACGTAGCCCGTGTTGCACAAGTGAAAGGCTCGGACATGGAGTCCAGCCCGACAACATAACCGGTTAGGGTCCTAACACAATCGAATTTACAGTACGGTTAAAAGGGTGCACACAAAAGTCAATTAGGTATCCCAGTAAACTGCAGAAATTACTCTAACGACCCCTCCAGCAATAATTGAATAAATTTGACCCAGGTTGGATTTATCGGGGATAACATGCGTCTAACTCGTGGTTTACTTTAAATCCGAGATCCTCTTATTAATCATTTCAATAGGATATGTGCATCAAAGTACAACAAAATTGGTACCATTATAAAGTAGAAACTTGCTGCTAAAATTCTAACTGACTACTTATACCAGAAACCCGGTAATAGTTTTAATATAAATTTTCAAAGTGTCAGGACTAACAACATTCGACAATTTTGTGCGGGATACTTTCGTCCATTAATACGACGTATCTCCATTGATAACAAACGTTATCATGAGTACCCATTTTGTACCGATAGGGTATTGTCTACTCTCAAAAATGAATTCGGGTTCCCGTCTTTCTGTCGGTGGATAACAACGAAGGAGCGAGTTGTAAGAAACTTAAAGCCATGATATAAGAGTTGGAAGCCCGGTACATTTCCAACTGACCAATCAAAATGCGCGCTTTTCACCGTGATGTGAATAACGGGTCCCGCGCTAGTATTACAAGGGAAATAATCCAATTAATGGTACTCGGCCAAGTGTCCCTAAACTACTATGAGTGGCCGTCCCTCACTCACGCACTAGAGCTACCATGAAAGCACATTACAAATAGAAAGTCGTTCATCCTCTCACACTTCGTAATGTATTCTCGTCCTTTAAGTTCTTTTTCTATATTGAGACATTGACAATTTATTTCTACCCAGTGGAGATGGCATTCTCCAGCTCCCCCCCCCCCTTTTTATTTAAAATTAATGTGGTAGTCTGGTGTAATGTCGGAAATATATTATTATTGAGATTACACGAAATGGCGATTTTACTGTATTTTCAGTCTGCTTATATGCCAACACATAATAATAGAAGGCCTAGTTAGTGATTTATTTTTTGTTTTCAGTCTGCCCATGTTGAACGTATGGTACGCGTAGTTTAGTTCCGGCACGCCTGCTTCAGTTTTGAGTTTTAGTCTTATTCTAGAATGAGTATTAAGCACTGGCCCAGACTTTATGAATATAAAACCCACGTTGTCACTATAATGTCAGAGTGGGGCTAACAGCCTACTTAGTTGTGTTACCAGGAACTACAAAAAATGAGTTAGTTTGACAATGACACAAAGATGGACAATATCCATAAAAAGAGTGCGAAACGTGCATTAACAAACGCATACGCACACACACATAGGCCTACACATTTACACAGACCAGCAGATAGATAGACAGACAATAGGCGAACACTTACAGGTATTTAAATACATGTAACTATAGCGATCACTATGGCGTGTTTGCCGGTACACGTGCTTCAATTTTTTTTTTAAAGAGACTTCTCATCATGCTGCGACTGCCTGTGATGTGACTGCCAGAGACCATGATCATAAACGCCACGGCCAATCATCTCGCCAACTGCGTATTTGGTTTCTGGATTTTGATAATGATGACCATCGTTTTCTTTTATAGGTACCAGCACTTATTTTTTTTCTTATTGTCCAGAAAGATAGGGCCTACATGCACAACTAGCAAGAAAGTAGAAAAAAGCGTGCCGATATATGAGAAAGCGTGTAATGATCAATAACCTATGACAAAATATTGTAATGAAATAAGAATCATCATAATTTACGTGGGTGTATTTTCATCATCATCATCACCACCTATTTATTATGGCTTTTTTTTTTTTTTCTCGTCCAACGAGATGAGACCACGGCGTAAGAAACATCAGATGAAATACACGTAGTTGTGATGATTGAGTAAGTTGATAATGAAAGAAAGTCACCACCTTCACAGTTCGAGTGGCCCATTCATCAACATCTGATCAACATCGACAATATCCAATGCCCAGAAACGCCACGGATTGAATGGGATTGTTAGAGGGCGTTGGCGGCCGTTTTGAGCCATCGTATTTGTAAACGGAGCAGCGTGTTAGCCTTTAACTATGAGAAGGTTTATGTGTCTGTCTGTCCCGTCTAATCTATTTATCTGTCTAATGTATCTATGTAATCTATCTATCTATTCTATCTATCTATCTTATCTCTATCAGTCTCTCTCGCTCTGTCTCCCTCTGTCTGCCTTTCTCGCTATCTGTCTCTCTATCTGTCTCCCTATCTATCTATCTGTCTCTCTCTCTCTCGCTATCTATCTATCTACCTATCTAGTACATGTGGCTTGTTTGTCCCAGGGAGCTTTGCCAGCACACTTCATTTTCAAGAGCAGTCGAGGCATGACATTAGTTCAATGTTGTCAGTGTGGGGGCACATGATAGGGCCAGTATTTCACTAGTCTGTTCTCTGGCCCCATCTCCACATTACCCCTACCCTTGCACGTCTCTTTCTCTCTCTCTCTTAAAGTTCCACAGTATAGCCTACTACTGGTTTTATAATGTTTTTGCAATTTTTTTTTAGCCCAAGTCAGTGACAAGTGTATGAACCAATGATGGTGTTGGTGTTAACTTCTCATCACCCGTTGTCATCCCTCTAGGCTTACCCCACCCACTACCGCCGCGTCATATCAAATAAATAAATAAAATATACATTAACACCATTTGCTTTACATTGTAGTTGTGGTGAGTTGTGTCGGTTGAATCAGTTTTTGTTTTTTTTCAATCGAGGAATTTCATTCAATTTTGTGTCATAGTGTACGGAAATGGTACGTGAGTGACTATAAACAAATTAAAGTTACAAAATCAATCACAATCAAATTAAAGTTACAAAATCAATCACAATCACCGCTATCTTTCAACCCGTTGCCTAGGCTGGGTTAGGCCGGCATCGAGCGCTCAGCCCAGTCTGCGATGGTGAGAGGGGTTTCAATGCGGACCATTCCGGCTCGCTTCGGGGAGCAGGGAAAGAGACAGCTGGCGAAGCCACACGTGGAATCTAGTTCAGTAGTATCTATATATGCAATATCATAATGTTTTTGACAAATACAATAATTGTTCAGTCTTATTCAACCTTTCATTTGTAACTGACACGTCAGAATGGGTAAATCAAAATCTTTAAGAAACATAATTACGGAGAGGAATTATATAGTTAATGAATTATTTAAGTTTGTCAAGTGGCCTCAGTATCTAGCTGGTAACAGACAGACTGATGTAGATGTTGGGATAGTCCTACAGGCAGGCGCAGGTGATTGGTGGGCGCATCCGGTAGGGCCTCGGATCCTTTTGTCCTATGTCTTTCGTCTTGCTTCTGCCGATCACACTACGACCGTTATCGTGTCGACGGGCATCTCCAAACTCAAACCCTACAGGCAGACATTACCGATGGCATGAGATGTGTAACCTTAATATAATATAAATAATTTTGTCTGCAACGTCTAAACGTTGCTTAATAAGTGAATGAAAAAAATAGTATCTCTCGAGTGTGACATGAACATGACTCTATTCTCATCCTGAGCAACGACAGCAACAACTCTCTCCTTCCATGCCAGGACAACATAAAGAAAAAAAGCCCCAAAGACAATTTGTAAGTTCGTAAATTTCTTTAATGTTTACATGGAAGAACCACGGTATACCGCTTGAAACACACCTTATAAATAATATCACAGAAAATAAATGTAAAAAAAAAATTGGGAAACAAACCAGACTTTTCAAAATAAATTAAGGAAAGAGAGAAGCGAGAAAAACCATAGAGAATTCAAGAAACCACATTGGCAAGCAAACAAGCATAAGAGAAAAGTACAAAATATTGGAACTGGAATCACTAAAAACAATGTAAAAAAAAGAAACTTATTTACATATTACATGTATGTGCATCAAGTAAAATGTAGATCAGAGGATTAATACTGCTCTGTAACGTGTACTGTAATATTTTTAATAAATAAAGACTTCAAGTATGTCTTTAAAACAGTTTGTGGTGAATCACAAACACTAGAAGCCACACGCTGAAATGACAGGCTCCATCTACCTCAAGGACAGTGATAAAGATACTTCAACGGCATACTCGTAAAGAAATCAAATTTTCACGAATAAAGTGCAAGCAAAAAGATAAATAAAACATTGGTAACAAAAGAGATTAAGGAAATAAGAAAAGGTGTGTGTGATTATCGTGTCATGCTTTATTTCTGTTTTTCATTAACTTAGTTTCTATAAAATTGTCAATCATTTTTTCACTGTTCTGATTTTCATACAGAAATTATAAAAGGCACTATAATTTTGTAGCAGCAGTCTTACAATTCTCTATCTTTCCTGCTGCTTGCATAGCTTCTTCAATCTCATGTGGTATAGGATGTTCAGCGTTGTTTGAAAAAGGTATTTTCATGGCCAACTGTTGAAAGCTTTATAATAAAAACTGTAGAAGACAGTCATCAACATCTAGGATGGCAGCCCATAGGACAGAAGTCAAATGATTAATGGCCAAATGCAGCGTCGACAGGTCGCATTCCTCCACAACCCATATTAGAGGCAGGCTGATGATTGGAGCTCAGGCTGTTTTGCCGAAACTTCATTTCTCGCTCAAGCGCTCGCCAGGACTGGCCAAGAATGGGGCCCTCCCGGCTGCGGTCATAGCTTCTCCTATTCCTCTCTGTGCCTGTCCATACATGGACACTCCTATGGGCAGATAGTAGGAGCATGACCAATGGTATTAAAGGTGGGAACAAAAAAATATAACACACACCCCATACTCTTAAAGATATTGAAATTCTCGAATGCTCCTGAAAAGAACAATACTCATATAGAAACAGCAACAACAACAAAACGACAGGAAGAAAAAATAATAACAAAAACAACAACAACAACAACAAAAAGCATGAATTATGCTTTGTAAATAATATTTAAACAGGCTCTTTCAGAAGAGGAAAAATAATAAAGCACTTTATCTGAAAAGAATGTCATCACTGCATATTTTTGTGGTGAGTTGTGGTTCACAATATTATGCAAATGAAAAATAGAATAAAAAAACATGAAAACACTGCAAGAAGCAATTGATGTACATGTAAGTGTAACACTAATCACACCAGTTCATTTTACGGAACAATGAAAATGCCCACTTGCAGTCACATTTGTTTTAGATATGGTCGCACTAAATGAGTCCAGAAAGTACAAAAGGGTGGCCTAAAATCTAGAACAAAATACTTTCCTCTAAGTACTTGGAAAGTACAACCCTGAATAAACATTTACATCAAAAACCAGCACTGGCAAGGTTGGTAAAACACAATATCACAATTTCTAGATGATAATTTCTGTGGTACAACAGTATGTTTAATTAGGACATCACACTTTAAAATGTGGTTTTCGAGGAGGCAGTTCTTCTGGAGGTACTCGGTAATTTTTTGTGATAGGGTGCATGATGGGATAAATGCGATCAGCTGGTAGGTTGAGGTAATTGCATTTCCTGTGGTATCTGTGCTCTGACTGGTCACTGTCTTCTCTGGAAGAGACAACATTGATATGTGTATAAACTAAACTGATAAGCATTATTGAGGCACTCACTGTGGGCCTATGCAATGTATTTAACAATTTATGTGTGGCTCAAAAGCTGTCATTGATTAGTTAAAAAAAAAAAGGGAGGGAGTTTTGTTATCTGCACCCGTTCCCAATCCTACTTTATTTAATGTTGCATATCCCTCAAACAAAACCTATTAGAATGAATAAAAGCTCACATAAAAATAACACAAAAAGAAGTGGTTGTAGAAACTGCAACTGATGCCTCAATCAATGCTAGCTTTGAATTGAAATAACCACAAAACTAGGCAACAATACAGGCCTGTATTTCATCAAAACAATAATGTACAGGGCGCATCACAATTTCAGTTTTTAAATACAGAAGTGCAGGTACAATGTTCTCCAAGCTCCAGATTCTATGCCATATAACATATTTCTGGCATGTGTGAGATAAGAATTTTTGATTGTTTAGAAAAGAAAATACCAGGTTAATCAGAAAATAAAATTGTCACTACTCATGTCCTGTTTCTCAAGCTTCAGCAAACAAGGCATTTTGCTAAGGAAGTATAAGAAATAATAAGAAATTAGGCCATCCAAGCAACAAATGGGACAGTTTTGGTCTGTTTTCCAGCAAATTAAACTTTGAAAGAATGGAACTAACAACAAACTCTGGACAAACTAAAAAAACACTGTCATATCGGGGCTAAATGATTTACTGTGTGAAGAAAATCATATCTCAAAACAGATCAGTAAATTATTCAAAATGACATAATTGAATCCAGGATTTTTTTTTCTTCCTCCCTCTTTCCCCAGTTCCAAATATATACAGACGGGTATCATTTTGGCTCCACACAAAACTTTTCAATTCCTCACTGAAACAATCTGTGGTTGTGCACTGCTGCTGTGCACATTTTCTTCTTTGGTAATTACATTATGAAGGCTAACATGACAGACTATACTTGTAAATATAGTACTCCGAGTTCCCATGATGTGACAGACATATATACATGTATTTCATTCGTATTTCATTTACCATAATGGTGTGACTAAAGATCAGATAACCCAATGAGCCACAGACAGAGGGGCTTTTACTTTTCTTCCACTGTCAAATATTGTCTAAACGAGACCTGTTTTGTTAATAATCTCAGAGTAGAAATATTAGTTTACAAAAGAAGCCCCTTTCCTTAGAAAATAAACTGAACCAAACCAAAAGGAAACAAATGAAACAATAAAAAAAAAAAAAAAACAATTATAAAAAAAAAACAACAAAAACAACAAGGATGTTATATTAGAAGAAAGAGTAAATACAGGTCACTATTCTGTTTCATTCAACCAACCATTTTGTGTCGTCAGAAACAGTATTCACATTTTACAAACAAATAATAATGAAATTATCAATCCACTGATACTCACAGCACCATGCAAATTAGCAAAGCACAGAAAGAAATAAAGAGCAACACTTAATCTGAGCATTAAAAAAAATTCCACCGCAGCAATATGGGTACACTTAGTTAAAAAACAACAAGAGAAGCAATACTGTTCCAACTGTAATACTGAAAGGTATTTGCAAATATATGTAACAAAACATGTCTGAAAGTCTTTCAAAACCATTTACAGAGACTTGTTGCAAATCAAACAGCCCTCAATATCCTTAAAGGCAGAGCAACTAATTAATTTATATGGATAAACGCATAGTGGGTAGCTTTGCGGCAACAAATTCACCAAACTGCATAATTCTTTCTCCACAAAAGAAATATCAGAAGTAAGATCTTTATAATTACGTAACAAAAAAGGCTTGCAACACTCTAATAAATCTGGTGCTATGATGAAAATAAAAAGGAATAAAAATAAAAAAGAACAACTTATTGGATGACAGATTTCAACCCCTTTTCCTCTCAAGGAATTACAATCAGTGAGATGTTGTTTAAAATTTTTTTGAACCGACAAATGACTATAATAAAGCACACTATAAGAAATAAATACTAACAGGAATTTATATAGATCTCTTTCACAGCATCATTTTTTTTTCTACAAGCACAGAAATTTGAGAATTGCTGCGTTTTGAATGTGGCTGCTCTGGCTCAATTTTGGGGTTTGCTAAAGTGATACTACTATTGGCTGGATTGTGGTCAATATTCAGTATGTGGGTGAAGGATTTTATAGACTCTATCCCGTTTAATGCCTTGAATGGTTGGAGGGCAGGGTCTTGGGTCGGGAGACTTCTGTCTGATCTTCTTAGGATGGTTCCAAGTTGGTTTAGGCTTGGAGTCTGGCTGCTCTCTACTCTGTTCCATTTCTTCCCTGGAACAAGAATAAGGAAACCACAAGTTTTGATGATGTCATAGCTCCTTTATCATGCCAAGAAGAAAACAAGGCATTTCCTCTGAAGAAGTGACACTGACCCAACTTTTCAATTTACTCCCCTACTTTCCAAAACTGAAAATTTACACATATTTAAAAAGACACCCCAGCGATAATAACCCAGATGTGAGATAATAATGAAAGTGGTTTCATGCAAATTAATCTGCAGCTCTTGTTTGTAAATCAGCAAAATGTTGACATGTCGTACCTACTACCACCAGAAGAAATAGCTTCATTGAAAACCACTCACAAATAGCAGAAATCATAACATCATTGGTATCCATCATTGAAAAAAAAAATATGTGAGAATGCACAGATATGTAAATAATGTCTTGAAATTAACAGTGAAAAAAAACAACAACAACATATATTAAGATGAAACTTCCAGTGAAAAACTGTAACAAGACCGATTCCCAATGTTTTATGTTCAAAATATTGAGTCAAAACACCAGCTTACCAAAAAGATACAATATAGTACATATAATTTGGAAATACCACAGCACTTTACACCAGACCTCAGATTTTATGCAGTATCAATATATATTTGTACAAAAACATGCATGGTCTTAGACAAAAACATGTTTACACCTAAAAGTAACGTCATAAATAAGTTCTTGGGTGCACAACTTGCAAAATTCGACTCCATAAATACACTCAGCAGATCCTGAAAAGTATCTCTGATTCTTCATGCCATAACAATTTTTGATGGAACAAGTTTGTCTGAACATGAGTTCTGTACATTATCTTTAACTTAGGACTTCTCATCTCTCATCTAAAAAAACAATAAAAAAACGCAGACATCTTGGATGTCTTGAGCACATACACTGCATGGACAGCAAAAGTAGGAATAAAGAAACAAACACTGATAAGGACATCTTAGAAATAGCATATTATGTTTCAGCATATTCCCATTAGCTCAATCCAACTACCAATGAAAAAAAAAATGTCATTAAACAACATTCAACCGGTGCAAACTGCACATTTTCTGCACATACTATTCTTGCAATATCCTAATATAAGTCTTTGACTAAATATGGGTCTGTAAAATAATGTGAATGAAAATTGTTACATTATTATTGACACATTGCAACTGTACATTTCTTGGCTAACTACAGAGCTGATTTTCCAAAATCTTCTAAACACAGTCATTATACAATTATATAGTCTTGTATAAACAATATGAACTTGCTGTGGCCCACAGACGCCCAATTTGTTGTCCCTTACTGATTAGGAACTCCGTCCCTCCTGAAGAACAAAAGGGAAAAATACTGTAAAGCTTATCTGTGGTTGTGCACTGCTGCTGTCCACTCGAAATGTCATGCAGACCTCTAGCACTGTTTCTTTCAAACTGTCCACTTCCCAATTAGGGCTGAATTTTAAACTCCAATGAACTTGGTGCGTGTGTCAATGTTTGATGACATCGCTCTCAAAGGAACTGGTAAACGAAATTCTCCATTGACTTTCCTGGTTATCTCATATACACTGACAAAAGTATTTTCCCTGCGGTTCTTGCGAGTGTCTGGTACAGTATAGTCTGAATTATCTCTCCCTGGATAGATGATGGTATAAGCTCTGTCACGGTGGGGTGCAAAGTGCTGGCGATTACGATATCTGTTCCTGTGGCCCTCCAAGTTCACCCGAAATGGAAGCAAACTCATTCTGAATAGAAATACAAGCATAATCCTTTTTGTGTACTATGAGATATTCAATCTAGCAAACCCCACAGTTTGCAATGCTACAAGTGTCAGGATGCTTACTTTGTTATCAGCATGACAATAATACAGGCTTGATTCATAGAGAAAAAGCTATTACCAACATGGAAAGTTAGAATTATGCATAAATATTGTTCAAGCTCCAATAAAATTTTGCCCACAAATACAAGCCGTGTGTAAGATGTAATACTTATTATGTTGGTGGTGCAGGAAATATATTATTTATGACACTGAAATATTGTTTTGAAAAACTGGTGGTTCACAGACATTCAATAATTTTTTATGCTGTATCATCACTTCTATACATACTGAGCAAAGTTTCATAAACACCCCAAGAGCTGTGCAGGCAAAACACAAGAAAAAGAAAAATGCACTGTTCCATTCCATAAAAAAAACGTGCAAAGAAACATCAATATCCTTAGCTGTTGATTTCTTCACTATAGATGAGTCAGGTACAGACATGAATGCATCATGCAGTCAAACTCATGGACACAGCTTGATTAATTTAAGCGGCCATGTGTCTATCAAGATAAAACTGACAAGCACAAAATGAAACTCAGTTTTATAGTATGCAAGAAAAAGATATAAAATTGCAAACACCTATTGGAAGACCAAAAAAAAAAAAAATTTAAAAAAATCCTACAGTAAGCACTAATTTTACATCATGCGTAGTGCCTCTTTAAATGGGACAAACATGGTCAAAGTTTGAAATATAAAACTGTGAAAGCATACAGAAAATGCAAAACTAAAAAAAAACTAAAAAAAATGTAATGGCATTCTCTATTAAAACAACGACATCAAAATGTACGGTCAGTGTCCAATATTGTCCAAAGAGCCTATTGAGAGTCTACTTCTTAGAAATACAAATCTCCTTATAAGCTGCAGGATACATTATTTTGTAAATAGGATCAACATGCAGAGGGGGAACTGCTCCTTGCTCAACTGCAGAGCGATAATGAAAATTTGGGTCATGAACCACCTTCTCGAAAACCACACTGTCGAAGTGCCTAAGATTATTTTCATCTTGCTGTGGCCTAGATGAACAAAAGAAAAGGAAATGATACCGGATTTTAATAGCTAATTTTTAAACAATGAACTTACATGATTCTAAAAAGACAGGCTGCATTTTCTCTACTGGCATAAATTATGCAAAAATGCATCAGCTAAATAGTAAAATACAGTCAAGAACAAAATCTTTGATGCAAAAGGGTCTACTTGACCTAAATGGACAAATATTTATCCCTCTCCCCTCCTCTAAATTGGTTGGAAAAATACATAAGCTGGAGTAAAGAATAAAAAATCAGGACTGACTCACTGGGCATATAAACAAATCTTAATGTGATATCTTTTGGAAAGAAATAAGAAAAACAAAAGTAAAGATGATTAACAGGCAAAAACACATTACAAACAAAAATAAAAAATACAATACTTTGCAGATCTTAGATATAACGTGGGAATGTGGTAATTTATAAAACAATTTGCAAGCAAAATGAAGTTGTTGACTACCTAATTAGAATAGGAAATGAAAAATGATGTGCAAGAGCTCATAAAACTGCAGAAACACAGAGAAGAATCAGGAAAAGTGTGTAGACAAGGTGTGTGAAGTTTATATAATATATGGGTAGATTGGAATACGAGAATAATCTATAAGCCACAATAATTATATCAACTGCACTTCCTTTAGTCTCTCAGAGCAATGGGAGTAGCAAAATCAGCCTACTAGACCAATATCTAGCATTGCTAATAATGTGCAGATATCACAATAAAATACACTTTGTACCTGGTCATCATCAAAGAAATAGGGTGTATGAGGGTTTAAAATATTCATGCAGGAGGGATGGTGTGTCAAATTTCATAGTTAATTACTATCTTTGTGCAAACATGGAGTTTAATTCCCTCTCTTTTTCTTGAGGTCACTTTTGCCTGCTTTTAAATTTAGGTTTGTCACTTCATTACTTTTCCTGGCACTTTGCTTAAGCACAAAATTAATTTATTCCAGATTTACAGAAATGATTTACTTTTAACTGTGACTTGTCACTGGCGCGATCTGCACAATATCAGATCAATTAAAGCAATAACAGTATCCATCGAATATTTATCTACAAGATTAAATGCCAGAAATCAAACAGCCTAAAGCATTGTCACACAACTGATGGGATTTGATAATGCATTGTTAATGTTATGTTTCATGTAATTAATGGAGATTATAATTACACACCATTGTTTCTTCAACTTAACTTAAATCATGGAAGACAGATTAGAAGAATATTATGTCCAAATAAATGTTAGATATCAATATTAGTGGAGCTATCATGTGTTATCTAACATGGACATATTTTATTGTTTATTAAGTTTATGATGAGCATTCTGAAACATTTTCCAGTTTGTTACCTTAACCTTTACCTTCTGATGTAAATCAAGAATTTTGTTTATAACATTTGTTATCTTAAATCAGACTGAATAATTTTCGTGTGAACTTGGACATACATGTATTTATTAATAATTATGCATACAAATCTCAATTTTTAAAAAATGCAGTTTTCTGCAAATTTGTGGCAAAAAACAAACTGCTCTGAGTATGACAGACTTGAAAGGTCAAAATAAGGTTAATTTGTATGCTTTTGGTTTAAATGCCCTTTCAATTAGTTTTACATTTGGAAAAACCCTTTTGTGCACATCTAGAAAAGAAGATAAAAAAAAATTCAGAGACAATCAGTTTCGTAAAGTCCGTTGTTAATTGCTTCCCATATAGGAAGAAGAAGCAAAAATTTTAATTCGCAGGTCTAATTCACTGGCAATGGGCGAACAGACACTGAAAATTTTTATTCAGCCGCAAACATTAAAGGTAACAAGAATTTCATGCAATCATGCTATGCAAAGGACCATTACCAGATCATTAAGACCGACCAGTGGAAGAAACCATGAATCCCAGTAAAAGTTAAGGTCCTGCAATAGGGGATTGTGAATCAACTGGGTGAGACAGAAAGCAACTTACATGAAATTACGTCAAAAATAGAAATGGCTCCTAAAGCTTAACATTTAATCACCTGGTTTGGTAGAACTGTCCTTGATCAGTGCATGTTACAGAATCTGCTGGTTTCGCAGTTCTTATTTCAGGACACTCCTGAGGATATAAAAACAAAATAACTACATGTATATTTTATAGCTTCCCATGTTCTTTTTAGGACAGAATAGGAGAGGCTTTGAAATGAGAAAGTATATTGTGACTATATTTTAACACTGAAACAGCATGACCAACATTCACCTAGCTATCACTAATTACAAAGATTTTCATAAAGATAATAGATACCAGGAATATAATATATTATTTGATATCTCTTATGTGGACTTGGCCCGAGAATTCTCCTGTAAAGTGTACACGAATTAATGTCATTTCCTTCTGAATATGAAACATATGATGTTTAAAAATTTGGCACACAAGACAAAATCATCTCAGCTAGCATGCAATTTCATAACAGGACCCTTGGTGAAATTGGCTTTCTTTATGGATATTATGTTCAAAAGTGTTAATGTGATGATGACTGACAAACAACGAAAGCTGAAGTAGGAACCAGAACGGGAATCTGAAACACTGAAAGGTACATATTTATAATAATTTTATTTTTCTATTATAAATGTGCCATTTCCTTTCACTTGGTCATTTTAGGAAAACCATCTTTGTATCACCCAACAAATACACGTAATAGAACCAAGTCCTTTATGATAAAAAATGATGCATTAAAGCATTGCACTGATTGCACGCAAGCACACTGAAGATACAAAATGGCATCCAATGAAAATGCTGGATGATCTTTCAATCAAGGAATCACATTCAGAAAAATCAAGATGGCTGATCCTTTTCCAAAGAAATGCAAAATACCCAGCTAAGAAATATATCATTACATATATAAATATATTTGGAAGATTTGAACTGATTAATAATCTTGTCGTTGGACATTGAAGTTGCTGAAGTTATAATATAATTACATTCATATTAGGTGAAAAATTATATTGCTTATACTATGAGAATTGTGAATATATTATATGGGCCTATGTTTCTGGCAGGCTGTACAAGAAATAATTTGAGAAGAAATTTCCAAAATGGCAGATCTAGTACACTCTGACACTATAAGTTACTTGACATAACAGGTGCTTATATTCCTTTTCATCTCCTTACAATCATTTCTGTAAGGTGATTGAGATTTGCTTGGTAATTCTATCAACTTTCAACTGCTACTTAACATAAATCTATTACTCTTCACAAGCTAAAGGCAGCTTGATGGCTCAAAAAGGAATGGTCACATCTTTAGTAATATATGACTTGGAAGTTGAAAAACTGTTACATATTAATCTTCTTTCAGGCTTAGATTTCTCATAATAATGGAAATGTAATTAGATGGCCTGCTTGCTGGTTTTATTTAAAAAAACAGAAGAAATTTCTGGAAATATAGATCTAATAATATAACTACTGCTAGTACCTAGCCAGCATCCCTAGGTCAATCTGAAGGATTAACATATAATATAGGCACAGACTCCCTACATCAAACCAACTTTGGCACGATGTTGTAACCAGTAAACCTGCATCGGAACAATGTGACACTATGTGCAAACTTGATGACAATCCTACACCTTGGATATCTGGCTGGGTATATTACACCACAAATCACTGAAAAACGTAATAAAGATGAATAATATATATCAACTTTTTGTACAATTCTCAAAAGTTGCCTTCTGATGTCTGCAAACCTTGCAAAAAAATTAAAAAACAATCAATATGTAAAGACCAAAAAGGCCCAGGCAACATTATTACGTCACCCTAATCTCGCGCCTTCATAATGTACCTCTATAAGCAATGTGATGTGCAACTTTTGTGATACTTGCTTTCTTTAGTTCCTCGCTGTACAAAATGTAATGGATTAAGTTTATAGAACTGCTGCTAAGTAACTATTGGTGAGGAAGTAATAATAAATAATATTATAAGCCTTTTATCTCTCATTTTCAATCACTCATGGGGAACTCTCGCAAAGATGGCCCGGGACAGACAGGGCTGGAGATCCTTTGTTGCTGCCCTAAGCACCAGTGGGTGCAACAGGAAATAGTAGTAGTAGTAGTTTATCTCTCATTGTTTCATTAAGAGGACACGGTGGTCTAGAGGCAAGGTGCTCGCCTCTCATGCTGAAGATATCGGGTTCAAATCCCGGTCGGTGCAGGCATGTTGGAATTTTGGGATTTTTTTCATACTTTCCTGTCCCTGATCTTATGGTAGATAGGATCAAGCACCCAGTTTTCTCGGATACGGATGTAAAATTCGGAGGGCCCGTGTGCATGTTGTGCATGTTAAAAATATACCGTGGCAGTTGGAAATTGAGAAGAGCAGGCCGTACAACTGTGGTACAAGGCCGCTGCCTGGGCAAAATTCTAAAAAAAAACAACAACAAAACAAACTAATCCCTACCACAACAAAAAAAATAAGCAAGAAAAAGTGCGATGTAAATGCCAAGCTGCGCAGCGAACCTCCTAAAATAAACATATAGATCTATTATAAACACTTGTTGCTGAAAAAAAAATATTCTGGGAAACATGTATAAACACATGTTTTCCTTAAGAATTGTAGATATTCTATATAATATTATTTTGACTGAATTTGAGAGAATTACTGCCAGGGACTGAGGGACCAATGACTGTGCTCTGCCAAGACGAGTTGTTGAGCTACATGCATAACTGGGAATCTTATAAATTTAGTATTCGGAGCTTACACTGACATGTAACCGCCAACAAAGTAATCAATTTCTGGAAGGCTGCCCTTATCCGTCAACATTATCGATGGATACTGCCCAGGTTTATCCGCCGATAATGTTGGTGGATACTGTCCAGCTTTATCCGCCAATATTAATGGCGAATACTTGGGTTTATCTGGCAACACTATTGGCAGATCTTGGGCCACCAACAGTATCGGTGGATAAAGCTCGGGTTTATCTGCAGGTATTGGTGTTGACTAATGACAAACAACAACAACAATAACAAACAAAGAAGCAAACTGGATTTATTCCTAATGTTGTTGGATTAAAAAAAATTACCAAACAGACTGATTACTGATAAAAAGACTTTAATAACAAAAGAAAAAAAAATCTATACCCTGCTCAGAATCGAACCACAGTCCCCCGATTGACAGGTGTAGATACAAAAAACAAAACAACAACTGGATTTCTTCCGTTATTGTTCTTGGATTAAAAAAAAAAAAAAAGATTGATGCCTAATGAAAAGACTGATGAAAAAAACAACAAAACCTGCCGTTGCTAAGAATCGAACCACGGCCCCCTGACTGACAGGCAGAGATGCTAACAACTACGATACTGAGAATTTAACCCTGCATGAGTAATTGTGAGGAAAGTCTTACTAAATAAGCAATGATCAAACCAAGAAACCCATATCAACGGATTAGACCTGAACCTTCGTATGTAGCCTATCCATTAAATCAATAAAATTCCAAGTCTCTCCAATTTCAATATCGTTTTCAACAATTGCCCAATACGAACGTTGATCGCATCGGGATGTACAGAACAAGGGAGGAAGCGGAGAAAGGGTTCGAATCAGGGGAGATGACTCGCAAATACAGAATTTAGATCTATGTTGACGGATAAAAAAATCCGCCAGGGGAAATTTTATCCGACAGTGTCGACGGATAAACACTTCGACGTCTTCGTTTCTGGAAAGCTGACTTCTCTGGCTGTGGAAACACAGCACTGAAAATTAATAGATTTAGATTATATAGATCTTGATCTAATTGGCCTAGGGCAGTTCTAAGGCTTAAGTCTGGGTAAAATCATAGATAGATCTAGATCTAGATCTATATAACATACACTATTGAACGGGTAAAATTAAAAACAAAATTTACCTGGCCTTCCTGTTGATCCAGCATCATCCGTCTCCTCGCCTCACAGACCCTATCCATGTGCATCTGACGGCGTCGAGCTTCTTGGTGAATGTTCATAGCCATTTTTACAGTGATATGCTAATCCAATAGTTTGGAAAATGCTCGAGTAGCTCCTAACCCAGACCCTGCCCTCAGGATAACGGAATATCAGACACGATAATGGAGGTTTAGACGCTTTGGTTGTTAGGGTTTTGACGCATGCGCAAACTTTACAAAAAAAGACGAGAGTTTCATAGATACTGTTGTTTACATATTTGTCAAATAAAGCTTTAAAAGTATTCATAGTACTTTATATGAACATACATTGACCACAAATTAAAAAATTACATGTGGAAATGAAAAGAGTTGTTTTGTCAAACCGGAAGTGGTTTCATTAATGCATAGTAAATTTATGTCATTTTGTTAAGAAACAGACTTTCCTTAAAGTAAATTTTCAAAGAATACTTTTGCTTACTATCCCAAATATAAGGTTTGTTGTGTAATACAAAATCAGTTTCTTCTAATTTTATTGCTGACATGTAATTTTTGGAACTGCTTTTCTGTTGTTATACATGTTCCGGTAAGAGGAAGTAGGACGGTCGATCTCATTTTCCACGAGAGTCTATTCATGCGCAGTTCCATTGTTTCTTCAGACCCGATCTGCGCACCATCCCATGTGTTGGGGAGACGGACTTTGGGGATACAAATTTCCTTATTTTTGTAAGAAAGTATTGCTTTTATGTTAAAAAATCATCATTTTCTAAGTTTTTTGGGTCCCATTTGAGTAAGGCATGCTTTATATGTTCCAGATTTGCCTGTATTCATTGCGTTTTTTGTTGGAAAGTTACACATTATCGGATAATCTAACATTGTCATTGTTGTGAACGCGCAAGCACCGTGTGGAGAAGGCTTTCTTTCTTTCCTCGACCACAGCATGGTTTACCATGTCATCTTCGATTAAATGGATTGTGTTAAAGTATTAGCAGATAAAACTGGTCGTTGATCGTAGGCACAGACTTATGAAGATCTGTGAGCTTTCAGTTTAATGTTTCACCTGTAATTTTAACCGAGCTTTGGTCAGGGGAAGTCTCAGTTTAGGTCTTGAGGTGAAGGTAAGAACTGAAGTTTGCGAACTACGGGGTAGCCCTCTATGCCGTGCGTGGTTGACCACACTTTCTACCCTAGTAACTCGAGTTTTCGTTTAATTTTTAAACTGGAGCTGGAATTCTATGACAGTTGACACTGCTGAAATTTCTGCCCCTTTGCATTCCAGACCAGAGCACATGTCGATAGTCGCCTTTTTTCTCACAAATGGATCTAGATCTAGATCTAGAGTCTAGATCTAGACTAGATCTAGATCTATCTAGATCTATATCTAGATCTAGACTAGATCTAGACTATAAAGGGAGAGTCTACCTTTGTTTTTCGTCAGATAAGAATCAGTCTTTAGATGAGCCCTTACTGTTCTTCAGTTATTTAACTTGGCAGCATTTTTGTGGAAGGACTACCATTACCAAATCTGATTATATTCAGATGGTGACAAAGATGTGACATAAAGAGTAGGCCTAGGCCTATACAGGGGGGGGGGGGAGCTTCTGAGGACAGTTTTATAATTTAATGTGCAGTTTTACTGTCAACAGACATTATAATAAATAACATGAAATAAACTCGTGGAAGGACTAGGTTTACTATGTGGATTACAATTTACTAATTTAGTTGGGTAGCCTACATATTTCATGTTAATTTGTATAACTCTTTAAGAGTTATAGAGACTCTTTAAGAGAAGACTCTTTAATCCCATTTGGGAAATTTGCCTTTGTGCCATTGCAGCCCAGTTATAACTGGAGCAGGCACGTCGTCGCCACATTGCAGTGCCGGTCGGCGGATTTTAGGGGGGTGGGAGATGGAGGAGTGGAGGGAATGGTAGAGTAGGGATGAATTTTTAATTTTGCCCGGGCAGCAGCCTGTTCGGCCTGCTCTTTTCGATTTCCAACTGCCAAAGTATATTTAACGTGCACATGGGCCCTCCGAATTTTTTCGTCCTTATCCGAGAAGACTAGGTAGCCTACACGATCCTACCCCCAGTAGGATTAGGGACACGAAAGTATGAGAAAAATCCCAAACTTCCGACATGCCTGCACCGTGTCAGGTTTTGAACCCGTGACCGTTGGCATGAGAGGCGAGCACCTTGCCTCTAGACCACCTTGGTCCTTGTGCTTGTCCCTTAATGTTAATCCCAGAGCCCTGCATTATGCCTACTACAAGATTGAAGAACATTTTTTCCACATTTATCATACTGGTATGAGTTACACAAGTCACAATTTTAGTCGGGCACATATTTTTAGGCTACTGGGTATTAATTGCAGAGCCCTGCACTTACTATTAAAACATCCAGATCCACTGAGCTCAATCGAGAAGAACTGGGGCATGAGAGGCATGCTTTGAGTTGACTAGGCCTAAGGTAAATGTAGATCTGTGTTTGATTTAAAGGGGGACCTTACTTTCGTGCACGGATTTAAGGTGGAATGATATTGAATTTGGTTGAGATTTGTTCTTAAGCATGTTAAGTGAAGTCATGGCTACAAAGACGATACAGTCTTCCTCAACTCTTACAAGATAAAGTTCCCATTCATGAAGGACCACACACGGAAACAGTGATTCTTAGTATTATCATTATGCACACTGCACTTTTTGGAACATTGGGCTTAATACTGATAGACATCAAGGCACTAGAAGTAAAATGCGGTCCCGGTTTTCCGTCCGCCATTTTACCTGCGTCTGGGCGGATTCGAATACTGTATTCCGCGTGTCAGTGGATTCGATACGCAGTGGTGAGGCCAATGACCGTGATTAGTTCTTTATAAGCAGCGATGAGGTGGAAAGAAAGCGAACGGAGATGGGTTGTTTCTTTTTTTGCTGTTGGTGGCTTTGGAAGGGCGAGAATGGAGAGAGAGAGAAGAAGAGCAAAATTGAATGAGTGAGAATGCTCTACTATTCTTGACAGTACCACGAAGAAAGGTCTTACCTTTAAATTCATAACAAACAAAAACCAAGGAAACGACGTTAGCGGGATTTATCAATGGTGGGGGGGGGGGGGGGTAACATCTAATGTAATGTAAAACTTCGAAACAGTCTCTTCCCTAAAAAAAAACAGGAATTCCATTGAAAGCAATTTCAAGATGAAATGTGCAACCATCGCAGCATATAAATAACTAATAACTTGCCACTCTTTCCTTACGCCTCACCGACGCGAGTGAAATTGCTGTGGAATTCCTGTTTTTTTTTGCTAACGTCGTTTTCTTGGTTTTTGTTTGTTATTAATTTAAAGGTAAGACCTTTCTTCGTGGTACTGTCAAGAATAGTAGAGCATTCTCATTCATTTAATTTTGCTCTTCTTCTCTCTCTCTCCATTCTCGCCCTTCTTCTTCTCTCTCTCTCTACATTCTGGCACTTCTCTCTCTGTCCATTCTTGCCTTTCTTCTCTCTCTCTCTCTGTTATTCATTTTAGCTCTCATTCTCTCTCGCTAAGGCCAAATGTACAACTGCCACCAAATGCAAGCAAGAGAATATTCAAATATATATCATGATGAGCATTTCAATTATGTGCATAGAATGCATTCCTATGTACGGCTGGGTTCTGCTCGGCAGTCCAAAGCCACCAACAGCAAAAAAAGAAACCACCTATCTCCGTTCGCTTTCTTTCCACCTCATCGCTGCGTATAAAGAACTAATCACGGTCATTGGCCTCACCGCTGCGTATCGAATCCACTGACACGCGGAATACAGTATTCGAATCCGCCCAGACGCAGGTAAAATGGCGGACGGAAAACCGGGACCGCATTTTACTTCTAGTGCCCATCAATGATCAAGGTGGGGCCAGCACTTCAAGCTTATTAATACTAGATCTAGATCTAGATCTAGTAGTAGTGGGCTGTTGTGGAACCCAAACATTTTTTCTTGTTTTGTGATGGATGCTTTTGCTTGGAAGGTCTGGTTGATTGGCTCCTTGTGTATTGTTTACATAAAATTTGTTGTGCCACTGATTTGGTCTGCTGTAATTCTGTAGAATCTAATTCGAGTGTGCTCGCTATACATAAAAGTGTAAGGTTGTGCAATCATTTGTACTAGACATCAAGATCAAATGAAGGTGCTTTTATTAAAAAGGCCTGCCGCAAATTCACCAATATGATGACTTGATGTTGGTAGTGGCAGTGCATTGCAGAGAATGCACTGAAGAATTTCCCTTCATTCAATCCAATAGGCCTAAACAGAATGAACATCAGACATTGTGCCTCTGGAGGCCTGTAACCCTAGGCCTGACACTTCTGTTAGCAATGGCGGCCGCAAGCACTGAGACTTGAACAAAGTACAGTGACATACTTCTATGGTATAGGTGTTGAATTCAAAGGGAGACGACATGACTTACTTTACTTGCTTAGGGGATATAAGCGCAATAAATAGGGAGGTTGTATTTGTGTTTTGTCCAGAATGACATTCAAACATGGGTTATGTTTATTGTCCAGTTAATCTATTCGCCTGTGTATTTGTGTGTGTTGCAGTTATGTGTAGTGACACATTACTCCCATAAGCAAATGAGCTTTTTCTGTCAGTTTCAATTTCTGTTATAGTCATTCCATATAGAATAGTGGAATATGGGTGAAACTCTCGGGATTCTTTCAAAGTCTGTTATTGCTGGGTGAAAACAGTTTCAGCTTAAAAAACATTTGCATGTATTTTAGGTGTTCCAGTTTAGGAATTTGCTGCAATACAATGAAGATATTACAAGGATGTGGGGGAGGGGGGGGGGGTGTGCGCATTTCACTCTCGCCCCATTGAAAGGATTTCGTATGTTTTCTGGAGCTATCAGGATTTGATATTCTCTTCCCAATTTTATTGCAAGTAGCATGTTGTGATCTGGGGCTCAGACCTGCAAACCATTAGCCTATTATCAAATGATCTGTTTGGAGATAAACTGGTCAGCAGTAGGAAGTGTCCTCTTCAGGGCTGACCTCAGCTCTAATGAGATTTTCGTCTACCTCAGCATGTGCATATTCATGAATCATCAGGTATTCGTGAAAATATGAAATATGCAAGCTTACAGATCAGGTTTAGACCTGTCAAGTGGTTTGGATCTGTTTTCAGTCCACTGACAAATTTCTGATTCTTACTTATTCCACTGTTTGAATGTTTTTAAAGGTGGTTGAGATGAAATGTGAGTTTAGATTGCTTGATGGGTCATGGTTGATTCTGTTTATTGCATTTGTGGGGTTTTTGTTGTTATTTTTTGTTGATAAAATATATTAGATAATTGAAATGCCTTTTTTATTTGCTTTTGTCATCAGAACAATGGTAATGGAAACTCCTGGTCCACAGGAAGTTGGCCGCGAATTCGTCCGGCAATACTACACGATGCTGCACGAAGCACCACTTCATCTACACAGGTGGGCTGTGAAAGACATATTTTCTGCCATTGTGACAAGATATTGTAATTGTGTACATCTGTTTTCTTTGCTGTTGCAAATATATGGATTGTATGGGCTTCAGAAGAAAGCAGATGGAACATTTTTTTTAAATGCAAAAGAAAAAAGCTTCAAAATGTTCCTGCCAGTTACAAATGGGCGTGCATAGTGATAGTCATTTACGGGATTGAAAAATTATTGTCAAATACTGACGGTGAAGGTATTGGTAGTTTTCAAAGGTAGCCTGAAATCAGTTCTGTGTGGTCATCAAAACATGGAGAAATATGTTGTTGGTGTCTTTGATCTTTATTCTTAAATCCCAGGCTGCATGCAATGGGTAATGCCGATTGGCTGGGTCAATGACCTAATTCATTGGGAATCTTATCTGGGTCAGTAATCTTTGCCAAGGTACACAACACAACTGTGCATGTGGTTTGTTTTGGTAGGCATATGTCTCCAGATTGCAATTTCTATTTCCCAGTTTGCTGCTGGATTATTAATTAAACAGCGAAACCTTTTATCTCTAACCAGTGATCAGGTTTGTGGTACCAAACTAACTAGCCGCATACTCCGAACCATCTTATTATAAACAAAATAAATAGTGGCGGGAGAAATTCATTGTGGTGCAATTTTTGCCCTTTTTTTTTGCGTGACGCTACAGCCTAAATGACAGTTTCAACAATTATAAAGCTAGTTTTCTTAAGTGTCAACTAATCCAGCCCAATCACTTTTGTATTGACTGATTGTGCTGATTCAAGTTTCGGATATTTTTAAAGAAAAAGTAGTAAAAATGTAAAATACAATGATCTTTGTTTTGGCTCCCAGTAGTAAGTCCACCGCAACAGAAAGGATGTATTAATAGGTGTTCAATTCAGTGCGCCCAATTTCCCTACTAGAAATGAGGGGGTAGTGCTCTGGTGCATATGAAATCTGTACTAATGAGCCAACTTTGGTATTTGGGGCAAACGACATTTGATTTGAGAATAATGTGGACGTGGCTTGTGAAGTGACTTCAATTCTAGATCTGTATCTGTTATCTTTTATGCTTTGCATGCTTTGCGAGCATGGATAGATTGAATCAGAAGTTTCTACCATCCAAATCATGAGACCACGAGTAGACATTTATGGCAAAATATTCAGAGGAATCAAACTGATCCAAAAATGCAATGGATATCATGGGGCTTGTTGTCGTGACTTCCAATTTGTCACATGGAGGTGCTGGTGGGGCTGACATTATTTAATACTGCAAGAGCAAATACGAAGGAGTTACACAATTCTGATGCAAACAGTTTATATCATAATCAGTCTGTTCTTTCCTTTGCAAACAGACACATTGGTGATACTGGTATTAGCAGAGCGGACTGTTTTTTGCTTCTTAACCCTAGTCCTGCGGGAGGCCACTATATTGGCCTCCCCGTGCAACACGCGAGACACGGGAGGCCGTTATTTTGTCCGACACGCTTAACCGCGGATCCTGCGGTAGGCCACATTTTTGTATAGCAACGGTGCGCCTCGCGCTTTGGTTATTCGGTTGCCAAGGCTGTCGTTGTTGTTGTTTTTTCACGTTTTTTTCCACACTATTTTCGCGTTTATCTATCCTGTCACCCCTACTATTTCTAACAAAATGGTATCGTCCGATTACGTTTATTACGATGCAACTATTCGTCATACTCGTGTAATAGTACTGACGTTCTGAAGTTTGAACTGGGGAAAGTCTTGGGGAAACTTTTACTTTGATGCTGGTTGTCGTCTACATGTGAAATGAGAAGAAAGGGGCCATGTGCGTATTAGAGGCGCCATTCTACGTCTAATTATGAATTCCGATGTAATGTTAGGGCATGCTGCATAAAGGCGTCTGTCAGTAGGTTTTTCATCAGGGAAAACTGGGAGAAAATGACCGACTTTGTTGTTGGTCGTTGTCTTTATTTGATGTGGTAATTAGAGAGATACTGTGTTCCTTTGATTAAACCGCTTTTCAGTACATGTATGTGCTCTATGACCTGGAACTGGAAATAAAATCTCTCGCTAAAACTAACATTATAGTAAGTGAACGCTTTACATAGTAGGGGAGGGAGAAGGCAATGTCACGATACATCTGGTTAGTAAATTAAGCGAATGGTTTAAAAAATAATTTGTTCACCTGAATGGCCTGACATAGGGACAGAAAAAGCGCAGAGGTCTTGGGAACATGATAAAACATGCGCTAAACGGCATGTAAATGCAGAAAATTCTTGATTTGGGGCCTTCCATTTCACAATAAAACCTACTGCATATCATCACAAGTACTTTATCCAAATATCATAGGGATCCCTTACGATTTATCCACCACTATAATTGTTGTTATTGCGTCCTGGAGTATACGCGATATAGGTGTTCACACGGACCCGATTGACCCGACCGCCGAGGTTATCGGCAACACGCGAACGATCGGCTGACTGGCCGCTGGCTATCCCCGCACGGGGCGTTACGTGGACGAGTTCACTCAACGCAGGACGAGGGTTAAAATCTTAAACTACATCGAGAGAAAATAATGTTTCATTATGTGGCAAGGTAAGGAGATGGTGATTTTTCATGAGGGATGGGTTTTGGAAAGTTGGCTGCTATACAATTCCAAATATTCTTGCAGCATATTGGTTAAATCAAGTTCAGTTCTTGTGTACAGACTTTTTACTTGTTCAGAACCAACTGATGATCTGTTATTCTTTGTCTCAGATTCTACAGCAACAACTCTGCCTTTGTCCATGGTGGAGTGGAAAAAGCTGGAAATGAGCAACCGCCAGTCATTGGTCAGGAGGTGAGCAATTTACCTTTTCTCTCTTTGTTAAAAAATTAAAAGTGAAAATTATCAGTTGGTCATCAGTTTAACGATGAAAGTAATGAGAGTTTATAAATTCTTGTCTAAATCATACAATGTCCCCTTGCCAGTAGTTTCCGTTTAAACACTTTAGAATAAATTTTATCTGCCAGCTCTTTTTGTGTGTTTGTTTCAAGAGAGTTGTTTACGGGTGCGGTTTTCACAGTGATATAAATCTGTTTTTCAGGCCATTCACAAGAAGATTGTCTCCCTGAATTTCAATGACTGTCATGCGAAAATTCGTCAAGTTGACGCACAGGCAACTGTTGAAGATTCTGTTGTGGTCCAGGTTACCGGAGAGCTGAGTAATAATGGAGAGCCCATGCGCCGTTTCATGCAGACGTTTGTATTGGTGCCACAGACCCCCAAGAAGTTTTATGTCCATAATGATATCTTTAGATATCAGGATGAAGTCTTTCATGAAGATGAAGGGGAAGTGGAAGAAACTGACAGTAAGGAACTTCATTGCCTTTTTTCTAGAATCAGAAATAGAAAATAATAATCTTTGTAGACAAAAATTATACAGTTAGTGTCCATTAAGACTTGCAGAATATGTGTAATCCTCCTGTAGACAAAAACCATGTCATGATTTAGTGGTGTATTGTATATCATTATCAATTGTCAAATCTGTATTTCCATAGCTGCCAACCAGCACGTACATTACGTATTTAGTACTTTTTTCGGGTTTCAGTACACAAATATTTTTTGTGGTGAAAAGTATGTAGTAGAAGAATTTCCCCATTTATATGAGAAAAACACACAGTGGAGAAAACAAAAATGGAACTTTTGTACCTAGGCTAGGTCTACCTTTAATAGCGCTGGATCTACTACTAGTGAATCAACGGGCGCAACGTAAACACAGATCTGCCATACAGCACATGCAAGTTCTGGAACTAGATCTGTAAAAACAATATTGTAGACATGGCTTGTGAACTGGCTTCAGTTCTAGATCTACTAGTACTACATCTGTCATCTTTTAGATACCTAACATGATTTGTGATAATAGATTTATTTTTAATCAGAAGTCTTTCCTATCCAACTCATGAGTCATTAAGCCGTGAGTAGACATTTAGTGCAAAATATTCAGAATTTCCTTTTGCATTAGGCTTACCATGGAACTTTGTCCAATAAAGGCATTGTGAGTCACGAGACATGTTGTCCTGACTTCCAATTTCACCAGTTTCACAGTAACATGGAGGCAAGTCTGACATTATGCGGTACTGCCATAGCAAGTTAATATGAAAGAGCTTTACAGTACTGAGGACATGTCATATCATAATCAGTCAGTTCTTTCTTTAGAAACAGAAACAGTGGTGATGACAATACATGTATTAGCATTTGAAGCAGAATGTGTGCTTTCTGCTTCTTAAAATCTTATATTTACATCCTATATGGGGCCAATATAAAGAGCATTATGTGACAAAGTAAGGAAATTATGATTTTTCAATTTGGGGGGGGGTCCGATCTGATATCAGGAGTCTGTTTTTGGGTTTTTGAAAGTTAGCAGCTATGTATTTCTCATGTACCAAGTTACCTCATGCAACTGATAGATCTCTGTAGGGATCAGTTGGCTACATTGTCATGTCCACTTCAAAAATGAGGCAAAATCAAATTTTGCCCACAGTATAAAAATAGTCTTTCTGTTGCAAGTAGCAAAATGGTTTAAAAAAAATTTTTTTTAACCATAGCATGACCAGGAATAGATGGATATTGTTTGTCTGCAACCCCTTTTTAGGGTTTATGTTTTGCTATTTGGCAGCTCTTTATATCAGCAGCCTGGTTTTATATTAGAAAGTTTGCATACACAATTTCTCCATCCTTTGTACATATTTACCATTCTGTTACTCATATTTTTATATAGAATTTATCACGGATCCCCGTGAGGAAATTCTGGAGAATGGCGGCATCCAGGAGCAAACTCCTACAAGTCCAGAAGTCACACAGAACTTCTATGAGCAGGGATCTCTGAGGTATGTTTTGTTATTTTGTGGGAAAATAAGTTTTCAATACATTTGAATACTGAGTTAACAGTCAATTAATGCATTACCATTACTGACTGCATTTTCATGTGTGTTAAGCTGCTCCAATGAAGACTGGGCATCTTGAAATGGCTTTATGACTGAAAATTTGAACATATCTGTCATTTGATAGAAGAAATGGAAAATCATCAAAAGAAGCATGGATGGTTATGGCCTGAGCTATGTCTACCTTAATATAATATCCATTTGACTATCACAGTTTACTGAGACCAATGCAAAAATATTTTTCCAAAATGTAGGAAGGGCATGCTTTGAAAGCCAGACTTTCAGTTGCTTTTATGTCCCCATGAAAATGCAAATGATGGCTCCATGCATTATCAGTTTTGAAAATTGTTAACCCTCGTCCTGTGTTGAGTGAACTTGTCCACGTAAGGCCTTGTGCTGGGACAGTCAGTGGCCAGACAGCCGATCGTTCACATGTTGCCGATAACTTCAGCTGTTGGGTCAATTGGGTCTTTCTGTACGTGTATCATGTTTACTTCAGGGCGCAGTAAAACAGTGGTGAATAAATCGTGAGCCCCAGGATATTTGGATAAAGTACTTGTGGTGAGCAGGGTTCGTACACCTATGGAATTTCTGGAAAATCTGTGGAATTTTGGATTTCCGATTTCATGTATTGAAAATCTATTAAATTTGAGAAATCGGTCAGAACCTATGGAAAAACTATGGATTTTTAAAAAACTCAGTCCTCAAGACTCCCCTTCAAAAAAAAAAAAAAAGTCATGAGCTCGAGCCAAAAATCCATGGACCGCGCGATCTTCCCTGCCTCTGGCATGCCTAGCATCAGGCTTACAAGAAGCCAACGTCGTGTGCGTAAACACAATGGGGCAAAATCATAGTGATACGATATGCGATACCCGTTAGATCGAAACGTAGGTCACGCGAGTTTTTCTTTGTTCTAAGCTATGCCATAATAATATAAATAATCGAGTCGCTCAAAGTCACTGCATTTTCTCCTTGAAAGCCACGTTGTTCTGATTTTCCGACCGAGCGTTTCCTACATGGTGTGTCTGAAACGAGCAGCACGGTACTAAGAAGCATGAACGCACCTCGATTTAAAAAAAACAAAAACTTGACTCACGAGACTCATGTAGGCCTGCATAACTGGTCCACCCTTACACGAGTCTAGTCCAACTTGAACTCGCGATTAGGTTAAGCGGACTTTTTTTTTTCGTCGCGCGTGTGGGGCGGGGTATCAAATTTCATTCAGCGTGATAGTAACAGGCTTAATGCAGGTATGGAAGACAAAGACACACGATCATGCGATATGATAGTAGAAATGGGATCAAGGTCAGACATGTATACGAACTTGCCTGTGCCTACTGAGGACATAAAATAATACATATAGCAGATGTGCAGGCAGAAGATCCATTTTAATTATATACTACTACAGGGACGTGACTCTAAGAGCGTCTGTGAAGGTGGGGTGGGGGGTCTGCAGGGGGCAGCGCCCCTGTGGCGAGTTAGTCCTCCATCATTATGGATGGCTGCGGCTCGGCAATTAACACTCGGAACATGAGTTCTGCAACTCACGGTACACCTCCCGATAAGCGTGTTTAATACTAACAGGACCTCTTCTAATTCAGTGTTGAAAATGAGGGGGAAAATGCTACTCTCGTGCATAACGCGACCCATGACTTTGCAAGACCTCAGTATGTCTGTGTAAATATTTTCGACAGAGATGAAGAAAACCTAGAGACAGGTTTTGCGCTGATACTTAAAAGGAGTCTGCTCAGCCCAATCAGTTATAATGCGATGCAATGCGGTAATTGGAAAGTTGCGCTCTTATACTGATAGACAGTGCAAGTGACAGTCTACAATACGTATGCCGCGATTACCCCACACTTTTTTTTTCTTTCTTTCTCTCTCAAACCCGCGCTGCCCCGACCGCGACCAGTACGTAGACTCGTCTCCGGCCGTGCATTTCTTCTCAGCTCTCCTCCAACTTGTTACGGCAACATTCTTATCGTGGCGCTACACCTTATGTAACATGTCCCTTACCGACGGATGACCGAAGAGATTTCAATGTAGTGTGACACCTTCGTAGACCTCATGGCGCTGACCGTCTCTGTTTCCCGTGAAAACGATTAAATCGATATTGCGTAAAATCCATTTGCCACGCGCGTTCCCTCCACGTCGGAAATGGTCATCCGTTTGCTCTTGCTCTGAACTATACTGCACTATAAAATCCTTGTGATCGTCCCACATGGTAAATAACGTGACAGTGAGCGCACTCTAATTTTAGCAGTCGACAGTGTTGGTGGAATAAAATAATTAAATTTGTCTAAGCCCCCCCCCCCCCCCCCTCCAAAAACTGGCCTTGTAATTGAGGTACGTGTACATCCCGCACTAGACACGAATTTTACTGGTGTACGGGAGGTCGACGTAAATTATGGTGCCGCGGGTGTTATCCTCTTGCTATTACCAAATCAGTTTTTTCGGGTCCATGTTATGAAGATTAATTTCATAGACTAACTGATATTATTAACGGAAATTCTTACATGCATAGTAGATCGTTGGCCTTTCTACCCTGCATATGGTGGCCATATTGACTTTTTTTTTCTCCGTTAAGACCAATCTATTTCATGATTCACTGAGACGAGTTTTTTTTATGGGTCTCATACTGCTCAGTATCCTAAGAAAAAAAAATGGTTCTGGTTGTTTTACTGTTTAAAACTGATGTTTATTTAGAACACATGCATACACCCGAACCTCTCATCAGATATACTTTACTCATCATGATGTGCCAAGCTTCTTTTTAATAGGTGTATTTAATTCACAACTCAAACTAAGTGGTTTCATTTTTTCTGAGAGTCCAGTTCCAAATTGATGCATGAAATGAATTGTAATTTAAGAAGTTGAGAGCAGGGTGTTTTAAAGGGAAATTCCAACATAGTTTTTTTTTGTTTGTTGTATCTCATATCACAATACAAATAGCCAAACCAGCAGACGTTTTAGTCTAGATTTAATATAGTTACAAAGATTACAACATGAAGCTCTGTGTGCATATATAATTTAATTACTAATGAAAATTCCTACATGTAATAGTTTTATCAGTCAGTTCTAAATTGTTTGAATTGTATTCATATGTTTTAACCTTTGTTAAGAGATTTGAAGATTGTGAAATTCGCACAGAAATGCCGCATTTAGCTATGGAAAATCCAAATGAGCTTATGGAAAATCTATGGAAAACCTATGGAAATTTTTGGAGTCAAAAGTGTATGAACCCTGGGTGAGATGCAATAAGTTCTATTGTTAAATAGAAGGCCCATAATAAGAATTTTCTGCATTTACATGCTGTTTATACACATTTCCTTTTCCAAAGAGCTCTGTGCCTTTTTCTTTTTTTGGTCCATAAGTTAGGCCATTTAGCTGAACAAATTATTTTTTAAGCCAGGCACTTAATGTACCAACTTAGTATGTATCAACTATGTATCATGACATTGCCTTCTCCCTCCTCCACCATGTGAAGGTTCAACTTCTAGTTTTCTTAGCACAACTTTAGCAAGAGATTTCATAGTCATTTCCAGCTCATAGAATACAGTATTTAAAAGTGGTTTAATCATGGCAACACAATCTCTCTCTAATTACGGCATCAACTAAAAGACAACAACTCACAACAAAGTCAGTCATTTTCTCCCAGTTTTCCCATATGAAAAGCCCACAGACAGACGCCCTTATACAGCATTTTCCCCTAAGATTACACCGGAACTCGTCATTTCACACATGGAATGGCTTCTCAAATACAGATGGCCCTCTTCTTGTAATTTCACATGTAGAAGACAACCAGCATCAAAGTCCAAAGGTTTCCCTAAAGTTTTCCCCAGTTTGAACTTCAGACCGTCAGTACTGTTACATGAGTATGAACAATTGCATCATAATAAACGTGATCAGGCAATACCATTTTGGGGCAGGGAAGCGAAACAACTTGTGTTAAGAAACGTAAAAAGAATGATAACTGCAATAATCAAATAAACAAAACGCAGCGTTGCTATACAATAAATTGGCCTTCCGCAGGACCCTGTTTGCAAAATGTGGGCGACAATAGTGGCCTTGCATGAGGAGACCAATATAGTGGGGGTTAATTCAGTTTTAACTTCCCGAAACGCAATATAATATGACTTGGCAGAACACATGTCCCTCATCCCAGAAATTCCACCCAAGTTTAATTTTGTTGCAGTAAAAGACACTTTAGCACTTTAATTAATGTTGGATGGTCTTAGTTAGGCTGGATTCTGAAAGAAGTCAACAGTGATGACAGTATGGAACTTGCCCTCTCTTACAGCAATATGATGAGAAGTTCCTTTCTGTGTACTCAAAACCTGAGTTGACCTTATACTTCAGCTTAATTTATTTTATGAATTTGTTATTTGTATCTCACACAAGCTTTTATGTAAAACATATGGGCCTTCTTTCCAAGCCACAGTTTGATGATGATGGGGGGGGGGGGGGGGTCTGTAATTAACAGGTGTTAGCACTTATGGCAGCAGCTTTCCATGCTTAAATTGTTAAATATATTGAATTTCAAAGAATATGCAAGAAGTGAATGTTGTGTATGTTTTAGGTAGGCAATAATGCTTTTATTTTGGTATGCTTAGTTTTACGCGACCCTCATTTGAACGTCTGGTTTCCGTATGCAAGATCAGCGACCCTATTGGGGTTGTCTTTTGAGTCTAATTTTGTGGCTTTGAGAAGTACCATTTCTGTTGATGGTACACTAGTTGTGTTTATTTTTAACAGTTTTGTGTGCGCACGCTGAACATATGAGGCTGAGAAAAGAATGCGTTATTTTCTTAGAATTCAAAGAAGTGTGGGTGTTAATGGCTGAGCTTCTGATGCTAAATTCCAGGAAGTCGAAGTAGTTCACCAAGATATGCAAAACTAACACTCTTTCAGAATGCCAGTTTTTCATCCCAGCATACTTCAATCATTTCACACGTAGGAATGGAATGTCAGAATATCCAGATGCTTTGATCTGTCCCTTTTAATACATGTGGAGATATTTTGGAAAAGTACTTTCACGGATGGGAGTGCTTAGGAAATTTCCGGATTTTTGTCATCAGTTTTCTGTAATAAACATATTGTCTGTTGTCAAATATAGGAATTGGCCGTTTTGTGGTTGGCAGTGACGCATTAAGGTTCAGGAAATTTTTCGGTCAGTAGTTCCCATCTCCACTTTAAATTCTCAGTAATTGAATATAATTTTGCCATATATAGGTTTTTTTTTTTTATCATCTGGGGGGAAAAAAGCCACAGTATGAACTGGAATAAAACATGGCTTGCTATTTACAGATACATTTAAAATGCCTTAGTTGTTTGAGCTTTGTTGAAAGAGGCACATGTGTTGCTGCAATGCAGGATCTATATTTTACTTAGAATGGTCTTAATACAGTAGGCTGGATAAGGAAAGAAGTCGACAGTGATGACAGTATGGAACTTGCCCTCTCTTACAGCAGCATGATGAGAAGTTCCTTTCTGTGTACTCAAAACCTGAGTTGACCTTATACTTCAGCTTAATTTATTTTATGAATTTGTTATTTGTATCTCATTCAAGCTTTTATGTAAAACATATGGGCCTTCTTTCCAAGCCACAGTTTGATGATGATGGGGGGGGGGGGGGGGTCTGTAATTAACAGGTGTTAGCGCTTATGGCAGCAGCTTTCCATGCTTAAATTGTTAAATATATTGAATTTCAAAGAATATGCAAGAAGTGAATGTTGTGTATGTTTTAGGTAGGCAATAATGCTTTTATTTTGGTATGCTTAGTTTTACGCGACCCTCATTTGAACGTCTGGTTTCCGTATGCAAGATCAGCGACCCTATTGGGGTTGTCTTTTGAGTCTAATTTTGTGGCTTTGAGAAGTACCATTTCTGTTGATGGTACACTAGTTGTGTTTATTTTTAACAGTTTTGTGTGCGCACGCTGAACATATGAGGCTGAGAAAAGAATGCATTATTTTCTTAGAATTCAAAGAAGTGTGGGTGTTAATGGCTGAGCTTCTGATGCTAAATTCCAGGAAGTCGAAGTAGTTCACCAAGATATGCAAAACTAACACTCTTTCAGAATGCCAGTTTTTCATCCCAGCATACTTCAATCATTTCACACGTAGGAATGGAATGTCAGAATATCCAGATGCTTTGATCTGTCCCTTTTAATACATGTGGAGATATTTTGGAAAAGTACTTTCACGGATGGGAGTGCTTAGGAAATTTCCGGATTTTTGTCATCAGTTTTCTGTAATAAACATATTGTCTGTTGTCAAATATAGGAATTGGCCGTTTTGTGGTTGGCAGTGACGCATTAAGGTTCAGGAAATTTTTCGGTCAGTAGTTCCCATCTCCACTTTAAATTCTCAGTAATTGAATATAATTTTGCCATATATAGGTTTTTTTTTTTTATCATCTGGGGGGAAAAAAGCCACAGTATGAACTGGAATAAAACATGGCTTGCTATTTACAGATACATTTAAAATGCCTTAGTTGTTTGAGCTTTGTTGAAAGAGGCACATGTGTTGCTGCAATGCAGGATCTATATTTTACTTAGAATGGTCTTAATACAGTAGGCTGGATAAGGAAAGAAGTCGACAGTGATGACAGTATGGAACTTGCCCTCTCTTACAGCAGCATGATGAGAAGTTCCTTTCTGTGTACTCAAAACCTGAGTTGACCGTATACTTCAGCTTAATTTATTTTATGAATTTGTTATTTGTATCTCATTCAAGCTTTTATGTAAAACATATGGGCCTTCTTTCCAAGCCACAGTTTGATGATGATGGGGGGGGGGGGGGGTCTGTAATTAACAGGTGTTAGCGCTTATGGCAGCAGCTTTCCATGCTTAAATTGTTAAATATATTGAATTTCAAAGAATATGCAAGAAGTGAATGTTGTGTATGTTTTAGGTAGGCAATAATGCTTTTATTTTGGTATGCTTAGTTTTACGCGACCCTCATTTGAACGTCTGGTTTCCGTATGCAAGATCAGCGACCCTATTGGGGTTGTCTTTTGAGTCTAATTTTGTGGCTTTGAGAAGTACCATTTCTGTTGATGGTACACTAGTTGTGTTTATTTTTAACAGTTTTGTGTGCGCACGCTGAACATATGAGGCTGAGAAAAGAATGCATTATTTTCTTAGAATTCAAAGAAGTGTGGGTGTTAATGGCTGAGCTTCTGATGCTAAATTCCAGGAAGTCGAAGTAGTTCACCAAGATATGCAAAACTAACACTCTTTCAGAATGCCAGTTTTTCATCCCAGCATACTTCAATCATTTCACACGTAGGAATGGAATGTCAGAATATCCAGATGCTTTGATCTGTCCCTTTTAATACATGTGGAGATATTTTGGAAAAGTACTTTCACGGATGGGAGTGCTTAGGAAATTTCCGGATTTTTGTCATCAGTTTTCTGTAATAAACATATTGTCTGTTGTCAAATATAGGAATTGGCCGTTTTGTGGTTGGCAGTGACGCATTAAGGTTCAGGAAATTTTTCGGTCAGTAGTTCCCATCTCCACTTTAAATTCTCAGTAATTGAATATAATTTTGCCATATATAGGTTTTTTTTTTTTATCATCTGGGGGGAAAAAAGCCACAGTATGAACTGGAATAAAACATGGCTTGCTTTTTACAGATACATTTAAAATGCCTTAGTTGTTTGAGCTCTGTTGAAAGAGGCACATGTGTTGCTGCAATGCAGGATCTATATTTTACTTAGAATGGTCTTAATACAGTAGGCTGGATAAGGAAAGAAGTCGACAGTGATGACAGTATGGAACTTGCCCTCTCTTACAGCAGTATGATGAGAAGTTCCTCTCTGTGTACTCAAAACCTGAGTTGGCTTTCTTCTTCAGCTGGATTTACGAATTTGCATTGGCTACCATTTTTTTAAAGTGTAAATTACAAATAACGGGTTGGGAAATCACATTAGCATTGGAAAAAATACAATACCTTAACAAGTAAATATAATGCCTGTACATTACAAACAACAGGAAATGGAAGAAATTAATGAATTACGAAATTAACGAATGTTTTGGTTCCTGCGTCAGATTGACTTGTCTCCATTTTGATATGCTTTGACATAATTCAAATACAGAAATCAGCCTACTAATGGTATTGCAAGATTGGTAACACACCCTGTAAGATTGTTAACACATCCATAAGGTGGATTTTTAGTATCTGTGTTCTGCCTTTGAAAGGTTTATCCTTTCTGATTTATTAGAAGAGTACCAAAGGAAAAGAATTTCATTACTTTACCTCTCCAGCATTTTTTTGGTAAATAAACTACATTTAGACATTAAAACTGGTCATATAAATTGAATACAAGGGGGATATTTGACAATTTAAAGGTTACCATATTGTCAAAAATTCTGAATCTGATCATGTTGTCGTCTGATTGGACATACAGCAGGGAATGTTTTTTTTAAATTGGTTCTGCCTGCCATTTATTATGAAAATCTTTCGGAAGGCGTTCTCGTGAATCATAATTCTTTTACTGTTTGAAAATCAGATAACTGCTGGTGAAAACAAATGAAAAAATGACCAGACTTCTTGAGATCTGTAATTGAAAGTGTGCTGCTGCAAATATCACATCAAATATGCTAGTCAGGATTCACTTGTTCATTGCTTGAAGTGCACATTTTAACCCTCATCCCATGCTGGGTGAACTCATCCACGTAATGCTCCATGCGGGGATAGCCAGCGGCCAGTCAGCCGATCGTTCACGTGTTGCCGATAATCTCGGTGGTCAGGTCAATCGGGTTCTTCTGAACACGTGTATCGTGTTTACTTTAGGGTGCAATAACAATAGTGGTAGATAAATCGTAAGTGACCCATATGACATTTGGATAAAGTAGTTGTGATGATATGCAGTAAGTTTTATTGTTAAATGAGAGGCCCAAAATCAAGAATTTTCTGCATTTACATGCTGTTTAACACACGTTTTATCATTTTCCTAGACCTCTGTGCTTTTTCTGCCCCGAAGTCAGGCCATTCAGGTGAACAAATTATTTTTTTTGTCAGGCGCTTAATTTACTAACCACATGTATCGTGGCATTGCCTTCTCCCTCCTCTACTATGTAAAGCTTCCACGTTCTATGATGTTAGTTTTAGAGAGATGTGATTTCCAGGTCGTAGAGCACATACATGTACTGAAAAGCAGTTTAATCTAAGCAACACAATATCTCTCTAATTACCATATCAAAAAAAGGCAACGACCAACAACGAAGTCGGTCATTTTCTCCCAGTTTTTCCTCATTTTTCCCCTATAGACAGATGTCCTTATGCAGCATGCCCTAGTATTACATCGGAATTCACAATTACAGACATAGAACGGCTTCTCAAATATGCACATGGCCCCTTTCTTCTTATTTCACATGTAGACGACAACCAGCATCAAAGTAAAAGTTTCCCCAAGATTTTCCCCAGTTCAAACTTCAGACTGGCAGTACTATTACATGAGTATGATAGTTACGAATAGTTGCATCGTAATAAAGGTAATCGGACGATACCATTTTGTTAGGTATAGTAGGGGTGACAGGATAGATAAACATCGAAAATAGTGTGGAAAAAAAAAACGTGAAAAAAACGATTGCCAGGGCAACCGAATAAACAGAACACAAGGAGCAGCGCTGCCATACAATATATTGGCCTCCCGCTAGACCCGGTTTGCAGTATGTAGGCCACAATATTGGTCTCGCGTCTTGCGCGGTGAGGCCAATATAGTGGCCTCCCGCAGAATGAGTGAGGGTTAATGAGGCTTTCAAATTAATTGTATTTAAACAGTTAAAATATGTTGCTTCCTTTTGATTGTGGTATAGTATATTCATACTAATTGCCTTCGTCCATGTGTCATCCAAACACAGCAATGGCACAGCCCATGAAGTAGAGCCACTGAAGACTCCAGAGCCAGCTCCAGTTCATGCAGCTCCAGCCACAGTGAAGACAGATGCAGATGCTGCTCCTTCACTAGACAGAGATACAAGTAGTTCAGAAGAGATCTCTGTTCCAGAAGCTGAAACTAAAACTGAGAGCAAAGCCACTCCAGCTGTGGTGGAGGCCCAAACACAAGAATCAAGTGAGCCCCCACAAGGTAAGGACAGTGTTTCAAGAAGACATTTACTTGGAAGTTATGAACTTAAAAGGGAAAAAAACCACAACAGTAAATCACATGGACCTTTTCATCATGAAGAAAGAGTGTTTTTGTTAGTATTGCAGGGGTGTAAATCTTTCAGATTTTTTCATGTTGTTGAATTTTGAGGGTAAATTCCTAGATTTAGGACTAACTCTATCCTTAATTTTAGTTATTTCAGGTTGTTTTTGTTTTCTTTATTCACTGACAATATATTTTTTCAAACAGTAACAAATCGAAACCTAAAAACTACGAATAAAAACAGTTAATTTCACAACTACATTAATACAATTGTCACGACATTGGTTTGCTATCAGTATGAAGAATTTTCAGAGGAAAATTCTCTGACAGACGAGTTTCCTTCACTATCGTTAGTCCGAAAATCTCCGGGGTTTCAGAGGAAAATTCTCTGACCCATGAAAATAGCCTAGCCAAGTGGGAAAATAGATGGAAGGCAAAGGAAGTAACTCTTATTGTTTTTTAGTTGTAAACATCATGGTGTGTTATTGCAAGTGTGAGATAAGTACGGCAGTGGTGGTGTGCGTTGTTTAAAGGACCATGCCAACCGATCTAAAGCTCACGAGTGAAACTGTCGTATTTTTCGATCTAACCAGAGTCTTCCTACTGCAATGCAGGCAGCATGCAGTAAGATTTCTGGTACTGCAGATATCAGTAGTCAATCTCTGCCTCGATTTAGTTCTAGATCTAGTTCAGCTGTACCTCCCTCTATGCCTCATGGTGATGCTCCCAACATTGAGCAAGAACACAATAGATCTAGGGCAGATTTAGTGGTAGCTTCAGTGCCCAAGCCACTCTCTCTCAAGGATAGGGTCACTCTCACAATAAAGTTAGACGTGAATTTTTTATATGACTCTTGACAATGAAATAACTATAATCAACCAAAACTTGTAGAGGAATGAAACATCACATTTACCAAGCAAAGTAAGGTATGTACCTTATGGTCATTACCACATTGTCTTTTTTTTTCTTCTGAAAGTTATTCTTGTACCACTCATTAATTGTCCAGTGTAGTCTTTTCTAGTTTACTTCCTTCCTTAAAGTCTCTTTATCCCTATTAATTTAACCAAATTCTGCTCAGGAGAGGCCAATTTTTAAGCTGTAAATGTGTGAAAATCAATTTTGGCTGGGGGGCGTTGCCCCACCCCCCCCCCCCCTCAATAAGGGGCTTACGCGGCCCCTGGCGTTTCATTTTCAGAGAATTTTTTCAAATGTCATTTACACCCCTGAGTATAGGAAAATACGATGGAAATCGTTTTAAACTGTAGGAAATTGACCTCGCAAAGAATTGTTCTGTCTTCGTATAAGTCAAGCAAATAATTTGTGGATAAAGTTTTTGCTAAAATGCAGATTCTCTGTCACAAGCCGTTAATTTACAGAACACTATCATCTTAAACATTATTTAAAATTGAGATGAGAGACACCATGCAGACTTTGGAATTTGCTTTCATTGCCATTCAATAGCTGCCTGTTGATAGCATCACAAGATTGCACTCTGCATTACTAGAATGTTTTCCTGAATTCCTAAACTCTGTCATGAATATACAGCTTTTTATGTTGGTCATAACTGTTTTGTTAATTTTGAACATTTAATAAAGTACATGTTTTAAATCTCTTTCAAGACGCCAGTATTAGGGACTTCATTCAAGTCTGGATGTAATTAATTTTTTCCCATTTTGGGGAAAAACAGCATGGTTTGGAAAAACGCTTAAAGAAAGAAAAAGTATTGATAGTAAAGTAAAGTGTTATGCATTAAAAAAAAGAGAATTGAATGAAGAACACAATATAAATCGGTGATACATCCAAACGCATTTTTCGTTGGCACTGATAAATCAGGGATATGTCCCGAAATAGTTATTGTCTTTGGTAGTGCTAGAATTAAGGCATAATAGCAAAATATTTTAATTAAATTTATGAATGAAAATGGAGACTAGCAAATTCATTGTTTCTGGGTTGTAATGTTTTTCTTCTTGCTCATTTACATGTTACTTAGAAAATAAACCAGTAACCTGGGCTGCATTGGCAAGCAAGAACACACCTGGAGGAATAGCTCCACCCACTAACACCTATCCTGCTCAAGCTGTCAGTCACACAGCAAAGCCCCCTCCTTCAAGAAATGACCCATCAAAGGCAGACGGTATTTCATCCCAACAACCGCAAGCACAGAGAGCTCCAAGGTCGGTTGGTAAAGCAGTTTTGATCATGGTGATGTATGTTGTGTGTATCAATCTTGAATAACACTCTTTCATCTTTCTAAGGCTATTCTCAAACAGCTGCATTGCTACGATAATGTAATAGATTTGCTTTGATTACCCGAGAAAAGGGGTGGAGAAATTTTTGCGAATAAGATGTAGCAATGATGTCTGTAAGTTGCGACTGACAGATTGTGTGACGCAAAATTTTACTGAGCTACATTTTCTTCAGATTTTCAGAATTTTTATGGGCGCATGTGAATTAAAGGGTCACCTTTTGCCTATATGTAAAAGATGCATAAGCAGTTGCCAAAAGGCTGCAGAAATAACAGTGATCCATTAAATGTTTAAAAGTAAAGTGTCCCTTGTGAGAAAATGATACTGTGTCTGTCTGATAATTGTAGAAATAATAATAAAGACACTAGAGAAGTTTGGGGTTGTATTAATCACAGCGCCGAAAACCCAGTCGCCACCGAGCGCCCTACCAGGTCATCGCGACCGGGGTCAGCGACAGGTCACTGTACCTTCGGTGGGTAGCGTTCTGGGCGGGCGAATTATTTCAAATTGGTACTGTTATTATTTAACGCCTTGCGTCGTTACCAGGGCCATCAGAACAATCATCTTCGCACATATAAGACGCTAGGCTTCGAATTTTGCTGTGTGAAAAGTAGAAGAAGATAGCTTTTGTAGTTTTCTAATGACAAGTAGAGAAAGACTACATAATTGCTGAAGACAATGATTTTTTTCCCATGTCAATTCCCAGCCAGGACATATGCAAAAATTTACAAGTTCTATTTTTTTGCTTCTAGTAATGACTCCAGAGGGTCCTAATTTAATCAAACTTTGAAAATCTGAAACAATTGACAAGATGGCTTGTGCCTGTAGTAGAAGTACATGTACCTTTCTGTTGCACCAGTTTCATGCGTGTGACAAAATTAAGGTTGTATCTTGAAATCCTCTCCCCAAGTGCAACTTCTATGGACAGCTCCTTTTGCTAACATCTCAACATCAAATAAGTTCATAATTTTTGAAATAGGGTACAACATTATAGGAAAACAAAATTTCAGAAACTGAAATTGTTACGTGTATGAATTGACACCAGTTTGGTCAGATTTAAACAGCCTTTTACAATTTTCTTTGGCTCACTTTTATCACTAGAAAGACTGCAGTATGTACAAGAATTTGTATAAATTTTAGAACAAAAGAATCTTCGTTTTTCTAGATCAGAGTTTTGGTGTCAGCATTCATGCGCATGACAAAAGTGCATGTTTTGTGAATTTCCTGGCACTAAACTTTATCATTATGTGTTTTGATAGAAACAAGTAGTAATCAAGGTTCACACAGGTCCTTAAAAGTCCTTAGTTTTCATAAAAGAAAAAATAAGTACTCAAAAAGTCCTTAAATTCTGAAAATGATGTAAAAGTCCTTAAAAAGTCCTTAAAATTTGTGTTTCAGTTGAAACATTTGAGATTCAGATCTTCCAATTGCACACTGGATAATTGGTACTTTGAAATAACTGAACTTTTCAGAGTGAATTTACTATGTTTGAACTCTGGACACAGAAACATTCCGTTTCGATGAATGCTGCACACCACTTGCATAGCTGTAATATTTCTTGGTCACAGTCACACAGGTCCTTAATTTGTTTACTGTGAGTCCTTGGGAAGTCCTTAAAAATCCTTAGAATTAGTTTTCAAGACTTTGTATGGACCCTGAAATTATCTTTTATTTAGACCCATGTGGAGTCTTGGTTGAGGTGGTTTATTTGTCAAGACTCTTGTCGTTGTCTGATAAGCAGATTTTGGCGACTGGTCATATATTTGAAGAGTGATTATTACTTTCAAACTAGGCATAATAAACACTTTCTGAAAGAAAAGAAATTTTATTTTTGTATTAGATGTTGCCATAAGCTAGCATAATATATGAATGAGTGTGTTGTCACCTGATTTTAGAACAAAATAGGTGACCTCAGAATTAAAAATAATGCTATCAGGTTTTAAATAGTTATTTAAAAAATAATTTAAAAAGTTATTTGAATTGGAGGGCGCCCACCCTATAAGCCTCCTCACATACCATTGCGGAAGTTGGTGAAATAGAAATAGTTTTGTGAATGGGATGTCAAGATCTATATTTAAATCTTATCTGGAATTGTATTGTTTCAGAGCACCCAGGGAACGCTTTGGAGATAGAGAGCGGAACAGCATGAGTCGAGGAGATGGTGAAGGTGACACTGACAGTGTGAATGGACGTCGTTCCAACAGTGTTGGTGGGGGAGGTATCGGAGGATCGAAGTATTCAGATAACCAACAGTTGTTTGTGGGAAATCTGCCACATAACATAACTGAAAGAGAACTGAAGGAGTTTTTTGAGAGTGAGTCAAAACAAAATGAGAATTGGAAGTAAAATAAATTTTTTTTTTGGTCATATTTAATTAAATGAAGTATCTGTATTAATACTAGGTATTCAAATGAAAAAATTCAAATCATGGATAGCCATGAGATCTATGCAATTCTGTAATCTGCTTAGTAAAACAAGAAGAATGCAACAAATTTCATCAAAATCGGTTGATAAATAAAAAAGTTATGGCCCATTATGTGTTATTTGGACTTAGAAAATTTCGTCGCCGGCCTGGACGAGCTGAAACACTGATTTTGCTCTCATGTATAACAAGAAATTAACAGCCTAAAGCAAAAATAATAATTTTTTCTTAATATGTACAAACTGTTCACATACATCAAGAAATATCAAGCTCTTTGCTCACATAATTACTGAAATACGGTGTCTGAAATATGGCATAAACGAAGCCGTGTTTCAAAATCTGAACGTCAGATTGGCCCTGAAGCCCAATTTTTGGATACCAGTAAAATCATAAATATTCCACCCAGACACTAAATATTCACCACATTCAGAGATATACATACTGACATTATACTCAATTTTTTTCAGATCCTTAAAGTAATATTTGAAGAAGTTACATGTGCAGAAACTTGCTGCAATAGCCAATTTCTACTTCAATCAAGGGGAGACGAATATTTTCAAAAATTTACAGTTTTCAAAACTTCATAAAAAAACAATTTTTTATCCAAATTAGGTAACTTATACATCAAAATGATCGTTATGGCTTGCTCTTTTCATTCCTGATCATATTATTGGTCTTAAAAGTAAAGGCTTGTAGTAAAGAAGCTGAGAATGAGACCAGGGTAAGAAAATATGGTATGTCCGGCCGTCTCCCTTTTCCACACATGCCAAAACACCTTTAGTAAGCACGGAAAGCATCATCATCTGAAATAACAGTTGAAACATAGTCTACCTGAGGTGTTGCAAAGTTTATTGGGTATTTTTATAGAATCACTCCCGTCTCAGACGGACCTGGAGGGGGTGTCTAGTCAGTTTGTATCAATGGGTGGTAGTCAGATTGACTAATCAGGCGAAAAGGGGCTGGGGTAGCTGTAATACTAATAGTGGTGTCCACTGTCGAAAATGTGGTGGTAATTGACGCTACTGATTGGAGACGGGAGTGATTCTATAAAATTACCGTTTATTGCAAAGTGACAGTCTCATATTTTATAATAATAATATAATAAACAGAAAGTACAGTAGCTCAGCATAGTAGTCAGTTGTGAAACCACCATCGATTATATCGGAATGTATTTTCGATACTATTGCATTTGACTAAATTGAAAGGCATATCCTATAGATAAGCTCATTATAATGGACCTATTTGCTTGTTTCTAAAACTCCTCTTCTGTATTCACACACATTTCCATAAAACAGGATAAATAAAATCAAGTTGCTTGTTTGTAATCGGATTCATATCGTGTATTAAAAGTTATGAGGGAAGCCGTCATTTCCGGTCTGGCCGAGTAATGGCTTCCCAACTTTCGTTTCTGCCGTAAATATTTTCTAATCACTAGGCTAAGTGTTATGTTACTTTAGAAAGACTAAAAGCCATCTCCATATTTAATTTTCATCATACTAAAGTGAAAGTTGCCGAGAAAGAACCAAAATATTCAGGTCAAATAAATACACAGCACCTCAAAGTCCTGAATCGGTGGAGGCCACTTTGTCAACATAGATCCACTTCAATTCGACAGGCACTCTACCCGATAAAACAACATAAAAACTTTTAAACTGGACTTAAACTAATACATAATTGGAAAATATCCATTTACTTACCAACAAAGTGCTTTATCTGTGATACCCAAGCTTGATCAGAGTTATTCTCGAGCCCAGCGGGTGCCCCGGGTTCAGCCATGCCAGCCATGGGTAATGTCCGCAAACAACATTCGAATTACCACTGTTTTCATTTTCCTCTCTATGTCTAGTCACATGATGAAATCTCGCGAGATTTGGTGTGTTTGCAGGAAAATGGCTAAATTTTCATAAAATCGTGCTTATTTTTGTGTACAAAGCTGGGAATTGTGAATAATTTACATTTTTTGCAAAGAATTCAATGATATTGGCCCTTCTAACAAAAAAATCATGGATTATGTGGTATCAAAACAAAGGGCATTCAATTCTGGTTCTAAATATAGCAGTCACGTGACGATCAGTAGGTTAGATCGGCATTGAAGCGAGGAGGGGGTGAATTTTACGACGCGCGGCCCTCGCGTAGCCAGCTGACCCCTCACTCCTTCACATCGCAAAAAACATTATTACAAATGTAACACCAAATAAATATACACAGGTGGACAGACAAAAGAATAAGCTTTTATTTCATATAAGTTTTATTGGCAGCAAATGAAAGCATGGCGAGCATTCACAGATGAAAAATCAACAACTTAACGCGTTTACCAATCACTCGGCCCGATTGTCAGGCCGTCGGCGGACTTCATTTGAATACCTATTAATACTATTATAAAAGTGAACTTTGGAGGCTATGTAAGCCTACTCCTCCGTTAATACGTAGCCCACATGCTTCAAATTTTACACACGTCGACAGTATTTACATACCCAGGTTTTCGTCACATAAAACATACGAAAACTCCTGTCCCCAAAATTTATCAAAATAGATTTTTTCGGTCATTCTATTTTAATTCACCATTTTGAGTGAACTGGAAGAATACCATTTTGACGCGCCGACTTAACCTGGAAGTTTGGTTCTGCACCAAGAAACGAAACCGTTTGTAGAATGGGTAATTAAATAAAATAATTCTGTGTGAAATTGTGGTGTAACAGTATGTTCTGTTAGTCATAGCATGGAATCCAAATGTTGTTTTAATGTAGCCTAGATCTAGATATACGGTTGTGCTTAGTACATGGAAAATTTGCAAGGTACATCTTGCGCGGGTCGGCCGGTTTATTATATTCCATGAAAGTGTTTGTTTTTGTGGGAAGGCATTTTTTCAGCCCAGAAAGTGACTCGTAATAAATTTGAGACAGAAATAGTTTGCCTTGGCTGTAAGGGCAGCTAGCTTTAAAGTATGCTGAACTGCTTTTATATGGAATGATGATACAATTCTTTTTAGAGTTTTGAGCTATTTTCAAATATACACTTAATTAGGTTTACCATTAATGAGCTGCTGTTTAAATGTTTACTATAGTTTATTATATTTTGGCCTTCATGAAGTACTGTATTTAAGAATTTATTTTGGCCTGTAAATGAAAAATGACTTTATTGCATCTGGAATTGAGAGCATTAAGATTTATCTTTGGATAAACTGACAAAAAATAAGTGGTTTATCTCCTATCTCCATAACACTGTTCACAACAGTTTCATCATCATTATATATGAGCAGTATTTCCACTGGGTACTTATCTGTCCGTGAAATTAATGTCAGTCGAGCAGTCATGGTCATTTATTTGCTTTTTGAAAATAGCTGTTGGCAATGATGACAGTAAGGAACTTGCCCTCTCTGAAAGGTTTATGTTGACAAGTTCCATTTTGTGTACTCATCCCTGAGTTATACAGCTTTCTCAGCTTTGTATATCCTGTGAAAAACTTGCAGTTTTAAAGACACATGAGTTTTACTGATACAATTTGATGTCCCTCTTGCAGTGTATGGACATGTTGAAGAGCTGCGTATAAATACAAAGAGCAGTGGTGGAAAGGTGCCGGTGAGTGTCTGTATGTGTTGTCTGTTGTGACTTTCTTTTAGTCATGTCAATTAAAAGAATGGGAATTTTAAAATTTCAGTCAGTTTCATTTCAAAATTACATTGTGCATAACTGAGGGAAAGACATATTATTGAGGGCAATTTCTTTTCCTTCCCCTGTGGGAAAAGTCCATGACAAGAAATTTGAATTGACGCATTTTAATAGAAAAGCAGAAATTGCGCATGTTACAGCTAGCTGGGAAGTAAACTTTCAGTAAGCTACTTCCTTCATATCACCACTTGGTGTCAAGAAGTTCCTCTCTGTGTACTCAAAACCTGAGTTGGCTTTCTTCTTCAGCTGAAATAAAGTTTCAGAGTTTTAGAAGTAATTGTACTGAATATTTATATGAGCCATTCTCAAAAGATGGGGATAGGGCTGGTGCTGCTTTTCATGCAACTCTGACAAGTGGCCAAAATGAAGAAATTGCATAAAACTAACCAGGACTGGGAAATGGCGCAATAGATAGTGTGAGATAAGAAGAAAACCAAATTCGACAATTAGTAGAGATAAAAGATTGTTGACTGTGGAAATGCCCTGTTTATCATCCTTATTGTTTGTTGCATTGTGACTTTCTTGTGTCACTGAACTGTAGAAGCAGAAGCAGTAAGGCAATCTCATTGTAATCTTTATTTTACGAATGTCATGCTCAGTTGTCTTCTCGTCTTGAGGGAAAAAACAGTCAAAGATTACACTTATCATCATGGTGCTAACCTTTTTGGCCTAAGTCAGACTTAGGCCAAAACAGAATGTATCTTTTACATCATTGCCCTACCCATGGTGCATCTGTTAATGTAAAAATCATTCAAAAGTGCAAAGCCGTTATCCTGAAAATAAAACTTTCTGTAATGGCCTCTTATTCATAGACGTAGGCCATTTTGGTTCTGGGGTTGTTTTAGCCAAAGTGGATGATGGCCACTTTTTACCTAGAGTCATTTTGGCCTAAGTCTGACTACATTGCAAAAGAATGAATAAGTTTTTTCTTGCGATTTTCTCAGAAGTGCAAAAAAATGACCTAGGCCAAAAGATCAGGACCATGATGATATGTTAAATTGCACTAGTAATATTCATCAGCAAGTCTGGTGAAGATTTCAATGTTTAGAATCATAAGTAAGTACAATTTCCAGTACACAACTGTACAGCATGTGGATTTATAATAGTCTTTCACTTTCTATTATTGATGAATCCCCATTGCTTGTCTCATTTTCAGAATTTTGGATTTGTTGTCTTTGAGAGCCCTGAAACTGTGCAGGAGATCTTGCGAAAAAAGGTAAGTTAGGATTAAAAAATTCTTGGATATAAATTTCTTAAGTTCTAATCACATGTTCTAATTCTTTTTATTTGTCTTCTTTCATTGCGTTACTCTTTTTAAAAATTAAAAAAAAATATTTCTTAAAATTAACATTGTTTGGATTGTATTGGTGTATTCTTTCGATGTGGCAGTGAGGTCAGTAAGTTGCCACTGACAGATTGTGAGATGCAAAATTTTACTGAGCTACGTTTTCGGGATTTGTTTTTGTTTCTTTTGGCCACATTTTTCAAGCAGTGAATATTATACATTTTCATCAAACACTTGGGTGCGTGCGAAATAAAGGAGAGCAATTCTTATTTGTAGTAACACCATGTGGTCATATTATTGATTTTAAACATACAATAAAATTGTTTCACAAATATGCTTTCCAGGAAAAGCAGCCAATTAAATACAACGGTGAGCATCGTCTCAATGTTGAAGAGAAAAAGCCCCGAAATAATGACGGCATGCGCCAAGGTGGAGGAAGAGGTGGGATGTCTCGAGGTGGCGGCATGGGTGGAAATCAAGGCATGGGGGGAGGGCGTTCTGGTGGCCCACCCTATGGCAGTGACCGTGGAGGACCCGGAGGCCGCGGTGGAATGAAGGGCAGTGGTGGCTTCAACAACCGCCAAGACATGAGAGGGTCTCCAAATCTTGGCCCAAGAGGTGGGATGGCACAACAAGGGCGTCGCTGACAGTAAAAAGTTACGGTGCTGTCTATTACTTAATGAATTTGAAAAAAAAAAAACAAATTAAGGTGAAAGAGTAATTTTTGGTTTCATAGTGTGTGCGTCTTTACTGCTTTGACCTTGTTCTCTCCCCCCCCCCCTCGAGACCACCTATATCAGAGTGGGTTATAAGTAACAGCTAATCTTTACCACCAGTAGGTTTTGCTTGAAATAAATGAGCTAGAATAGAAAGAAAATTTACAAGATTGTGTTTGCCTTCTTTTAAGTATTACATTGCATATCAGTCTGAGAAATGTCATAACAACTGGCTCTGTGCTGGCCCAATTCAATTCCATTCACACAGGGTGGTTGTGCATGTGTGGCAGATTCTCCATCATAGCTATATTCATCATGTTGCTGATTATATACATTTTTTTCCCCCTGTAAATACTTCAGTCCCACTTTTCTTTCATCATTGTTGTCGCTTGTGTGTTTTTTACAGTATAATTTAAAAGGCCTAACCACAACTGAAAATCATTGTTTCAGCATTTTTTTTCTTTCTTTCCTTTCTTATTTTGACAGATGTCAGATTTTTTAAATTGAAAATTGCTTCTTTGAGTTCGATCTGCATTTCTTTTTATGCTTTATTTTCGTAACATTTCAAGTTGCCATATAACAGCTGTAAAAAAAAAGTTTCCCCATCCCTTCTCCTGACCCATGAATTTTTATTTCTATTCCTATAGTTATGAACTTATGTGAAAGGTGAATTTACAATTGACTTGATAATTAGCTTCTGTAGAATTGGCCATCACTTCAGTTTTCCTGATATACGAATATCATTTTTAATTGATATTGATGTTGATTATATTATGTTTTCTCCCACGGTTTCTGTGTGTTGTAGATAAGCATTTCATGTGCATACCTCATTATTTCCCTGACCTTAGATCATGTGCCTGCCATACCATACATAACATGATGTGACTCGCATCTTTCCATATTAAGCCTGCTCCAAAGTAACCAATTCTTCAAATAAAAACTTGCAAACTTGTACATAAATCACAGGATGGGAGATCGGTCTCAATTGGTTGCTGTTGGTAGCAAATCATGTAGGCATATCTGTTGGCATTGGATGAGTTTTACACACCTGAAAGGTGTACATATCCAAATAATATATTCTACGTTATTTATTTCAAACATGACTGGTAGAGGGAGAGGAGTTTTCAGTAGCATGCTTTGGTAGAGAAAGTTTCATTCCTTAATCGGAGACATACCACAATAAAACCGTGGCAAGAAAGGAAAGTGATTTTGAATATAAAGAAAAATATAATTGAATACAAAGAGGGATAGTGTTTATGGCATCTTGAACAGGGCAGAAAGTTTTAGCGTTTAAGCAGTGGCTTTGACATGAAGATTTTTGCCAAAGTTATGGTATGAGTAAGCATAATACAACACGACAAGAGACTTTACTGATGACAGACAGAATGTATGGAATTGTGTAAAACTGATTTGATAACAGTTATGCCTACACTTATCACTTGTAACTGCAGTTGTTCTGACAGGCTTTCTCAGACTGGATATCTGAACCAAAGGGTGTAAAGGCGCACACACTTAACTTGCTCCATATCATGACTACATCTTTTAATTTCATAAAATGCTTTTTGGAGCCACTCGTTTTCCTAAAACATTGATCATTCATTTCCACGTCATTTACTGTTGTGTGGAAGGCGGTTGTTAGTTCTTAGACTTGTCTGAAACTTCATGTTTTAAATTCTTTTTTTTAAAGTCTTTTTCTTGTGTGTGTTGTAACATTTCCTCTTTTATTTAAAATGAATTAGATTTAGTTTGTAAATTTGTTTGCCTTGAAGAATGAATGCTGTCATCAAAATTTGGTAGCTGCTGTCAACATAACAAAATGAAGAAAAGATCATGTGCACTTTTTCAAATGTCATCAATCATAAAGTGACCTGTTTGTGTGTGTATGTGTATGATTTTATTGTTTTGTTGTGATACACAGTAATAAAATAGCCTGCAAAAAAATATATGGTAGCAGATTTAGAATATTTGAAAGGAGATAATTATAAATTACAGATAAAATCCGTCCTAAGATTTTGAAACAAATTTTCCAGAGGACTTGGTTGTCCACCCATTGTTTAATGCAATGAAAATACTTTTTAGCCAATGTGCAGATAGTACCTTACATGTTTAATGATAAAGAAGCCACCCAACCACCCACCCCCAAAAATTAGTGTTCAGTAATTGATTTATGCAGTAGATTATTACAGGTGTCTGGCAAACAGTCATTGTGTATAGATCAAAATTTGTAGACCATTTCATGTTACTTTGTATTTGATTGCAGGCTTACACCTTTGTAATATTTAATGCCATTTGTTGACTTCAGATTATAAAATGTTAAAAAAATGATGCTGTTTCCATTGTATTCCTGTGTGCATGTATCAGGTGATGATGATTTTTTTTTTGTGTGGTATTGGTTACAAGCTGTTTATTTCCACTCAGCACAAATTCAGAAGTAATTTCCCATAACATAAAGAAAAAGTCTATGCAACATTCTAACAAAAGTACAATTTGAGGCTATCAGTTCATATATGGGTGCAAAATTCCAAAATAAGAAGATATCAAGCGTTACACTTTGCTCATGATAATTGAAATCGAAGAAGTTTGTAAGTGTAACATTCCCCCAGAAAGCATGGCAACAAACTTTGTCACTTCCATATTGGAAAGTTTTAAACAGTTTTGAGAACTATTGGCACGTACATAGCGTATTTTTTTGTTACTCTGTATTTTGCTGTGTAAAATATTGATCTCTCCGTAAGTTAAGGTTGAGAAAGCGAAAAATCGTACTCCCCCACCCCCCTCTCGAATGTTTGGAGGGATTTGTTCCCAGAGGATGTGAAACTAGCAAACTGAGCAGCTTGTATGAATTTGAGAGTATTCTTGTTACCATAGCGGTATTGTATGTCGTAGAATGCAATGTTATGAGCAACAGAAGTGTGCAAGCAGTGTGAATGTCTGCAAGGACGTGTAGAGTAATAGCGTTATTCAGTTTTTTAAAAAAACGTCAAGACAGGAAGCAACATTTTTGAAGAGCAAGGTTTTTAGATACAAACGTCTTGTAACAGAATAGGTGTGAATTGTTTGACAAGTGAGTTTAAAAGTCATTACATTTATATTGATAAAACATGCCTTAGCCAAAATGGTTATTACAAAATTGAGCATTTGAGGAACTTTGAGACTGCACTATTTTCTGCATTTAACCCCAAGTAAACTGCCTCTAAAATGTTGCTTTAAAAAAAAAAAAGACTTTCTCTCTTTCCCTGCCTGAAATAATGAAAAGTTCAGTGTCCTTTAAACAATGTTCAAGTGCATTATCAATCATTTAGCTCATCAATAGCAGTGATGCCATCCTAGAAGTGCTAGCTCTTTGTATCACTGCTGGATGTTTTACACCGGTTTTGTGAGCACTAGCAGTTCTTTCATGTTGCTCATAATTTTATTTTACAATAAAATGTTTGCATGAGATACGCGTTCTTTCGAGTGTTTTTGTATAAGGGAAGCTTTCGTCTCTGAAACAATATACTAAGTGAAAATAAAGAGCCAAAATTACAATGGTTTATAATTCTCTCTGATCCTGACAATTGGTGGCATGTGATTTTAAATATTCGTCAAAGTTTGAGTTGTCATGTATTGGTCCAATTAAGATGTTTAAACATTTTTTTTTTCTTTTGGAAACCCAAGAGTTGTGGCTGTCACTTTTTTTGGCTCTGTATTGTTGGACATGCACCTCACCCACACCATGGTAAACTCAGGCAAAGGCAAAAACTTCAAGCTTAGTAAATGTACATGTTACTGCTCTGTAGGACATTACATATTGTGTATTTTGGCCAGCACAGCTTTAATCTTGTTTGTTTCATCATCATTGAGTACTTATTTGTTTCACCCTTGTCTTACTGAAAAAGTTGTAATTTTTATCAGTTTGTTTCCTTTGTGGGGATATTTAGGGGTTCACCAAGTCTGAAATTGAAACATGTTGAGCCTTCATAGGGTAATGGTTGAGTTGAATTTCAAGTTTGGATTCAAAATAGCATGTGAGACGTGAGAAAAGAATTTTATGAGCAAGTGTTTGTGCAACATTTTTATTTTTCTTAAAATAAAATCTAAGTCATATACTCTTTGTTCTTTGGTTCTTATGATGGTTTTTTTTAGCCACTACCACTAATCCTCAGGCATGTGCAATGTCAGATTTGCTGCCTTTTTGATTTGGAAGTTCTCATTTTATGGCAAAATAAAAAGGGAACCCGCAGGTGGGCCTTAAACAAATTTTTTATCAAAGAAACTAGCCAACCCAGCAGAAGATCAGAAAGGGTAACTACATATCAATGATTATCAATTCCGCCTAACTCTTGGCGTCATAAAATGAGGCGAAGAATGGACTTTCCGAACATACTTTTTGATTCTTTCTACTCAACGTAATTGCGTCATGATACAGTCCAAAGTTTATTCTTAGCCTGTAGATGTGTCGAGGAAATCGCTGAAATACTTTCTTCTGTGGCTCAAAATCAACATAATTATTAAAAATTTAGCGAACTTCAAGAACTTTAAAATATGCCCATGTACACCTTTACGTCTTTCTATGTGTAATATGATATTTTGTAGACTTTAATGCGCAACGGTTAAGCCTTTCATAATTACACTGGAGGCCTTACTTCCTTTTTTAATATGATTAAATCCTCGTATGATGGTTTGTTGAGTTTTAAGTCGCACTAGCTGCAGTTATGTAGCCATCCATTATTATTATTATTATTATTTTGTATACACTATTTCAATGACATTGGCATATTGAATTAAGGTATAAAAGAAAATTTTTGTAAAAAGTTTGTTGCATGTGAAAGATAAAGTCCATGTGAGCCACTTGTTTGTGTGATATCACATGTTGAAAAAGTCATTCACTCACAAGAAAATGAGAGACCATCTAAAATCATGGGGAAAAATTTATATTAAATATTTATTTCTTAACAGAAATGTGCAGGTTTTTTAAAATGTTTTTTTTTCTTTTTAAAATATCTATATCACAGTGAGAAAATTGAAATGGTTGCCACGCTAAATCAAGTGAATTAAAAAAAAATGAGAGGATCAAAATATATTCAGTTGAATGAAAAAAATACACAGCCCAGACCTGGCATACCAAATATTGCAGAAAAAAATGCAATAAAATGGTTCTAACTTCTTGCATACTTTAGCACATTTTCAGGGAATATTTACACTATATGATTTGCATCTCTTGCTCAAGCTTTAGCATACACCAAGCCTTGCAAACATCCTTAAATGGGCATTAGATGTCATCTGGAAGCAAACAATGATGAATCAAAATCCAGTCTCCTCGACAGAAAATACGCGAGGGATTTCCCTGAAGACATTGGTTTCTTGAAGAGGACCACTGACAATATTTTGCCCATTACAATGTAGCAAACCAGAACAGAGTAGCAAATAATATTTAAGGTTTTGCAGTGTTTTAGCAAACAGCACATAGATGAGCATTATTATCGAACAGGCTACGCTGCAGACACTGATGAAAATGTATTTTTTCCCACTTACCCAAACAGGTAAAAGGTGAAGTCTTGTCAGTTAAAAAAAACTGTAACCCTTAAGAGTAAACAGTGCTTGTGCTTAAAGACAAAGTGCAAACAAAAATCTTGCCACTGCCGTTGTATCATTGAAAAATTATGAGCCAGAGAAATCCAAGCTCGGGTTGGAGGACTAGGTCATGGCACTGGCAGGATGTGGTTACCTACACTTGCCAAAAAAAAATTTGAATTACATTTAATAATTATAACCTCAAAGAAGACGCTGACCAGTTGGTCTCCTTGTTGGTATTGCAACTACCACCAAACAGAAATGCCTTCTTCAGATAAATGTGTATGTCTCTCTCTCCCCCACCGCCCGCCCGCCCCCCCCCATTAGGGGACAACTTGAACTTGCAAGTTGCATTACTATAATGCCATGGCTAATAATAAAGCTGAAAAGATTTTTGTTTCATAAAGCACAGTGGCTTCGTATTTATACATGTACATATAACTCTTTGGCTCACATTTCTATATGAATCATGGCAAACACATGAAAGTGGTACATGTACAGTTTCATTCCTGTAGAAACTGATTGAATAGAGCAATACTGTGAGTATGAAACCAATTATGGGTTCACAACTCACTGGAATTCATCAATGTAAACAAGCCATTCTGTCATACAATCACAATGAATGTAGGCCTAAATTTTCTCCAATGACCAATGGTGAAGTATGTTGACACTCATCTGCCTTCACAAAACAATGTCACTAGTATCAGCCATTCAATGATTCCCACATGATGTATACTATACATTATAAATAATCACATGTATGTCCATGACCATAAATCTCACGTAGTGTTTGTCTTTGACACAGTGTGCACACAAAAATAATAATGCAAAATTGGGCTTTGGAGAGTGAAAACACTGGGCGTTTTCTGGCCACAACAGTGTGGGTAATAGAGAATTAAACTTGACACATAAGGGAAAACTTTTGAAGACAGCAGTTTTCTGAGAGCACATTATTGTGCAAGTTGTCTTGTGTCACATAAATTTTACACATTTAAGGAACAGCAACAAGAATAACAATAGAACAATTATATTTTCTCCCCGAGATCGCCATGTCAATTTAGTCCATGCCATAACACTTCTCTTGCTTTGAGTACCTTCAGAAACAAAACTAAGGAAACAAAAGATGCAACTGAAAAGATACATGAACTTAAGAAGAAAAAAACTGAAATGGGATGTATGGATCTTATGGGAAAATGGGCACTCAGTGGTGGGAATTTGAAGATCTATACACAACAGAACTTGCTAATCAGGAGATGTAATGTTCTGCCAAAAATATCTTTGTTATACATACTCAAAGTCTCCCTGTTCTAGTAAAAAGGGCAATTAACTGGGCAAGAAATATACCCCCCTTCTTCTTCCTTTTTCTTTCCATGATTGCCTCTCATTAAAGTTTTATGTACTTTAATGCAATATCAAATTTGCGGGAGATTTCAGCCTTCCTGCTGAAATTAGTTTTCTTTGCTGATGGTAGCCATGCATCGATCAAATTATGAGATGAGGTCGGAGTCAGATGCAAAAGTTAAAACAGACAAGTGAGTTTCCAATTGTTTCGGCTTTACTGTATCATTCAATGAATGTGAATATACTGTATCATTCAATGAATGTGAATAGGCTGACCAGGCCATAATAATACATTTACAGATAGTGTAGGCATGTATGATGTAGTCAGTAAGCTGTGGAGACTAGCCACCACCAGTGAGGTGAATATTATCGTACATCACTGTGTGAGTGACAGGACAATGCATGTCTGACTACATTACATTGTTGTAGCCCACTGGACGGGCTGAGTTCTAAGTCACCCCTCCTAACTGACTGCGCAGTGCGTTGTCACAGCACATGGTCAGTGAGTAAGGGAAGAAAGGTGCAAAGCCTAAGCAAGAGATGGCCAAATAGGGCCGCAACTTGCACGACAGGTGGGTTTGTATAGTGACAGACAAAGCACATTACATTTAATTCCCTGTGTGTCTGTACTGTTGCTGCCCCTCACAATTTGCAATATGCAGCCAGAATTAATCCTATCGCTATAGCAGATGTTTTGATTATCAATTGTCATTATTCAAGTGATGTACATGTACAATATATAGCTGAAAAAAACTTTGTTTTCGCCGTTGCCGAGGTCTTGTTACTACCGGTGTCATTATACATGATGATCCACTGTAGAATCAACTGTAGATCATAATATTTTAATAATCTAACAATTGTATGTAGCTACATGATATATAATTTATACTTTATTTGATGTTATGCTGGTCACATCTGAAAATATGTTTAGCAAGTTTGTTGATATCACAATAATTGATCTGAGGGCAACATGGAAATACTGTATTTATGCTCAACTACAAATTATACGTCACTCAACAGCCAAAATTTCTGTAAATTGTTTGTGCTGAATTCCATCCCCAATTATTGGTACTGAAATTGTCTCACACTGTAATTACGCAATCATTTACAACCTCTTAATTCACCAGGCAGAAATGCCTTGTCTGCTTTGACACCTTCCCCCTGGACTCTGAACAATCCCATATGTGTAATTTAGATTAATAAAGAAAAAACCCTCTTGGAAACATCAGAAAAAAGACAAAAGAAAAAAGGAAAATTGATTTTTTTTTTCAAACACCACAACTTTCAAAGTTTTGGAGATGATGCTGCTATTTTTGAAGAGAAAATGTAGCACAAACCCCAAACTTATTACAATAAATGTGCTGGAATGAGTAAATTGTAAATATTTTTTTTTTTTTTTTGTGCATTACTTGCTGCTCTTGCTGAAGTGTGCAAGAGCAATGAATAAAATTAAATACGTTCGTTTATTGTGCGATTATAAAATTTAGCGACTGTGTCTGATAGAAATATATAATGTACACAGCTGAAAAACTGAGCCAATAAGTCATCTAAGATATACCAAAAAATTCTTAACTTTTGTGCCTACCATATACATGTATAATTTCAGTGGACGGACAAGGGCTGGCATGTTGGAGGAAGAATATCACAGTATTGCAAAAGTTTTGTGTTCTTTTGTCCAATATGTTGATACTGCTTACTGGCTTACTGTTAAACTTAAACAGCAATAAAAATAATACAAGGAGCTCTAGAAAAGACAAAGAATTAGACTTAGATATGAAATTATTTCACAGCAATAATGCATCCATTCATGAACAGTGTGATGCATTTCTACTGAAAGATTTAAATCACTTGATAACTTTTCTTTTAAAAAATACATTTATCTGGCAGAATCTCACAGAGCAAGTTTTTTCTTCATCTGTCTAGATGGGAATTTGCTAGATTGCGAGCAAAAATTTCAGTGTAATAGGAGGAAATTAACAAGGAACTATGATGTAAAAAACGAAGTCTATCATTAGGAAGAGGCCGATATGGTCACACAGCCAAAGTGATGAAGATTTTTGTTACCAATTTGTAGCCGATTTCTGGAAAAGTTATTGTGACCATTTCGCTGATGAAAAGTTGGGGTGACCAGTTAGCTAAAGCTGATCCTAATGCTAAAACTTTCCCTAAAGATTCACGATGCAAACAACCCAATTTGGCAATATCGCACAAATATACATGTAGTCATTCTATACATGTACATGTATATAACATATTCATTGGTAGTTTGGGCTGCAGTTAACCACTGTTTTTGCATGTATGTATATCGGTGTGCTGCATGAATTATAATACAACAGTCTACAGGAACTGTGAATCAGACCTTGCTAATTAATGAAAATGTCTTCATTAAAATAATTTTCATTATCTTCATGTTTAAATCTCCCTGTGCTGGTATGAATATGATTGTAAATAAATATAAATGAAATAAGTTTTGTAAACAAGTATAAATAATGTAGAGCTGCTATCTTGTGCTGAGGTCAATTCTTGGATGATCAGGACAAAAAAAAAGGGGGGGGGGGGCGGAAACAAAATATAAAATTTATAAATAAATAAATAAATGAAACATAAACCTGAAACTAAAGGCAAAGGGAAAATGTAAACTAAAACTGTCTTGCTACCTGAGAACCAATCAAATCAAAACCTCTTGCAGATCATAAGCTCTGTTGAAGAAAGGAGTTCTTGTAACTTCCAAATGAAATATGGTGTGTGCATGTATTTACAAGAACTGCTCTCTTCACAAAGACTGTGATCTATTTAGCTTAATCTATTTACAAAACTTGGCAACCTCGGGGAAGTAATTGTCAAGAGGTTCGAGATTTGTCTTCATCTCTACCCCTTGACCTATCCCGACATGGAAAACCACGTTTTTTGCTACCGCCCTTTGAAGAACCTCGCTGAGCTCCTCTTCCCATGAACCTTCCCCCTTCTTGCCTGTGCACTGTGTGTGGTGGCTCTCCCTCTTGGCATCTCCACTGTTCAGCTTCAGAGTCCATACTTTGATGTTGCGGACCCTGCTGTCTTAGCAATCGCACTCTGTCCTCTGGTATATGTCCTTCATCTTCTTCCATATTCTGAGTATCTTCAATCACTTTATCTCCTTTTGAATCTTTAGGGATGACATCACTGCCATGCCTTGAGGTGGTGGCAGCACCATTTCCATTGCCATGCAAAGAAATATCGGGGGAAAATAAAGTAACATTCACATTTTCCACCACAGTGTCTTCATCTTCGTCCAGCTCGATTTCATCATCATCGTCATCTTTCTCTTTCATACTGTCATCTTTCCCAGTCTCCTGTTTTCCCTTCTCTTCCTTGTTATCTTCCTCCTTCTTTTCCTTGTCTTCATCTTTATCCTTATTAGCATTCTCAACTCGCCTTTCATCCAGGTGTTTGTTCACCAAACGTGCCTCCATTAACCAGTTATCTCTATTCTGACGGCAGCCGTCCAACAAGGGAGCTAAACGTGGGGATACTTTGCTGATTGCCTGGGGAGAATAAAATTCAACAGCAAAGTTACAAGAAAACAATTGTTTAATAGCTTTCATCTCTTGAATTCCCATTAACCTTTTTTACTTACATGAAGTTGGTTCCATTTTCGTCCATCATTTTGAGTCATCCAGAAACGAACATTTTCCTGAAGACAGTTTTGGCACAGTATTGCATTTTTTTTAGTCTCCATGACGCTATTTAAAACCAAAATTTGGGATATAAATTTTAATGAACATACATGTACATATACACTGTATTTCAATTTGCACACTGGTACTGTTTTCTGAATGGAGGCAAAAATATTTAACTTTATACCAATGTGTATATTTGTGGTCATTAATTTAAAACCATTAATAAAATTCTTTAACTACGGAAGAATTTACACTGGCAGTCTTCAAAACATAATAACAACCCCTTTCTAGCAGGTGATCTTCAGTTTAATATTATTACATGTATTACTAGAAAATTCAGGCACACATTCACCTTGGTGGCTCCCCACTTATTATGTTGATAAAGACAACAGGTTGCAATAAAAGACACAAATACATGAAATTGTCTAAACATGTTCAAGTCGTGTCGTGCTGCAGCAGCGCTGAATAAAAAAAAGCAACAGAAAAAAATACTATGTCCTACAAATACATGTACTGTAATGTTGTAAACCACAGTATTGAAGTGTATCAGCTGATGGTGGTAGTTACTCTATATTGTATTGTACATATATGTGAGGTGGCCCAAGAAAACCCGGTCAAAGTCTCAAAAATCACATTTTCTAATTATGTTCCTATCTTAATTTACAGCCATTCCTGATCATTTTGCTTTTTATTTCATGTTGATATCTCACCTACAAGCTGAGATATTGGAGTTTAAAGTCGGGAGGGTAAGAAAACATGAAACTGAGAAAATCACATTTAAAGTGGTTGAACTCCGTGAACGTTTCTCGGTGAAAGGTTACCCCACATTCCATCAATTTTACGTATATTTTTGTTCGTTTTATGTTATTAAAAGTACAAAATAACATTTAAAACTAAGTAGAATACCATAGTATGTAATATTTTACCACATAAACAGGTTATCCTTTGCAAAAAACAAAAAAATCGGACGGATTATTTTATGTGACATATTTTTGGATTCTAGGTTATTTCCATCATGCGCACTACATTTTGGTGCCATATATTCATGCGCATTCACTTGAAATAGATTCTACGCGTTGTGCCCGTTAAAATGAGTGTAATGACGGGGGGTATCCGCCAAATCTTACCGATTTTGTGCTGGATTAAAGTTCATAAGTCAAAGGGTATCGATCTGCTGGTTTTTGAACTTTAAGTCACATTAATCCATCACTTTCATCAATTTGTTGGTTGAATTTTTCGTCGAAACCAAGTGACATCCACATAAAAATGGTCAAGGAATGACGTGGATTGCTTGACCCAATTTCAATACTTTAGCCTAAAATTGACTTTATTAGCCTATATCTCGGGATCTCCCAGTGCGACTTTGACCGGGTTTTCCTGGGCCGCCTCACATATGTTTCATTTCCAACTCTTTTTTTTTTTTTCCATAGGCCCTGATGAAAGGTCAATATATTAGAGCCAGATACAGTAGCTTTGTTTTAGTTTCACTTTCAGCAGTTTTGCTGCAAGACATTAATCTTAATAGAAAATGAAACATGATGAAAATGGAAGCACTATGCGCTCTATAAGGTGCTGAGAAGGTTTTTGACATTTTCTTGGTAAAACGAAACTGATGCCATTCAGCAAAATTGGCGAACGTGAGAGGAAAGTGAAGCAAAACTAAAGCCACACAGACTAGGCCAACTGCCATGTCTTGAAAATTTGAAATACTACATGTATTTTGCTTCAACATGATTATGTGCACTAAACTACATGTATGAGAATAACCCAACTGTCTGAAATGATATCTCATCCTATTCAATTTTGGGAATGCAACTACAATGCCATTTTTATAAACATTCAGAATTATGGAATGATATAAAATATGGCCACCATTATTTCCTTAGTGAAGTTGTGATTTGTTACCATTTTCGGCACACTGGGCTAGGTAAACACAATGACAAAGAATCATCACAAATGATGAAAACTTATTTTCACTCACATCATACACTGGCATACAGATATCGTCAATGAATCCCACTTGGAGGTCTGGAAGTTTGTCCACTTGTTCCCTGTCCATCATTGCCTAGGAGAGGTAAGAAGCAGAAAACAGTGACAACTTAGCATGAGCACCAACAGTCCATGTCTAAGTGTGAAAAAAATATTCCAGTGTGAAAACAAAATCACTTTCTTAGCAAATCGTCACTACTCCCTAAGACGGTGGTACATGTAAATAAAACATTTAAAAATGGCATTTTATATTTTGAACTACATTCAAAGTCACATCAGACGATCCTGATTAGAGACTTATAAGCTGAAAAATAATCCAATGGCAAACTTTAAAAAATTTATTGTAACTAGACCAGTTGTGCTAACACAGAACAGTTTTGTGTTTCCCCTGAAAAGCAGCCAAAAACCAGTTGCTACAGCTTCAGGAAATGGTGATGAAATTGTGATGTGAAGTAAGTTTCAACCTCAACATTAATCATTGTTGATTCTGAGTATTTTTTTTTTTTTTTTGTGGCAGTGGGGAGTTAGCAGTTTCAAGACTACTGACATACGATAATAATTTCACCTGAAAAATTTTGATTGAATTTTTATCAGCACACTTGTACAATGTAGAGAAAGGTGGGGTAGGAAGGGTATTGGAAGAAGACAAAACTTACAATTGGTGTTAGATTCAGAGTCTGCTTCTCAATATCTCCTTGTTCAAAGAACTCACTGGCTACAAGAGAAGCCACCTGCAACAAGTTGAAAAAGAAACTTAGGGAAGAAACAATGAGTGCTCTCATAGAAAAAACAGACCAAATATGCCAACTTTGAATCCATAACTGCACCCCATCCTTTCTCTCAGTAACAAACCGACATTTTTGTCATGTGCAAACCTTATAGTGGACATTCCTCAAATACTTGAAACTCTACTGCTGTCAGTAAGAGGGGCATTTCTGTGTACAAGAGTTTTGAGTTGCAAGTAGTGATACTGTAAATTTGGAGCTTGGATTGATCTGAAAATCTTTGCAAATTAGAAAGCCAATTTCACTGATTCTAGCATGTCAGTATTGAAAATTTTGTGAATTTAATTGTTGAAAGGAAGAATGGAAGGGTTAATAAATGTATAACAGAATTTCTTATCTCCAACACTAATACAAATACAATGTAATATACTTCAAAAGAAAAAAAACAACAAAACCTTTCTCTGGATTTCCCAAGGTTTTGTGATGGCCGACACATCGCTGGCAGTCATCATCATGGACCTGCAGGGAAAATAACATGAGAGAGACAGCTTAGTTTGAGACTCCATGTCTTTTTGGCAAATTTGGATACGTGATATAATAGCACTTTTTCACAAACACACTTTCGTTCTAGTCTTTCAATCTGCACAGTGACTGCCTTGATTCATTAAAAAAAATAAACGCGCCAGTGTCTGCTATAATGACAAATACCTATCTATCATTCAATGAGATCATTTTAGACAGTTACATGTACTGGGAATGTCACTACATGTATACTTTTCATGCTCCTGTTGTCATCTGGCACCAATTTCCTTCCTCATTACTATAGACTTAACTTTCTCTGTCCCTCCCTAAAAACAATTTCATTGTGTATGTCTAATTGACACCACGCTCCTAATGAACAATTTATTAGGATACCCTCTTTGATGCATGCTGTCTGTTAGACCCCAGAACGTACGAGTACGAGATATAACAATAAAATCCTCCTCAGGAATGTGGTGTATCTGAGATCCCACTACATATGAATGAGGGTATGACAATAAAATCCTCCTTAAAACTATGGTGTGTGTGAGACCCCAGGACGTGCGGGTAGGAAAAGTAAAAATGCATGTGTGTTGATGAGCATACATGTGCATATTTTAGAATTTGAAAACAATGGTAAGATGGACAATGACATCATTGAAGAATACCTGGAATCTCAAGAAAAATTCCCAGAAATAAGATAATTTCAAATGTTTTTAATTGCTTCTCGGTCCATTAAACCCACAACAGACAGTGTTAGTTAACCATACTGTCCCCTTGTTGCTGAAACTTTTACTAACATTTATGCCTGCCTTCTTGATCTTCACACTCTCATTCACACCCCATAACACAATGGACTTCTGGGTTGTGTTATTTCTCAGAGAGAAACATCTGATTTTGCTACACCTACCTCAAAAGATTTCTGTTCTCATCAACAGTCCAGTCTGTGGTATCAGTTCTTACAAGCTGGAAAAATGTCCCTCTATACCTGAAATAGAAGTCCATCTGGATGGCTAGAAAGAATATTACAGTTTGATGTTTCATTCTTTCCTTCACAATAATTATTTTTCACTGAACCAGCGGAAAAATAAGATAAACATGACTGAAATTATAAAATATCAATTTTGTCTGAAAGCCAAAGCAATTAAATGCTGTTTCTGACTTCTATGCAATAACTAGGGGCTGCTCATCAACACTTAACTGAAGTCAATGCAACAAAGTATCTGTAGATATATGTGAACAAGTATATCTCAAAGCAGTTGCAATCATATAACTTCACATGCTAAACATAGTTTTTTTTAAAACAAAATTTCCTGAACTTCAATATTCAGTGAATATATATTATGTTTGTAGACCAAAATGATAAATCTTATCAAGTTGTCCAGATATGAAACCATACTATCAACATAACCAATTTAAATATTACATGTTTAGATCGTAGATTGTGTTTATAGATGTTAACTCACTGCCTACCCATGCCGCATGTGTCGCTGTCAAAATTGCTGTATCGGCTGCCTACCTTTGCCACACCCCCGGCTGTTTCTCATTTCAGAATTTTTTTCCAGCATTATTACCAAAGCCAGAGCGGCATAGTTATGATAGTTATAACTAGTACCGTTTGTGCACACAAAGAACGATGCGGATTTGTAAAAGGACGAGCCGTTTCTGACCTATTGGCCTTTTACGACAATACCCATTAGACTAAAAAATCACAATGTCCAACAGGATGGCCACAAGAAACCTGTTTGAAACTTCTTGACGGCTGTACAAAACTTGTTTGAAATGCATGTCTTGTATGTTTGTGTCATAAACCATATCACATATACATTTTTAGTTGTGTGAAATTCACACGTCAGTTATTTTCCTTGGTCCCAATGTCAGGTCCGGCAATCGCTCTTGTATCAATTTTCAAAACTACTTTCATTTTTTCTCAAAAATAAATGAATCAAGAAAAAAACATTCTGTTTGTTATTTCACGATCTTCATTATGTCTATTACAAATGTGCAAAATTTCATGACTGTCTGTCAATTACTTATGTCACAGTAATTTTTTAAAACATCAACTGAAATAACGAGTACACAGGCAACAGTAGTGAAAGCAATAGCAGGTAGGCAGTGAGAGTTAAAGGAAATTTACTGCACAAAAAAGAACTTTGTAAAACTGTCATCTTGAATGACTAAACCCCGTGCTGGGGCCATACAGCACAGGGGCGCGTCCCCTGGGTGGCGGATAGAGGAGCCCCGAAAAAAAAGGGGTTGCACCTAGAAGGTGCCGTGGACCAACATGGCCCGGGCAGATGGGGCTCGTGAGCAATGTCAAGCAACCTATCTAAGAGAAGGAAAACTCTGACTCCAAACCCGGCTAGATAGAGACCGTAAGCACCGATCATCATCATCATTGCCTTTCTCACCCTGGATCAGGGTATAGGCCACCAACAAACATCTTCCATCCCTCTCTATCATGGGCCAGCCTCTTTACATTATTCCAAGTCTTTCCGCTTCGTTGCACATCATTTTCTCTGGCTCTTCTCCACGTTCCGCACGGCCTTCCTCTTGATCTCTTGCCCTGGGGATTCCAGTCCAATACCTTCTTCGTGATGCTGTTTCCTGGCCTCCTGAGAGTGTGGCCGATCCATCTCCATCGCCTCCTACCAATTTCCTCTCTGACTGGGTTCTGTCTTGTTCTTTTCCATACAATTTCATTGCTGACCTTGTCTGTCCATCTGATCTTAAGTAGCTTCCTCAAACATCTGTTGATGAAAACTTGGATTCTCTTTATGCAGGCCTGGGACGCATTCCAAGTCTCACATCCATACAACAGGACTGACTTCACGTTCGAGTTGAATATCCTCAGCTTTGTTTTTAGAGATATATCCTTGGTTCTCCAAATCTTGCTTAAGGATGTGAAAGCTGCCTGTGCCTTTCCAATTCGTGCTTTGACTTCTGCCTCTGTTCCTCCCTTATTGTCAATGATACTACCAAGATAGCAGAAGGACTCTACATCTTCCAGTGGTTGATCTCCTACTGTGACTTGTTCGCTTAGGGGTGCAACAATTTTTAGGACCTTCGACTTCGCGGGATGTATCCTCAATCCAATAGATTCTGAAATTTTGTTTAGAGCTGTAGTCTTTGCTTGCATCTGGTCGTGTGTGTGCGACAATAGTGCCAAGTCATCTGCAAAATCTAGATCGTCCAGCTGTGTCCATGGGGTCCATTGTATGCCATTTCTTCCTCCACTGGTGGTTTCTTTCATAAGCCAATCAATCACCAGGATAAACAGAAATGGGGACAGCAAACAACCCTGCCTAACACCAGTCTTGATATCAAAGCTGTCAGTAAGCTCACCATCATGTACGACTCTGCAACTTGTCCCCTCGTACATGCTCTTGATAAGATTCACCATCTTCTCTGGGATTCCATAATGTCTCAATATTCTCCACAGTGTTTCTCTATCGATGCTATCAAAGGCCTTCTCGTAGTCAAGGAAGTTCACTATCAGTTGGGAGTTCCACTCTAGCGACTGCTCTACTATGATTCTCAGCGTGGCGATCTGGTCGGTGGTTGATCGATTACTCCTGAAACCAGCTTGCTCCTCGCGAAGTTTTTGGTCTGTTGCATTCTGTATTCGCTTGAGAATAATCCGATTGAAAACCTTTCCTGGGATGGAGAGAAGTGTGATTCCTCTGTAGTTACTACAATTGCTGAGGTCCCCTTTTTTTGGGAGCTTCACGAGGTGTCCTTCCTTCCAGTCCTTTGGAAACTTGCCTCCGATCCAAATCCTCGAGAATAGTGAGTGCAGACCCTCTGCAGCCCCAGCAGCATCTGCCTTCAGCGCCTCTGGTGGGATCTGGTCTGGTCCAGCTGCCTTGCCTCGATTTAACTGCTTTATGGCATCATTAATCTCTGCTTTAGTCGGAGGGTCGCAACTGATCGGTAAATCATTTCTTGCGGGTAGAATGTCGGGTGGGTTGCTTGGTGGAGGTCTGTTCAAGAGGCTGTTAAAATGTTCTATCCATCTTTTTGCCTGAGCTTCCTTTCCAAAAATAGCCTTCCTGTTGTAATCCTTGACAGGAACTTCAGGTTTTCCATATTTTCCAGCAAGAGTCTTTGTAGTCTGGTAGAGGATCCTCATGTGTCCTCCTGTTGCTGCCTTCTCTGCTTTCTCTGCTAACATTCCTATGAACTCCTCTTTGTCTTTTTTAATTGATTTTTTGACCTCTTTAGCTGATGCTCGGTACTCTTCCTGGTTACCAACTCTTGAGCTTCTTGTACGACTTGCATTTACCCGTTCTTTTAGGTCTCTTCTTATCCTTATCAAGTCCAGTGATTTTTGACTGATCCATTCCTTGTGTTCCACTTTCTTTTCCCCAATAACATCCTGACATGTCGATGTAAATACTCCTTTTACCTTAGCCCAGTGAGTCTCCAAATCTACTGTCTCTTCGAGGTCAACAAGGGGTTTGAATCTATTCCTCAGTGTCAGCTGGAACTCTTCCTTCTTGTCTCCATCCAGAAGGCTCACTTGAAACTTTCTCCTCTTTGTTCCTGCTCTGGTACCTTGTTTCTTGAGGCGGAGTTTGAGTCTTGCCAGCAGCATGTGATGGTCAGATCCAACATCTGCTCCTCTCTGTACTATGACATCCTCTAGTGAGCGTCTGAATCGTCGGGTGATGCAAAAGTGGTCAATCTGATTTTCAGTTACTCCATCCGGTGAAATCCAAGTGGCCTTATGGATCCTCTTGTGTGGGAATACTGAACCTCCAATCACATAGCTGTTAAATGCGCAGAAACTTGCAAACCGCTCTCCATTCTCATTCATTTGTCCTAAACCATTGCACCCCATAGTGTCCTCATACCCTGTATTGTCCTGTCCTATCTTGGCATTGGCGTCTCCCATTATAATGTTCACATCTTTTCTTGGCAATGTGTCAACTATTTCCTGAAGCTGGTTGTAGAAGTCGTCCTTGTCCTCATCGGTTGCTTCATTTGTTGGGGCGTATATCTGCACAATGTTCATGTTGATGTTCTTGTTCTTAGTAGTAAATGATGCCAATATAATTCTCCTTCCATAGGGTTCCCATCCCCTCAGTGACCTCTGGGCGTGCTTGCTCAAGATGATCGCTACTCCTTCTGTATGCTTTTTGTCCTCCCTTCCAGAATACAAAATCTTTTCCCCAGTATTAAGTTGTTTCAGTCCGGACTGTATCCAGCGGGTCTCGCTAACTCCAAGTATGTGCAGTCTGTATCGCCTCATCTCCATTGTAACCTGGGCACTCTTTCCTGCTTCATACATGGAGCGGACATTCCACGACGCAATCCGGAGTGACTTGCTTGATGAAGGAGCAGTCGGGCCAGTGGCGTCCTTTCGGCTTTGTCCATTGTCCTTCATTGAATCTACAGGTGCAGATGCTCCCCCTTCTCCCAAGATAAAAGACTGATTTGAAGTATTTGCTTGTGTTTCTGTAACTGGTTTATTTTTACAGGGTGGGTAGTTGGCCCACCGCCAACTGGCTCTTCCCGGGAGACCAGGACCTTTGCACCTTTAGTCGCCTCTTACGACACGCAGTATCACGTCAGATGTATTCTCTGCTGTCCCTCTTCTACAAGAGAGCCCCGCATCTGCACGGGCGGTAAGCACCGAAAGGCAGTCTAAATAGGAGATGGAAAACTCCGAACTTAAACCTCTGCTGCCTTGCAGAAGATCCTGACAGATCAAAGGCTAAGGAAGCACATCCTGACAGAAAAGCAGGCCAAAGCCGGAGTCACTGGACCGAAAGGTGCAGATAGACCAGACTGGTGTAACAACCTTGCCTGAAAACTGCAGTGACACGCACCAACCCCCTAAAAATCATGGACGGACACCAAAAATTTACTAAAAGTTATGGTGTGAAGCCTGTGGACTCCCGCCGGACAGGTGTAGCGCCGGGCCCAAAGGGCCCACCCAAGCGATCTGGTGGTGCCTTACCCTCTTCTTGTGGAACCAGGGGAAGAGGTGTGAGGTTACGGACGACTGGAACCAATCTTAAAGTGCTACAGTGGAACGCAGAAGGAGTAGCCAAGAAAAAGCTGCCATTAATGCGAAAGCTGTATCAAGAAAAAGTGGATGTCGCCTGCATACAGGAAACCCATCTCACGGACAACATACGCTTCTCAATAAGAGGATACCAGTGCTTGAGGCAAGATAGGATAACGGGACACAAGGGTGGAATCATCATACTAGTTAAAAATGACTACACCATAAAAGATATAGTTATTGACACGGACAACCAGTCAGAACTACAGGGTATCAAGTTATACAAAGACAACTCTGAAATCAGTATTTACAACTGCTATTGCCCACCCAACAAGAAACTATCACTTGAGAAACTAGATATAGGAGAGGAGACATGCTTAGTACTGGGTGATTTTAACAGCCACTCCCCAAGCTGGGGATACGATGATCTGAATAAGAGAGGAGAGGAAATGGAAAACTGGCAAGTGGAAACTAAATTACAACTACTCTACGATGAAGAGGACCCAGACACATTCTTCTCACGCACATGGAGAACTACCACAAACCCAGATCTCACCTTTGCGTCAGAAGACCTGACTGGGAAAATACGAAGAGCAGTGCTTCCCCAACTTGCAGGTAGCGACCATAGACCCATACTCACTGAAATAGACTCAAATAAATCTTGCAACCAAGCACCAACTGTCCCCAGATGGAACTACAAAAGAGCAAACTGGGAAAAATTCCAAAGGAGCACCAACCTTTATTCCACCAAAACAAATTGCAAGTCCAAGAATGTTAATAAATCTGCAAGGGAACTCACAGAAGCAATACTGAAAGCCGCAAGGGAAAGTATACCAAGAGGAGCAAGAAAAAACTACATCCCCCTATGGTCTGATGGGCTTGAGAATCTCACTAATGCAGCAACACAGGCAAGAGAGACAGCAGAAGAAGAACCAACGGATGAAAACATGATCGCCTTCAAAGCAGCAGAGGCCAGACTGAAAAGAGAAACAATACATACTTCTCGGACTGCATGGCAAGAGAAAACACAGAGGTTGGACCTGGACAAGAACGGGACAAAACTGTGGAAACTGACAAGAGCACTTAATAGAGAACCAAACTATTTTGCACCCCCAGCCCTTGAAACAGAAAATGGTAACCTGCAAACCGCACAACAGGCAGCCAACTCATTCATGAAACAATTTCAGGAGACTGGCAACATATCAGTGGAAAAACATTCTGACAAGGAGGTGAAGGAAAATAATAGAACCCTAAAGAACAAGCACAAGGAACCAGAGGATAAAATCATGACGGATCCACTGAAGAAAGAAGAGCTAGAGCAAGCGCTAAAAGCCCTAACCACAGAAAAGTCTCCAGGACCTGATGGAATAACAAATGAGATGCTTATTCATTTGGGAGAGACAGCCAAAAGAAAACTACTCCAACTTTTTAATGCTTCATGGAAGACTGGAGAAATACCTGCCACTTGGAAAAAAGCAACCGTTATCCCCATCAAAAAAGAAGGTAAACCAGGTAATAAACCAGAAAACTACCGACCCATCAGTCTAACCAGCTGTCTGTGCAAACTACAAGAAAGGATTGTTAATGCAAGACTCATGTGGTATCTGGAAAGCAATCACATCCTTGTGAATGAACAAGCCGGGTTCAGACGAAGTCGATGTACAGAAGACCAGATCACCTATATCACACAGGTCATAGAAGACGGCTTCCAAGAAGGAAAGAAGACGGTAGCCGTATGGGTCGATATGGAGAAAGCCTTCGACAGAGTATGGAGGGATGGAATGATACTGAAACTGTTGCAGGCTAAAGTGACGCACAATATGCTAAAATGGATCTGCAGCTACCTGTATGGAAGAAAAGCTAGAGTGTCATCTCAAGGAACCCTAAGCAGAGAAGCCAAATTGAGGCATGGAGTGCCACAGGGAGGGGTTTTATCTCCAACATTGTTCCTATTATATGTCAACGACCTGAAAGGAACACTATGCAGAGAAGTAAAAGCAGTGATGTACGCAGATGACCTTGCTCTGCTCTCCTCCGATAGTAATGCGGGAGCGGCCAGACAGAGATTACAGATCACCCTGGACCACCTACAAGACTGGACAGAAACATGGTGTATGAAACTAAATGCTCACAAGACAAACTACACTGTATTCAGCCTTTCTCCAAAGCTGGACAACATCACGCTAAATGTAGGCCAACACACTCTTAAGAAAAATGAATCACCCAAATACCTTGGTGTGCACTTTGATACCAGATTAACATGGAAAAACCAGATAGCAGAATGCCAAAGAAAAGGATATCAAAGAACCAGATTAATGAAAAAATTAGCAGGAACAAAATGGGGAGCAAGTATGACAATCCTAAAGCATACTTACCAGGGATATGTCAGACCAGCACTAGAATATGGAATGGCTGCTTGGGGTACATGTGCCAAAAGCCAAATGGGAAAACTTGACAAAGTACAAAACCAAAGCCTGAGAATCATTACGGGAGGCATAAAATCAACACCCATCACAGAAATGGAAACAGTTACTACACTGGAATCTCTACCTGAAAGAAGAGACAAGAAGATACTAAACCAGTACTCTAAAATAAAGTCACAGATCCATCAACCACTCCACCCGAGATCCAAAGAGAAAGGCACTGACAGGCTGAAGAGAACAAACTTTGTGGAAAATGCACAAAGACTAGAAAAAAATCACAACCTAACAAAACTATCGGTGGAGGAAGTAAGAGAAGTAACAAACAGATGTCCACCATGGGCAAGAACAAAGCTGCCACCTATTATAACCAGTGTGAAGGGCATTTCCTCCAAACAAGACCTAAACCAGGAGGCACTGAAAAGAGTGACACTGCAGTACCTTGACCAGAAATACCCAAGAGACGAATGGGTCAGAATATATACAGATGGATCGGCTACTGAAGCTGTCACCGACGGAGGAGCTGGCATATTCATTGAATGGCCAAATGGAACTAATAAGAAAATCAGAATGCCTGGAGGGAAGAGATGCAGCAATTACAAAGCGGAGGCACTGGCATTGCTAGAGGGATCAAAGGCCATCTACAAGGAAGAAGACACATATGACTCCAAAGTTGTATTCCTGTCAGATGCACGGTCTGTGCTCGAATCTCTCCAAAATCCAGATTGCATGATACACAATTAACTTATTACAGAGCTAATGCAACTGAAAAACTCAGCCAGAGAAGTTTACCTGCAATGGATTCCTGGACACTGCAGTATATATGGCAATGAAGCTGCAGATAATCTGGCCAAGGAGGGAGCTAAGCAGCAACAACCAGATGGAAGTGTCTCCCACGAAGAAGTAAAGACCATCATAAAAGCCACATACCAAAAGCAATGGAAAAATAACCATCCAAAATTCCAGGGTGAAGACTCAATAAGACAACTGAACAGAGCAGAACAGGTTATGATATTCAGGCTTCGCACAGGACACAATCTGCTAAAGGATCACATGCATCGCATCTTTAGAATTGGCAACAGCAGTGTATGCGAATGCGGCTTAGAAGCAGAAAATGCAGAACACATCCTGCAGACTTGTCCAAAATATAACATGCAAAGGGAAGCCCATTGGCCTGAGGCCACGCCTGTCAGGGAGAAGCTGTATGGCAGCTTGGAACAATTGAAGAGAACAGCTGCTTTCTTGCAGAGGATTGGAGTAAAGATTTGACGTCCGCCATGATGGGGAACGCAGAAGAAGAAGAAGAAGAATGACTAAACTCTCCAGTCATGGGAGTCTTTTCCTCCAGGTGCCATGGATGCATTGCAAAAATACTCTGCAGTCCTTATGGGAAGATGTGTTAACCCCTTCGCTGCCAGCTATATTATACACTGATATGCCGGGGAGATTTTGCTTACACGTACAAATTTGCCTATATATCCTCAAGGACGCACTTAGCCCCTCCACTGCCTGTAGCCCGTATGACTTACGGGACTATGACATCATATAGTATGGGCTATATGCATATTGAGTGCTGGGATAGGACATCATAGTCCGTACATTGTACGGGCTACAGGCATATTGAGTGATAGGATAGGCCCGTGCGTTGTACGGCTACAGGCAGTGAAGGGGTTAATAACAAGAAATCAAATTTGGGATTTTTGTTTCAAAGTAATTGGAGTTTGAGGAAAATATCATGAAAATAGAGAAAAAATGTCATAAAAAGGTGTGGCTAAACCTGCTGGTTAATATTAATGTCTCTGGCATAATTGTGTTTTGAAGACATGCTACCTGAAATACAGTGCTAGGTCTGTAGCCAAAATAGCACTTTCTAGAAGAGAGATGACTTGTTTGTATGATTCCTCAGACAAACTGCGTAGAATATCGCTGCCCTGTATTGAGGAAAAAATGTTATACCATGAATAGAACTTAATTTAAGAAAACCTATACATGCCGTTCTGAAGAGCTACTTACTGAAAAATTATCACAATTTTGAACATGTATGTAAACTGAAGTCAAGAATTGCAGTTCTATCTTGAAACTGATTAGAATTAGTGTGTCCTGCAACTACATGTTCCTGAAATTTCTTGTCATTCCTCAAGTTGGCCTACAGCTAAACAGTAGTCTGTTGCTGAAACTTAACTTCCCAGAAGTATAGGATTGACTGCCCTTTTGTTTCTGGTGTGTTTTCTTTTAGTTTTCTAAGGCGCATCAAGTTCTCATGTAACTAAAAATCTCTATCTGCATACCTAAACTGTCACAAACTGACAGATACATTCAAATGAACAAAAACAAGACTAAACATGAAGGGACAAATGACCCTAATTGCATCATTCTGAATGACCCCCCCCCCCCCCCCCCCCAACCATCACCACCAAAACCAACCACAACATTAAATAAAATAAAGCAAACACAGTAACTTATTAAGAAAGCAGGTACTAACTTTTGTGGAAAGAATCATAATGCACTGATCAAAATGATGATGTTCCATGGTTGATGTACTGTAAAGCTCTGCTAGTGGACTCATTGTTCTGAAAGGACAAGCTCCATAAATCATTCATTCAAGATTTTTCGTTTTCAACAATAAGAAATAAGACAATCTTCATCCAATTCATTGTCTGTCAGATTTTCCCCAAATGGATTCAGCTAGTGCTCCAGGGTTCCTTAAAAGGTTGATCAAAATGAATGTAATTGGACACTGACTGTTCTCCAAATTGCCACATGAAACAAAATAGTCCTCAGAGTCAAGACAAGGAGACCATGTAGCCTACAGTATTTTCAGTGCTGATGATATATGTAATAATATTTTTGGGTAATTAATCTTAACGATTTTTGCCTTCACAACTTATTCATGTACATGTATTTAGCCAACACGAAAACTGTTCCCTTATTACATTTATCTACTGATTTGCTATAAGGGAAACAAGTTATTACACCAGCCAAAATTATCGGTTAGTTCCCTTGCCACATTTCTCTCATCATGATCTGGTCAACAAAGTAATGGGGAAACAAGTGCCATGGCAAGAGTTAGAAGGCATGAAAGAAAGGGAAAGGAAGGGAAAGGAAAGGAAGGGAAAGAGAAGGCGGCCATACCAAATAATGGACAGCAGCAAATAATGGACAGATGGAAAAAAGCCATGGAAACACACAAGGCAGATATGGTCATGGTTATTATTAGTATTAAGGTTCCTTAGGAGTTTTGATCACCGAAAAAGTGACACGTACATTGTACATGTAATTGATATTATACACATTTGCTGCCAACAGCAGGACACAAAAATAAAACATGTAAAAACAAGGGAAAAGCTGTAAACACTCTACTGACAGCATCTGTCAGTTTCCCAAGCCTGCCTGTGATCCAATACCAAGCAAACATATGGGGAGTACATCATGTTTTCTAATGTTCTTGCCAAGGCAAGCCTTTATGGATTCACCCGGAGCCTAGGATCCTTTCTTGTGGTAGACCTGATGTAGGATGCTTATCAGGGACAAGGCTACGGCCTTTTTCAGACTACCCATAAGAGTCTTAAAAACACCATGAAAAATGTGTAAGGTGCTTATGCACTGAGAGAGATGCAAACATGTGACCTTTCACATCCAGCTTCAATAACTCTGATACACACACATACAGGCACAAAAAGACTGCCGGGCCACTGCACAGCAAATGAACACAGAAAGAAACAAAAACAGAGGAGAAATGCTACGGATGCTGAAGACCAAAGTTGGTTTTAAAGATAGGTGATAAATGGGGTGGGGCTGACAGGAAATGCAAAGACTATTACTTGTGCTGGAATTGATTATTGGTCCCTCTGTGATCCAAATCATGGCACAAACAACCAACCATCAAGGCAAGTCGCTCAACATCTGTCAATATGTTGTTCATCTGTCCTATCTTTAAAAGTACCAAAGAAAAAGGAATGAAAAATTATCTCAGTTATACTTTCTCATAGACAACTGAAGTAACACAAATTTTTAATGTTCTAATTTATGAAATACAAAAATAATCCTTGAAACCAGTAGATATTGACAAAACTGAGAATAGTGCATGCACCAAGACCACTGCAGAAATGCCAAATGTAAAATAAACAATTCTTCACCCACAAAAATCTCAGCAGAAATGCAGAACATGAACTCTTTATCACTGAATCAGAGGCAAATGATTCTTTAAACATTTTCTGCAGAGATTCAAGGTAATTTAAACAAAGCTTACCAAATATGGATCTGACAGTTCCGACCTTTAAGGATGCAACAACAGTAATAATGAAATCCATTTCACCATCCAACTCTCACCAAATTTCTTTTCATCATTTGGCTACTAACCTTCAACATACAAAACATAGTCTGTGTAACATTGAAAGCATGCCTCCAGTTGTGGTAGGTCACATTGCGATAGTTCTTCTTCACACTCAGCATCCACCGACAAAAAATCTGATGAGGTGAATAGAATGAAGCTACAGAACAAAAACATTGTGGGCAAGAACCGAAATTGATAGTGACAGAAATATAAACCTGCACACTGTTGATGGGCCACAGAAATTATCACATATTTTTCCCTGAAAGACTTGTGAATTGTTCATGAGCAACAGCAATTATCATATTATATGCCTTTTCCTGAAAAGACCTATACACTGTTGCTGAGTAACAGCAAATATCACATACATTTTTCTCAGCAAATCTCTACTCCATTTCTGTCCTAACTGCTTCATCATTTCCCATAAGATTAACACAACAAATTTTGGATAGAGTGTACACTGGCAAAGTCAAGTACTCAACTTCAAACAATCACAGTGAACATTTTTCTTTTTTTTTTTTGTCACCAAGATTTTTAATTTTTAAGAGTTTTTTTTTTTTGGTGCTACTGTGGTGCAGGAAACAAAATATAAATATTTAAGAAATGCTGTTTTAAGACTGCAGAAAGAGAATAGAAGAGAAAGCAAAAGGATTTTCTGTACTAGTTCTGTGAGCTTCTTGAAGTTGAAATATAAAGTCGGATTTAGTATCAATTTAGTGGCAGCTACCAATTTCAGACATTCCATGTGACAGCAAACAAAAAGTTATGAGCATAAAATATGTAATGAAAAGATCACAACTGATGGTGTGTATCTGCTAATAATGAGGATCTGTTCACTTGCAAACATTACACCTAATAATCATTTTCTTTCTAAAGCTTTGTTTATTTTCTGTGTAGTTACTTACATCATAGTCCATTTTGAAGTTCTCTAACAAATCCAGGTCAATAAACATGCGAATGGTGGCCCTGAGTGTGTCATCATCATCCAGATGAAAATCACAGAATTTGTAATCCAGCAGGTTGAAATGTTGACTGGAGGGAATTGATAATTTCTGTGGAATAGCAGGAAGAAAAAACTAATTTCATATCCATAGTGGTCAAGAATGTTAAACATTATATGGTCTATGCAAAAGAATTTCTAACACAGGTAAAATTTCACCTCTATTTTCAATTAGATCAAGAAACTGGCCATCACTCACTGTGTAAAAAAATAAAATGCCCCCATGTCCTTTCTCCTTTCAACAAGTGATAATGATGACAAAATACTGGAAATAAATTCTCAGTATTTTCTCACTGCCATTTTATTTAAAATAACTCAAAATATTTCATTTCTAAAATCACTGTTTAATGCAAAGAATATCCTATTTTATATGTATTTGCACACACAAGTATAAATTTAGACACACGTTTTTGCACTGGTTGCAGATGCCCTTTGCACTGGAGAAGTCAAATGAATTACAGATACCTGATTAGGTATTTTATTTATAGACCGGCTTTTGGCTTCCATCATCTGGAGTTGAAGTTATAAATCGAAAGTTACATACTTATCAGGTCAAAACAAGGGCGAGAACAAAGGCAATCCACTCAGGAGTCCTTTTGCCAACCAAGAAAGCCAAAATGACCACAGAAACAACAACTAAACAAGCGCAAGAAACAAAAACAAGAAAAAGAGGGGTGCAAATGTCAAAGGTGCTGATCCTCCATAAACAAAGACTTGAACACATACGTCATGTACTTATCATATTTCTGCTGCCAGTTCTAGTCATAAACTCCAGTTACTTACTTTGAGTTTGTGTGCATCTTCTTCAGGTGCTATGGCATGGTATGACATCACTTCTAGTGCCACTCTTTGCTTGGCAATCGCTCTGACAGCTGTCTCATATGTTTGAGTGTTGGTAATGCCCATGCCACAGAATATTGCAAACGCCTTGTGACAGATGGAAGATAACATAATATGTAAGCTTTGCCTGACAAATGTGTTGAGTTCAAGCTGTACCTTAATAGCTTTCACTTTTGAGTTATTTTTTTCACCAATTAATGCTCTGATCATTGCCTGAATCTTTAATGCTGTTAAATAACCTGACTCATACCATTTCTAGTAACGTATTTATTTCACAAAATTTTGCTTGGGTTCTTGACACAATCCTGACCCCCATGTTTGATTCTTAACCCACACCATACCTGTACCCACTGAAACACCTTCACACAAGTACGTACCATGCACCTGCACAAATACCGCAAGCAAAATCCATGTACATGTAATAATTTAAAAAAACAACAACAACAACTCATCATAGACTATAAAAATGACACACCAAAAAAAACCAACTTAACAAGAAGAAGAAACTGTGATCAGCTTTATCAGTGTATGTTCACACAGACGACAGGCCAAACTAATTTCTTTCATGTCTTAGTAGAAATGAACCTTAGAATTAAGTACCAGAATAATCAAACTGCTAGCTGTCTTCCTTCCCTTTCCTTCCAAATAATTATCTGGAATAATTACAGTGACCCTCCTGTGGCTGAGTTTCAAACATTTCATGGTCGGGTCGTGGCGTATCCGATGATCAAAAAAGAACTTACTTCAAAGAGATTCTCATCATTTTTGTTGAAAGCTGATCCGTCAATTTTGTTGACTAGCTGGCTCACCCCGATCACCTTGCCATGGACATTCTTTATGGGCATACATAAGATGGCACGTGTGGTAAAATCAGACCCTTCGTCCACCTGGAGGGAGGGTCGGAGGGAGGGAGTGTGAAAACAATATTACTTAGGATCGTAGCAATTTTTTCCACTATTAGCTCATCTTCTCTTGGAAATTTCACTTCTGGTATTATAAGCAGTCTCGGGAAGCAAGCTAACACAAGCACTGAGTGCTTTTAGTGCGTCGACTAGACGGAAAGAAATCCGCACTTACAGCCTTTAAGCCACTGCCAAAACTTGGATGGGTTGATGGCCGTGGTAAAGCAGGACTTGTCGACACGGTTAATTGGAAGGGGGGGGGGGTGGGGAGAATACAGTATTTCGAGGGAAGGAGGAAGTTCTCTTGGGGCAAACTGATTTTCAGATGCACACAATAACAAAAACATGTCAAGGACAGTGGCGTAATAACGTAAGAACATACTAGGGTAACGACAGACCGATCGATCGATCCACAGACAGAATAGACAGCCCGACAGACAGACAGACAGACACACACACACACACAGATGAATGACGACGCTGGAGACACCGAGACTGCTGTGGCCACCAAACACAAAGATTACAAACTTTAAAAGTCACTTTACCCGTAAAACAACAACAACAATAAAATGGCAGCTCAACATCTTAATGATTGCTTTCCTGGGATAAAAGACAGGTCACCCCAAGCGACAAATTCCTTCATTTCAAGACCCATCAACTAACTTTACATAGCGGTATCTGTCCCGATCTCTTAAACAACAAACGACCAGAATGCAGTTTCATCAGAACATAGCCTGATTTACAGACACACAGCCCACTTGAAGCTACTTTGCAATCCCATTTATGTTTATATTATGCATGAATAAAATGCAAAAGACTGACTAAAACAACAAACCGCAGGGTAATTTACAGAGCAAACTTAGAAACACGCACATCAGATTTGTCATAAATTTTTGTTAAATCAGTCCATTGCACAGTGAACAACGAAGATGAAGCGAGTTTGGGTGCAGTGATTATCTTCGATGACAAGACACAGCGTAAACGAATGCGAGACTGTACCGCCAAAAGCCATGGTTTGGTGTATTGATCTGGAGTCAAATATTGAATTTCTTGGTTTCATACCCAAACATAATCATTTCAATCAACCGACTATTCATCCGTCCGCCCAATCATACACCCACCCACCCCATCCCAACCCAAACAATCATATCTCGCCATATTCGCACTTTTCAGGTTAGGTGGAAATAAACTTTACTTTTCCTTCATCGTAAACCACCTTGAATATGATGGTGCTCGCTTGCAACTCCCGAATGTCTTCTTTTATGTCCTCACCTGGAGAACTGTACACCATTTAAATTTGCATCATTTTGTAAGCAGGAAAGTCTGCAGTATACGGATGACATTATTATCACGGACGATAATTTACGGCTTTGGATGGAGGCTTAATTAATGAGAGTCACGAGGTTAGACAAGAAGCTGATCTCCAGAGTAGACACTGTAAAGGATAATGTTAGGCACGACTAAAAATTTACCTGATAAAATGTATCTAACAAACACTAGTTGAGGCTAATGGCTTACAGCTCCTCTGTATCCCAACACCCCCGTGGCACAGCCAAAGAACCCAATCAATGAAACCGAATCCCATCGAATAAATCGGAAAATACGAGTATTAATTTTACAGACAGTTCCCGACATTTTCTGCTTTTAAGTCACTTCACTATTGCATAATTTCTATCAAAGATGCATTCTTTCAGATCTCAAAAGAATTGTACTTACCTAACATGCAAAATTCTTCTTTTGCTTTAAATGGACTATTTCTACCTCCCAACATGTACATAAATCGATAGGTCACTGACGACCTAGGAAACTGACCACCGTGAGAAAAAGCCCATCTGATGATATGGCTTGCTATGCTTGTGGACTGCTTGCTGACAGCCATGTTTGCCCAGGTCAGTTTGCCAATCTCATTAAAGACACGTCCTCATATCCCCCCCCCCCCCCCCATGTCACCTTCCGAATTAAAATATCAAAACGCCCCAAAATCAATACTTTATTTCCCACCAACGTCAACTATTCTCCATTTGGTTCTTCGTGCTCCCTTTAAGGGCTGTCTACTTAGGGACACATGCAGCTGTGTGATCGGATGAGTGGATAGGACTTCCTTGCACGAATGATAGGTCTCATCAGACGCTGTCATTTTTAGGGAGCTTAGACCGCTTTGTGAAATTTATGTTCCGAGACTGTGTGTTTACCTCTTCAGTCTTCTGGGACGTTAATAAAATTAATTACTTGCATCTGACAACTGCCTCTCAAACTGACCTTGTTTATTATGTCTGATGACCTTCCAAACCCCTGGCCATGGCATGCTGACCGCAAATCAGGCAAAAGCAAGTGCCTATGGTCGCACTGACCTGCTGTAAAACTCCGATCAACACTCAAATTTGAAAACAACAACAACAATCATCATTATCCGATTTGACTCAGTAACTTCTACGTCGAGACAATCGCTGCTGCCGCCGCCGCCTCTTTTCCGTGCAAACAAAAATAACTGCTAGAATAACAAAAACAATAAAAATGAAAACTGGCACAATATTCTGTGTTAGCTTTCAAGCCGGTAGCAATGGCACCACTGAACAGCTACAATGGCAATTATTGTCGCCGGACGATTAAATGTAAATATATGTCTGGCCAATAACATGGGCAAATTTGAGCCATCCATTGAGTCCCTTGCCATCCTCAGAATTATGGATCTTCGTGATCGAAAGCTGCATGGAAACACGATATAGGATCCGCAAGCCCCCGAGAGATATTTCTAAACCCCAAGGAGATCTCTTTTCTCGTCTAATGAAGTAGATTTTATGACATACACATAATCTATTGCAAACTCGCATTTTTGTCGTTACAAAGCCATTTTCAAATTTTGTTGTTATTTTTATGTTTTTCTTCCGTAGTGTAGGAACTGGACTTGAAGAGATTTCCCCCCCACAAACTTAGCTTTCCCAGACTGCTTGTCAAAACCACTGCTATATCGTAATCACCCGATATAATCTTTCCTCTAATGATCAGTATGATTATGTTTTCGATGTAGCACATGCTGTATGATAGGGGCTGTCCACCATCTGGATAGTTTATCTTCTGTGTAATTTGCGGGCGGGGTATTGGGGTGAACCGGGGTGGGGGGAGGCAAGACATGACCGGTCCATCAGTCCCGCGTTATTCATTCATCCGCCCAGCCACCCATCACAAACTTGCACTGGGTGGGAAATCCAGAAATGGATGAACAATGAGACCGAATGCTTGATTTATCTTTCCTTTTCCTTTGCAATGCTTACGCCAAGCTTTGCTACATACAACATTCTCTTTCAGCTATTTTTTGAATTTACTTCAAGCCTTGCTGCGACCCCACAATTTAAAAAAAAAAAAAAAAAAATTTTGTCAATGACTATACATGCAAAGTGGAAGTTGAATCGACACCCAGATCTATTGGAAAATAACATACATGTATCCAGCTAAATCTTCGCGGCATATGAGCTTTTACGGACATGCGCGGGGTGGAATTCTTTAGATTTAGCAGGCCTTGTGTAGGGGGATACATAATAATATAAGGTCAGAACATAAGCAATTATACTGATGTAAAAGCTGTAATTTGGTATGAAGAATGCGTCAGCATGTGGAAAAATTTCACTGGTAAAGGCAATCAAAAACTGAACTGGGAATGCCTGCCAAACATCTTAAACAATGTAAGATTAATCCTCACTTATTCCAGGTACACGTAAATGGTCCCTGGGGGAGAGTGGGGAAGTAATTCAGTTCTCAGAATAAATGCGATAAAAATGCATAATTATATTTGTTTCACACAAATGGCACATATCAAAATCCTTCTTTTCTTCCTTGTTAACCATTTGACTACTGACCCTGCTAAAGCTAGAGTTTCACAATTCTCTTTAAATTAAGATTCACTTATTTCAAATACTTTAAGTGCTAAATATGAATCTAAACCAAGATACTGATCTATATTTAAAAGCTGGTAATGGGGAACCAAAACCTATAATTGATAGAGCAGTAAATAGTTCACAACAATGCTGTTTCAGTACTCAAAGTGTTAAACTATCTACTGTTACAAAAACGAACTTATTAAAAAAAAAAAGCGTTTAAAAAAGCGTCAAAAGAAAGAGGTAAAATATTCCAAACCGGGCAGACAGACTCAGGGAAAGATTTCGAAAGCACACAAAAAGACTAACCACCCAGACATTAACTGGGAACGGTGATTACATGTATGTACCGGCCGTGTCCTCCAGTCTGTCTGTAATTTACTGAGGTGACATGACATGGCTCTTCCGGCAGCCGGGTAAGGACCAATCAATAGTGTTAAAGGCACCAGGCTTAGCTGACCACGCGCTTGGTCACGGGTGCCAAATGTTGACGTGGTGGTCAATAAATGACTGACCAATGACCAAACTCTTCACAAACCCAAACCCGCTTTTCAAATACCTACACTAATTTTCAGTAATATCTGCGATCTGTGACAATGTTACTAACTTAAATATGAAGTAATTAAATTAAAAAAGAACAATTTCAGCAACCGAGTGATAAATATATTCCTAAGTACAACTAGATCAGTTCTAGTATGCACCAAATTGTAGAGTTGCAAAACATTATGTTAATTTTACAACCTAGTTAATGAGTACTGATTTTTTAGGAGCGTTCAAATTTTTCCTGAATCACAACAATTTTATAGCATCAATAACAAATTTTGCGCGTCACAACTATTTGACAGAACTTTCAGTTTGTCAGTTGCGTCTAACATACCCTAAGCTGAATAATACACAGAATAAAGCTCCCATCAACATTTTTATGCCTCGATTCCGCGAAATCTTGAATACTTTGTCATGGCTCCAAAACTGCCGGATTCAGTATGTCAAATACCGGGAAAAAAATGTCATCTTGTCATTTTACCTCAAAATTTCGATACACCTGGAAAACTGAAACTGACAATGTCGCATTTTCAAAGTTGCAAACGTCAAGTTTATTATGATCATTATTGTTTTTCGATTATCTGTTCCGACAAAGTCAGAAAATTGATTCATCTGCTTCATAAAATAACTGTCGACAATAAATCATTCGCAGTAAAGAGATGGTAGGCTCAACACTTGTATACCATTTCGTTCACAGTTCAGGGGCTGGACAGAAGATAGGGACATTCTATCACGAATTTTCGCTGATACAGTCACACACCCTGGGTGTCAATAATACTGTGTAAGATTCAACATGTCATCATCCGAGACACAGAATACCGAGCCGGACCATTCCTTCTTTCACTATATGTCCACAACTTGCGCGCGTATAAACATGGTGAGCACTACTCACAGAGCTCTGTGTTACTTGTCTTTTTCGTTCAATTATGAAGGGGTGTGGTGCGAACTGTTGCACTGTTGACATGGATGATACGCGTGCAAGTCGACGGACGGAATTTGTCGGACTGAACCGTGTCGGTATCCCGTGTCTCGGATGCCATGAGGAAGATATATTACTGTGTGTTTGTAATAATGATGAAAACATATCAGTTGCTGATCCATCAGTTTGTTCGTTCCCGCGTGGATAACATGAACAGAAATATTCCTTAACTCTCTCTGACTGATTCTCTCTCTCATATACACCCACACCCACACTCATTCGTTCATTCGCCCCTCTCTCTTCCCTACACTTACACAATGCCTGGCTGGACGACATTTTGCGATCCGTTCTGGTGCTGACAGTTTTTCTATGTATATTTCAACGCTGGAATCATCGTTGATCAATGCGTTTTAAGTGAAAATTGTTACGAGAGATGGGTGGTACTTAATCTTTATATGGGAAACCTGCATGATGATAATAATAATAACAAAAATAATAAAATTTGGTCTACATGAAATGCCAAAACAAGAAGATCAGATGCTGCACCAAAACACAACAAAACAAAACAGCGAGATTGTTAAGGAAATGATGGGAGAAAGACAGCAACGAACAAAGTGAATAGAATATGAGAGAAACGTGATACAATGAGCTACAGACAAAATGTGTAAAGAATAAGTACAAAAAGGGTATAAAATACAGATACGGCACGGAATCGGCATGATGTCGCAGCCACCCAGGTTGGAAATTTTCGGGCATAATGATGGTTCGGACAAGACTTACTTTTGTGGTAGTGGCAAACGATATCAGACAATGATCTAAATTGGCAAAAAAACCAAAATTTGATATTTTGAGCCCTATCATGTTTGACAGATTTTCTCAGCTATGGCGGCTGCTCCACATTACAGCCTTTGTGGAGTCGCCAGATTAATCATGGACTGGACAACGAACCACACGAAAGCAAAAAAAAAACAACAAAAACGACCGTGTGTCGAGACAAAGATGAGGTGATAGAAATTTAATGTTATACGACACACTTTACTTACCTTTGGATCAAACCGATCATCTGCATAAGCATCCGGTATATTCAGTGTCTGGAAGATGGTTGAAAAAAAAGAACACAACATTGATAGAGACCAATATAATCATTTTTAGAAGTGCACACTGACAGCAAACTGTCCTTGCACCGAGTAAACAATTTTGCTACACTATCAATAATTTAGTTTGGACGTGATTTATAATACATCTACTGATTTGGTAAGCTTTTCAAGCACATGGAAAGAAGAGGTCATAAATTATTGAGGCCCATCAATGAAAAGGTTCATGTTTCAGCAGTGAACAACAAAAACATAAACCTATTTCGCCAAAAAGATTTGTTCATTTCGTCTGTTGTTCTTTTGGAATCATCTCCCAGTTTCTAAAAAGAAGACAATCTCGATTTTATAAAGCATGCCAATAGCAACGTAATGAAAGAAATCTCATGACTGTGAAGTGTGGCTGTCACTGACTAATGACTGACTGTCTGCCTGACTTTCTAATTCACCCACGCATAATCACCACCACCTCTACTATACAGCGCACTTTAGCGTATAAGCTGGTACATGTACTACAACAAGAGTCCCTAACCTCAGTTTTTAGAACGTTTGGTCTTTCGATCCCGAACACAGAACTGATGTAAAGGAAGTTGACAATCGTCAGTTCAGCATACCGTACTAACGATAATCAGGGCACAGACCATTTTCTTTTCAGTAATATTTACGGTGAATATTATGGAATCCATACACTCGCCAAAACAACAACAACAACAAAAAAAAGATCTCTGTTTGATAACCATGCCCAATCAAATACACCAGTCTTGCCTTATGAAGTTCACGGCGCCCCACCGCGATCAGACAAAGATAGTATACAGACTGCCTCCCGACACCCCATTTTGAAGTCCCACGCCCCACCAAAATATTGCCATGCCCTACCGCTGGGGCATGTGCCTCACTTCGAGAAACACTGCTCTATACGCACCAGAAACCAAGCTCGTGCGTTTCAAGGGGGGGGGGGGAGTGTCATAATATGAGTTAATGTGAGTTACACAACTTGAGTCTGGTACCTATTTCATGTTCTGTGTGCTAATCGCCGAGCTGGGCATTTAATGGGCATAAAAACATCGGGCTAGAAGACTAATTGAAATCGCATCCTTGTAGGCCGACTATCCCCATTGTGTAACTTAAATGGAACTCCTCCCTTTCAAATTAACAGTTCATGAAAGACCGATAGAAAATGGGCTATGCATGTATTTTTTATGAAGCTCCTTTTTTTTGTCTGAATTAAAACTAAACGGTGCAAAAGTCACTAATTACAATACTGCGTGGTTTCGAAAGCGCGCGATCGATTTCGATGAATGAGACCTCAGTTTTGTGGCACACATTCCATTAATGAGCAGTTATTCCCAAAGGCAACAATTACAGTCATTAAGTCATGTCAATACTTACCTCACCCGTAGCAGCAACGTAACCCGTGATACCAATGTTGATGGGAAATCGGGGCTCATGAGGGCTGGAAAACAAGAAATCTCAGTTAAACAATATCACAACAACGGTATTTTTTTCCCCCTGCCATATGGTTAGACAAATCGCGACCTCAGTTCTTGATTGTTCCAATTCCACTTTTTGCACAACTGAGAAATCCAACGTTAGACGTTTGCAACCTTAATATCATGATAAGAAGTTAGAATAAAAAAAATCTAATCAGACCTGTGGAGCAGTCTGATAAGTGCCACAACGCATTTTAAACAAGTGTCAAAGTGTGCACCTGTTATAAGTCTACCTCTTCTACACAATAAAAAATATCCAGTCGTTCAGAAAATTGAAATGAACAAACAAGAACTAAAGTCGTAAAATATTGACACTCAGATGAGGTTTTTTTTGTATGTGTGTGTTGTTCTTCCTGTACCCACAATCAGTTTACAGAAGTATTTCTGGACCGACACAAAGTCAACGAGTGAGACAGTCATGTGTGTCTGAATTCAATGCTGCAACTTTTATTTTATTTTTTTTTAAACAAGAAAGCTGATGGAATCTGACAAAGTGTTCAGGATAAACGGCAGTATGGGACAAATGTGACGGATCCAGCAGTGAGATAACATCCATTTTACGTAATTATTTCATTTTAGCGCCCCAAAACATAATGCATTTAACTTAAGCATGACGCATATTTTATTCTCGCCCACTCCACAACATTGAAGACTGGAAGTCACATGCACTGTATTCTCATCCATAGCACCGACTCAGTTAGATCTAAATACATGACACAAAACTGCACAGAGCTCACTTTTCCTAACGATCCCATCCATCAATCACTGTACGGCCCTTATCATAGACCATACACAATGTAGATTTTTTTGTCACTCCATCCAGTTTTGTGTGGTGTGTACAACCTGCTCTTATTAATTTTTGTAAAGAAGTCGTCCCATTAGAAAGATAATGTTCTAACTCTCTTCTATCAACTTTTGACAAACTGATGATTGAAGTTTCGTAGTGCTCATAGCTTTTAGAGACACGACTTTTTTGTTTTGTTTTAGTAATACTTACACATTACACACCCAATTCGCTTGATACTTTAACACGCAACCGAGAAGGCCTATAGAAGTAGTGTGTAGTGTGTAACTCAGTTCAGCCAACAAATGAAGAAAGAACCTTGTCATTTTAAGGGGACGACGTGCTGATGATTTGAAAAATAATAACAACAGCCAAGAAACATTAAAGTTTAAACCAAAAGGTTCTTAACCCGTGGCATTTGGAAAAGGGCAAAATGTTCAAGGGGTCCATGAGATCAACACCGCCTCGTTCTCTGCAATGTTTTTCTTTCTTCACAGCAACTCGCGAATCGTGCCCGCGGCATTTCACCTTTAATATTTGTGGATCACGTATGATTAAAGCCTTGGCCACACGAAATACCTGTCTTTTGATTTGGTCGGCAAGTTGTGTAATTTGGATTCCCTAAATGCCTCTAATGAAACAGCCTGTAAAATGAAAGGTCAGGGCACGGGCATTTCTTGCAAAGGATTTAAGGAAATTGCAGACAGGAACACGAACGAACGGACAGACAGACACACAGACAGACAAGCATATGGATGAGCAGGAGGGAGATCAATAGGAAGATAGACAGAAAATAGACAGACAGAAAGACAAATGAATACATAGCCAGAAAGGTAAATAACCTAAATTTAGAGAGATCAATCGATAGTCGACAGTAGACATGGAAGGAGACCGACAAACAGACTAACAGACGGGCAGACAAACAGGCGGACAGACAGACAGTCAAACGGACAGACGGTCAGACAGACACATAGACGGACAGACAGACAAACGGACAGGCAGACGGATAGACAAGAAACAGACAAATTACATCCAAGTGCCCAGATAATATCAACTACGCACCCTTCTCTGTTATATGAGTCGTCGTTGTCAAAGTCAGATGGCTGGAGATCGTAGACTTGGAAGAATATACCCTGTTGACGGACAGAGAATCATAAACATTAGTCTGCTCCATGCAATATGGAATAGGGTGTATGGAAACTTAAGGACAGTATCAGGAACCTTCACTTGTAATTATCATTCCTTTGGGACAACCTTCTCCCCCCCCCCACCTCTCTAATAATTATAACCCCAGAATATCTTTATAGCCAGTGACAAGTCTCATGAAAAAATGACGTCTAACTGAAACAAACCAAAACAAAGAGCGCTAATAACAATAATAAAAAAAAAAAAAAGACAACAGTAACAATTGATAAAAACACAATAGCTACACATAGTTCACGGCTGTTTTTTTTTTTTTTTAACTTTGGGGGGGAGGGGGGGGGGGTAGGGGCACAGGATTTCCCTAGACGCGTGGACAACACACAAAACTCAATAAAACGATCTGTTGGGCCCAAGTCCTGATTCGCTCAGCTCTGCGACATATCCCACGAGACATGGCCTGCCACATTATGATAGTGGACAATGTTAGCTGTTCCATTTGCCGCTGCCCATATAGTCATATCAACGTCGGAATACAATGATCACGATGCCTTATTAACTCCGAATACTGTGCAAATGATGAATCTATTGATGGACCAAGTGTCTGCCAGCCTATCTGCTTTTCGATGGGCTATAATTTCTTTACACTTATACTTCAATATTTTCATACTTTTTAAATAAAATTATTACATTTTTAAAGATATATCTATGTATTATAATATAAAGAAGGTAAACAATATATTATCACCTACTTCCAAAACAGAAAAACATCCATACGCCCACAGAGAGAGAGAGAGAGGAGGGAGAGAGAGAGAGAGCGAGAGCGAGAGAGAGAGAGAGAGAGAGAGAGAGAGAGAGAGAGAGAGAGAGAGTGAGAGAAAGAGAGAAAGAAAAAAAGAAAGAGAGAGAGAGAGAGAGAGAGAGAGAGAGAGAGAGAGAGGTGTGAAATTTTATTATGGTTGATCAATAATAAGTAAATACACCACCTACATGACCAATGGCATACAAGCATATCTGCAAGTCAAATGACATCTAGATATATCTTAGGGGTGTAAATGGCATTTGAAAAAATTCTCTGAAAATGAATCGCCAGGGGCCGCGTATTTCCCCGCTTGGCTCGGCCTAGGCTATTTTCGTGGGTCAGATTCTCGGACTAACGATAGTGAAGGAAACTCGTCCGTCAGAGAATTTTTCTCTGAAAATTCGTCGTACAAATAGCAAAACAATGTCGTGACAATAGTATTAATGTAGTTGTGAAATTAACTGTTTTTATTCGTAGTTTTTAGGTTTCGATTTGTTACTGTTGAAAAAATATATTATCAGTGAATAAAGAAAACAAAAACAACCTGAAATAACTAAAAATAAGGATGGAGTTAGCTCTAGATCTAGGAATTTACCCTCAAAATTCAACAAAATGAAAAAATCTGAAATCAGAGAAAATCTGAAAGATTTACACCCCTGTTGTAACATCTGCATGACCTATGACCACTGGCATTTAGGGACATTTGCGCGTCAAATGGCATTTAGATATATCTGCAAGACCTATGACCTGTAGGTATATCTTCGTGACTATTGACTTACAGACACACAGACTGCACGTTAAAAAACATCTAGATATATCTGCATGGCCTATGACCTGTAGGTATAACTGCATGAACCATGACAGGAAATCTTAATGACTGGTCGATAGATCTGCATGATCAATGGCACTAAGATAAACCTGTATTATCACCTAAATATTATAAAAACCACAGAAAATCTGTGAGGTCGCAGCAAGGCTTGAAGCCAAGTCAAAATATGGAAAGAAGAAAAAGTTGTATGTAGCAAAGCCTCGTGTAAAAAATCATACATAAACGAAACAATAAAATACAATGGAAAAGGGAAGACGCGTTTTATTGTGTTGTTTCTGCATTATTTCTTATACAAGACTATGCTACATACAAACTTTCCTTTTTGCCACATTTTGATTGAATGATCAACGACTTGTTGATTCCCGTGCATGTTCAAAATGTAAATATGCCTAGACCACTACTGAAGTGCAGAAAGGGTACACTTTGCTTCAGCAATGCCCTACCTGAGAAGCATCCTCCACCAGAAGCACTTGGCATCGCTCACATTGCAACAGTGACTGAGTGTGCATCATAATCTTGTGGATCAGGTTGGCCACGTTGCTTTGCTCTTCAAAGATGACACGGGCCAGATCCAACAGAACCTGCCAGACAAAGAGATGTTAAAAAACAACAACAACGTTATTTTCATTCATTCAATGGTTATCAATGGGATCTCAGATTCCTGCACTAGGCCCAGGGCTTGTCTATTGACACTGATATTTCTGTAATCTGGGATCCTTGTTTACAGGCGATCACAGCTATAGACTTTTGCATGCCATATTCTGATTCTCAGCTCATAGTTCTTTTATTATTATTGTGGGGTATTTTCCATATTCTTGTATGTACATTTTTGTCTTTTCGAGAAAACGAGGATCAAAACTTTGAAGAGTTGTGTAAAATCAGTGACCAACATTGCGTCAAAAACGCATAGCTCTACCTCGAAAAGTTTTAACCGATTGGAATATTACTTATACATAGTGAAATCAGGAGTGAGAGAACCATTTTCATGACAAAAATCTCAAAATCAGCAAAGTGTCGCATATAGCAATATGGTGAGTATCCCACGATATTACAATATATCCTTTCATTTTAAGTACATACACCAGCGCGCCATATTGTAAGACATAGTAAACCAGTGTAAGTCTACAATTTACGTAAGTATAAAAAAAAAAAAGAAAAAAAAAAAAAGAAGAAATGACTCATTGCAAAATAAGAACAGCCCAAATCTACCTGCCAAAGTATAGTTTTTCAACTGCATAGAGCTATTTAAATGTGCAAAACTGAATACTACTCAATGAAGGAAAGTTGTTCGTCACATCGAAGTTGTGTGATATGTCATGTGTACACATTTCTTTCTTTTGTTTCAGTTTATTAGAATTAGTCCCCTTGATTTAACAATGGCCATTGTTTTTGTCAGTGTGCACACGAAAAGTCGGACGCAAACTCATTAATATCGACCATAATGCGCCTTAGCCCACGCCAATACCGATTTTCAGCCTCATTTCTTTATTATTGGTGAAGATGTGACTGTTGGAACAGCCACATGCACTGTTATAGCATGTAATTATCTAAATAGATCCACGAAATAACAGTGTGCACACACGGACAACAAAAACCCTCGAAAAGAAAATAAACTGATTTAAAGTGAAAAAAAAAAAACGATCTTCGCATTTTTATTGCCCAAAATCGAATAGTAAATTCTTTATCTTTATGAAATGATGTGTTTTAAACCTCTAAGATACCATTATTGGTCACCATTTAATTGACAGTTCATAACAGGGTACAAACACAGGTAGATTTGGGCTGTTCTTATTTTGCAGTGACTCAAATATATGATAGCAGACTGGAGAATTCAGGATAAACATGTACATTTTGATTTCCTATGTACAGGATTACCGGCGCTCAGGTTGATCACAGTAATGCAAAGGCTATAATTATGTATTTCAAAGTGAGCAAACAGACATTGCGGTGGATCAAATTTCCATGCGATGAACTGAATTTACTCAATAATTTGCATGAAAGACATTTTGATGGTACAGGTGAAGCCTTCGGTGAAAGGAAATATTACACTGACACTTTGTGATGTTCAACTCCGAACCTACTAAGGTTGTACGTGGACTCATTTAGTGCCAAGACCAGGACAAGAAAAGACAGATCTGGTTGAGATGTAATAGAAAAAGGAGAGCAGAAGAACCCTCCACTGTCTCTTGCCAACGAATCACAACGTGATGTCGAGATAAGCACATAAGCTACGAACAACAGACAATAGATCAAATGGAAACAAACAGCACAATGCATGCTGCTCGAAAAAGAGAAATATGACTCATTACCACTTTAAAACACATGTCTTTTGTCTGGGTGTAAGGAAAAACGAATGGTTAAATATTAACACTGTATAATTATTCTCTGTCCATAACCAAATATCGATCAGTGATAGAAAAAACATGCGTTAGCGCGAAAAAGGCAATGACCTGCCCAAGTCTGAGAGGGAGAGAAAATAGAACAGTTATACTGAAAACTAGACAAGTTGTTTTCCCCTCCGTCTGCCTTCTTGTTTATACCAATTTCCGATACTGTATCAATGGAAACAAAATGATAAAAAACTTGAGAAAAAGACAGAAAGACAGACAGACAAGCAGACGGACAGACACCAATATGGAAATGGACGCAGCTGGTTGATGGGTTACTATAATGAATCTATGTTATAAATTCTATTACACGCATCCATCATAAACATCGAAAACAACTCGTTTATTCTCTTTTTCTGTCCAACTATCAGCGTCTGAGACCAATTTAGGACAAAATCCAGTGTCTACGTCGCATAGACTCGGCTGAACCAAGATAGATCGAATGTTCTAGCCAGAACGTGAGTGATATCTACCCCCAGAGTGTCTGTGTACACACAAACATAAGCACGCACGGGGAGAGAAACACGAGTACTGAGAGAAGGCCGTGAAATTGTCGCCTTTATGAATCTCCTGGCTGTCCAGGGGGCGATGGCGGGAGCTGATCAAACAAAGCCTTTAGGATCTCACGGGAGAAAGAATGGTATGTAAAGACAGTGTAGCTTCCCAGTAACGAGCGCAGTTTGTTAACAAGGAACCATTGTGTGAAGGAAGAAGATGGCAAACATTTGGTAGTGTAAAAAATCGATGTCTTCTTGACAACGCTGGTGTTTTTTTTCTTGATTTATCACGTACAAAGTTTGCCCTTGAATGTTGGTGCAAAAAGGCATTCTTGTATGTCAGTGGATAACCACAGTTCAAAATAAATATAATGCGCATGATGCAAATGCCATTCTCATAAAGTCATAATTCCGCTCTGCTTTCCGAGAGATGTTCAGACCTCCATTTATCCATTCGTATCTTGTCAATCATCCGCTTGCCACCTATCAACTCTTCAATCCACCTATTTCTCCCTCTGCCTCTCTATCTATCTGTTTGTCTGGGTGCCTATATGTCCGCCTACCTGTCTATCTATCCACCAAACATCCACTCACTCATCTCTATCGTATCTGTTTGTTTGTGTGCTATCTGTCCGCTCGCCTTTCTATCTACTATCTACTATCTATCTATCTATCTATCTATCTATCTATCTATCTATCTATCTATCTATCTATCTATCTATCTATCTATCTATCTATCTATCTTCCTACCCATCCATTCATCCACCCACCGACCCACTCATCATCTATCTATCTATCTATCACTCCGTACGTCTGTCTGTCCTTGTGTTTGCATGCACGTCCCTCCAGCGTGTAACCCGCTTCTCAACATAAAAATCTGTTTGTCTCCACTTAATTTAACGACAAAATTGGCCGACACGGCAATTAAACCAACTTATTTATTTACATGTCAATAAACTGATCTGAGCATAACACTGTAATGTACTTGCTGGCCACATAGTAACACATGGAAATAACCCTGATGTGATGGATGACAAAGACTTGCCATTAACTCCATCAGCATTCCGTCAATTTTTGCCTTCGCATTCCTTTCGCTCTTTTTTAAAAATCCAATTACAGTAACAGTTCGTTTGTCCCTCTCATCGATTTCTTCCCGTTTTCCTCCTCTTCTTTCAGCGTTTCTTTCCCCTTCGTCTTCAACATCTTTCATTCTCTCTCCCGACATCATCTTTCTGAACAATCAAGAAAACGACAACTACTTATAAACAAAATCTGAAAGCTAGCAAAACATCATCTCCAAGCTCTAATAAATCCCAAGGAAAACTGAACTCAATGTGAATATTTTCCAAATTCCACAAACAAATGGAATCATTATTCATTTCCCTAGACTCTCGCCAAATATCTCACAAATTGATCCCGATGGCAGAAAGCAATGGCTGACCTCGTCGTCCAAAATATGATCCAAACAAGCAATTCCTTTCCATTCATTCTCTGAACTATTAATGGCAGCATTTGTTTCGTCGTCTAAACAAACGGACAGTGGACATTAGCGAGCAGGTTCTTCATTACATTCTTCAGTCTGACATGCAAAACATGAACAAAAATAAATCGTAATACACGGAACAAAAAACCTGCCATTTATTTCGCAAGAATTGTCAGGATAAAAACTGTCACGGAAACAACGAGTTTTTTTTTTGTACAAAAAATGACGATAATTTATTCTTCGCAAAAAAAGAACGACAACAACAACAGCCAAGTTAAACAAGCAAACAAAGACACCGCCAATCTTGAAATGCATTCACTTTCATACAGATTCTGATATAGGGCTGGCAATACCTTCCTCTCCTATCCAGGCTATGGAACAGATTTAAGACAGGCTAGCATTCATCGTTTCAACAGAAAATGTCAATGCGATAGGACACAGAAAAATATCGATCGCTCTCTATAATCATCTATAGGAGGATGCACACACATTGTGTTTGTCCCTGTCCCTTGTATAGTCTTTCGTCTGGCCTGCCTATCGCATATCAATTATCATCTCCTTTTCTTCCTCTGTGTCTTCCCCTCCCTTCCTGTCTCTCCTCCAGCGAACCTGCACCCACAATATCTCCATCCTTTTTTTTTCACACCCAAGGAAAACATATTAAAATGTTAAAATGGAGTACACTACTTAAGGTCCTTTTTTGTTTTGGTTTAATTATTGACGGTGCTGCCAGGAGACAATATAATTTTCTACATTGTCATATTTCTCTTATTTTTACACTTTGCTATATAATTATGCATATAATATTATATATATATAGAGAGAGAGAGAAAGCGACATACACACAAATACTGTCAACAGCGACAGAGACCGACCGACCGTCAGAGCGAAAGACAGACAGACAGACAGACAAACTAACAAACAAACAGACGGACAGACAGGCCAGTGCAGTACACAAACAAATAAATCACCTGCTAATAATACGAACCAGTAGACTACATCACACCATAAGCGCCTTTCGCCTTCATGCACGGAAACAAAATTAAAACAAAACAAAACATTTCTGAAAAAAAATATTTTGAAAAAAAAATTTGATCAGAACAATTCCTAGATAACGAAATTTCGAAATACTCCTTGAACTGTTGGCATGTCTTCCCGGGATGTTTTGAAATTGCAAAATAAAATAACTGCAAACCAAATGAACAATAAGTTCCATTTTTTACAGCTCACCCCGCGACCCCGGCAGATACAGACCGCATCTCTGGCAAGGTAACTGATTAGAATCTGATAAGAATAACAGCACCGACAATCTCGATTATTCCAAGTTTATCAACACAGCACGCGGAAGCACATGACCTCTTGTTGTGGGATCCTGCTTAAACAAACAAAGGTTGTGCGATATGTGCGAAATAAATTAAACACAGGTCACGATGTCTTGTTTATGCATTTTTTTTTTTATTGCATACAACGTCAACTCAATCAGACGGAAACAGTGAGTGAAGTAATGTATGAATTCTTTAAACGCTGGTTCTGCTTATCTTTGACAACGAGGAAGCATAATAATTGAAATTCAAACATCTTGCGAAAAGTTGTAAAGGGTATAGAATATCGTGGGGTATTTGCCACATTGTTGTATGCGACATTTTGCGGATTTTGAAGTTTTTTCTATGAAAATGGTTATCTCACACATTATGACTGTGTAGGCGTCATTCCAATCGGTTAAAAACTTTCGAGATATGTGTAGTTTGTGATGAAATGTTGTCCTCTCATTTTACACAACTCTTCAAAGTTTCGATCCCCGTTTTCTCGAAAAGACAATGTATGGAAAATACTCGATGGTTATGTAATGCTCCCAAGAGATTTAAATGTAACAAATCCACTTGCTAAAGAGCTTCTAATCATATTTCATAATCTCTTCCAATAATTATGCAGGGAGGAATGAGAGGGTTTGCATGCTGGAAAAAGAACGCCAATAAGCGCGTCACCAGGGACTCTGATAGCGCTACTAATGATAGTCATTATCGCTGTTTGTAATCTGTAACATATGGACGGACAAAGTAGCCAGAAAACAGTCAGTGATAAGTCACTCTTGTGAAGGTCAGTGCGAGCAAAGATACTAGATACAATAAGATGAGACAGCTGGCGCGTTTAGCGTGCACAAATTCGCACCGCCAGCTAGCGGCGAATACTTTATGCACAGTGCCGTATTTTACAAGGCTAAGACAGGGAAGATATTGAATTTTGTTCACTGCTCAACCACCGCTGTAGGTCTTGATTGAAATCACGTATTTTGTATTAAAATTCAATCGCTGTCTGGCTTTTTTTTTTTTTTTTTAGACGTAGTAGCACTGTAACAAACCCGCATCATTTAATTCATCGTTATATGAAACATTCTTTTCATGCAATGCGTCATGGGCCGGAAAACTGTGTGCACAAATTTTTTAAAGAGATGGAGCAGGGACTGTCTCATCTTACTGTGTCTAGTACCTTTGGTACAAGGCAATACCATTGCAGCCAGGAGTATGTTTTGATTAACATCCATACGTTTCGTGACGTAACAAACTCTTGACACCAAAATAACCAAAGCAAAAGAAAACCCCTGAAAGTTTGAGAAATCCCAGTAATTCCAAGAATTCAAGTGATCAAACGATTTGGCCGGCGAAGGACTATCATGCCACTCTTCTTCAAATTATTTAGCATTTGCCAGCTGCTAAGTGTCACGACCTAACAGGTTTCTGGCACTAAAGTTAATTTATTGCCTCACAAAAGCCAACGCGGACAAACTGATGTCGAAGTGTGTGAGATAAAAATACCCACCCAAACTGTAAACATCCTGAGCTTCTCCGATCCTCCTGCATCGATCTTAGTAATTAATACTGACAGAAAGTGTCCACAACAAATCCACGAACTGGTTTATTTAGTAAAGGACGTTGTCCCAATCTTGATCATTTTTGATGATAAACTCTACAACTGTGTTACTGTACTCTACACAGAGAGCCTTAAATGCATTTTACCTCTGTGCATCAGTAAGAAATGTCGGGGGGGGGGAGAGAGAGAGAGAGAGAGAGAGAGAAGAAAGAGAGAGAGAAGAGAGAGAGAGAGAGAGAGAAGAGAGAGAGAGAGAGAGAGAGAGAGAGAGAGAGAGAGAGAGAGAGAGAGAGAGAGAGAGAGAGAGAGAGAGAGAGAGAGAGAGAGAGAGAGAGAGAGAGATGGGTCTTTCGTCATTTGTAGGGATGTTGAGCAGAGGAAATACATAATATTTCCCAACAGTATCCAACAGCGCAACGTTTTAGTTATTCATTATTCTTATTTAATTATTTTTTTTTGGTTCTGTTTTGTTTATTGGTTTATTTTCAACAGAGAGGCAACACAAGAAATTTTCCAATTCACACAAACCAACGCATTGCACTAGGTCGTGCGAGTATCCCCCCAGGCTTGTTACTCCTGCCAATATGCTTAATATCGGCTTGCATTCTATTAGCACGTTCCGTTCAGCAAACAGATGTCTTCAATCTCGCTTTACTTGAGTGTGCTTAAATGGAAAGGTAATTTTTGCCAGCTGCTAAGAATGGAACACGGTGCACCACACTGAACCAGAAATGGAAAGCTGTTTAACAGTTTGTTTATGAATACACGTTTTGTGGGTGAAAATTAATATTAATATTCATTATGGTGAGAGGGGATGCCATTAAAGGGAATTTCTTAAGTTTTACGTATAGTTCAGCAGTTAAAGCGAACGTGGAATTTAATTTTCGTGAGCTATTTTTAAAGGACGATCACACTTAACGATTCCGTCGCTGAACATTAGGCAAACTGATGTGGTCTGTTCGACCCTGGATGAAATATTAAATAACGCGAGTTACACCCTTGAAAGAATGAATTACACACAAAAATAATCTGACCACATCAGCAAGAGTTCCATAAATAGCCTACCTTACCATAATAATAAAAGTGCATAATTTGCAGCAATGATGGAAAGCTGACAGGTCGGTGACAATTACTGTCTAGACGGTCAGTCAAGTTCTCCAACTTAAATGGACATAACAGAACAAACTAACAAAACAAGAACAAATATTGAACCAAAGACCCGGCGCACGTGAAATCTGATCTGTTTGGGAAATCACTGGCTACAGCAACTACGTTTTACTTCCATGAACATTAACAAACAAAGCGCCGCTAACGGCATTAAACAGGAACAGCAACAAGAAGCAACAGATATTTATTTGTCATGATATGCATTTCGCTGTTTATTTTTCTAAGGAGTCTCATACCTGAAGCTCTTGTCGAGGCCCGTTAACAGCATCATTCGAAATCATTAGTCTCATAGAGGACTATTAAAAGATTAATTTAAAACGAAGTGGTTATTTTCAAGGCATGCCTTGGAACTAACGCCAGCGTTATTTTCAAGGCATGTTTCATTGACCAATCAGAAGCTGTTTCAGTATTTCTAAACGTGGAGCCTTAGACTGTGCATTGTCAGACTGATATGTAACGACGTGAGGGTCTAGTCAGTTTGTATCATCGAGGCCGTAGGCCGATGTTCGTCTGGGTAGTAGTCAGATTGACATATCAGGGAAAGCCGCCGGGGTAGCTATGTATTGTTTATTGGACTCAAGGTATGCCTTGGAACTAACGCCAGCGTTATTTTCAAGGCATGTTTCATTGACCAATCAGAAGCTGTTAAGGTATGCCTTGAAAATAACGCTAGAGTTAGTTTCAAGGTATGCCTTGTAAATAACGCCTTGCAATTTAAAATCATTAATTCCCCTTCAAAGAACTGCAATGGTCACTTTTACATCGCGCTCCTCCTTAACAGAAAAAAAAAATTAATTAAACAAACAGTACTGAAAACATACAGAAAGAATGAATATTTCACATGAAAAAAAAAGAAGATGGAACAACATTAAACGAAAACGAAAGGGCCGCTGCAAGCCGCTGACGAAATTTTGAGCGAGAGACGGGTGGCAGGGAGCAAAATGCCGACAATTTCAGATACTGGGAGAAACAAATGCCAAAAATAATCAAGTCACTGACAGAAGGATCGAAAATAGATGCACGGCCACAGATGCTGAATGACAGGTTAAAATTGTCCCTCCATCTCGCAGTTCTCAAATCGTGAGCTGGAATTTGGCACCGAACGACGGTTTATTGCTCAAACTGAGGAATGTTTAAACAAACAGAAATGCACAACTGCTGCTCTTGTATTACTGAAGTCAACTAACACCAGTACGCGACCTTTGTCCTTGTTTGTTCCAATTCCACATTTTGGGCAACCGAGAAATTCGACGTTAAAAGTTTGCGGCTTTAGTATCATGATAAGGAGTGAAGAATAAATCAGAACTGAAACAGCCTGATAAAAACCAAAATGCATTTAAAACAATTGTGAAACTGTACATTTGTGTTACCTCTTGTATATATACATGTACTAACAGATCGACAGTGTTTCAGAAAATGGAGATAGAACAAACAAGAATTAAGATCCCGAGTGTGGGCCCTGACAGATCCATACACAATGGGTCTCAGACTCGGCAGCAAGAATTACAATGTGACATGTTCCAAAATGTACTACCATTGCAGTATCGTTGAATGCTCATCAACGAGAGGCGCCCGCCCCTCCAGCCTCCAGGTTTCAAAACCCTGGGAATAGTATAACTCGACTGAGAAAATCAACATCACAACACCGTACTGTCACAGTGATATGCGCCAAATCATATATGGGAATCTGGGAGATTCTGGTCTCGGAGGTCCAAAACTTGATTAAACACTGCGGGCCAAGAGCATGACAAACACTGCAGTAAGTTAGATCGGGAACTTCTTTCTGCTCATTAAACTCAAACAACAACAACAACAACAACAACAACAACAACAACAACAACAACAACAACCACAACAACAACAAAACTTGTTAGCCTCCGATTCATTTATCTGGCCAGAATGAATATATTACTTCATAACATTGCTATATTGTCTATGGACCCGTCTTTCCGCACAGATGAAACTTCAAATATTGCTCAGGAAGTGACTGACTCTAGCACAGCTTGCTCTCGCAACGGCATGTAGACAGTGAGCTCCTTGACCGGATCCAGATCGATAGAAAATGAGATTTTCCATAATTATATTCCTTTGAAATGAGGCACTAAAAAAAATCCCCACTTCCCACTGGGAATAAGAAGACATCACATATCATACAAAGCACTTTCATCCTAAGCTTAGGGCACAACATGAAATCTCACTACGCACGTTATCGACATAACACCTCTGTCTCCCATGACATGCATATTCTCCCATTTCTTGTATTTCCCACACTCTCATTTCTAACAGCTTGATCGATTAACTTCTTATGCTTAGCACAAAAGGCAATCTAATGACAAGAGCAAAATAAAGAGAAAACAAAACAAAGGAACGGTCGCTTCCCGATCATCTTCTTCGAATATATCAGTTCAATAATGGTCATTCCTTGTCTTGACGTAGGTCATAACACGGATATCCTCCTGGCACAATGTGACAAAGGCAGTGTGACATGGTATGGAAAATGCCGGCCTCTCGTGCATTTTCCATAATAAAAAAAATCATATTATTATAAGGTCAAAAGCACAATACAAAAGAATTGCATTTTGCCACAGTACTTTTTGCGAATGCCGACCTCAGAGCCAGCCCATGGTGCACATAACATGCCATTCTCCGGATACAGGGCCAGAAGAAGACCAAGGAAGACCTGGACAAGTGCCTTCAAAGAAGCTCTGACGTCCCACACGGCAGTAGGCCGAGACAGGCTTCTCAGCTGGCTGCAGACCGAATATTGTTTCTTCCTGCGATGCCATCGAAGGTACGAGCAGATTGAAACAACAACAACAACAACTGACAGAAACTAATGCAACTTTCATTATTGCTCTGAATATATCGCGGCACGGTATTACATGAATTATCCAGATAGCACAGTTTCATTCAAAATATCGAAAACTACTCAGTTCGTCCAACAACTTTTTTTTGGACACATTCTTCTTTCTTTTCCTTATATCAAAATTCTCACAACTGAGACAAGGGCCTGTCGACGTTGCTCCACGTTCAATAGATGACATTGATGTGAACATTGCCAGACAGAACAAAATCAATACACTTTTTGCAGGCATTTGACCTTTTGATCGGTGCATTTCCCATTTTCATTACCGTTCTGGCCTCAACACTGTGAACGTTTGGAAATTAAATCAGCCAGGTCGCACATCCTCTTTGTGCTGCATTAGCCACTTGTTTGGACGCAAAATGTATAAAGATAGCTCTTCAAAATCATGACAGGTAACTAGTCTTGCTTTGTTCTAGCTTTGTTACAACTTCTTTCAGACAATATAACTGAAAGAATAAACTTTAAAGTCAACCAACACCTGCAACGAAAAAAAAAAAAAAATCCGCGTCAATCTAAAAATTGTCAGGAAGAGGTGGGGGTGGGAGCTGAGAGTAGAACATAGTTTTTTTTGTTTATATTTTGTTTGTTGCCTTTTCTTCTTCTTCTTTTTTTTTAAAAATTTCAGCTTCTTCTGATATCCACCCACAATATGTCTGCATGTGTTAGCCACAAGAAGTATGGCAATGTGCTAAATGTGCTGTGAAAAGATGATACGAGATGATATACAGAATACGCACACAATTATACAAATCGCCTAGCAAAGGACTATTGATCTCCCAGCCTTTGTGATTCAGGTAGCCTGCAATGACCCTGCTAGCGCCACATTACCAGGACCAGCCTTTACCACTACCGGGGACACGTCACGGAAATAGGCATGAAACCTTGCTGTAATTTTCCCTTTCATAACTGCGATATCGTGGCACTGTACTCTTTCAAATTGTGAAGTTTCTTAGAACACACTGCCTTGAAATAAAATATCTCAGGTTACACATGTTTATTGACAATGTAAGCCTCTGCCACATACACTTATGTTATACCGTTCAAATTGTTTGTGTTTTAAGTCTGAGTTTGGGTTTTACGGCGCGTCGGCATGGTAACGGCCACTTTGCGCATTTCACGGTCTATTTGGGTACTTTATTTATGTTTGGTAGTCAGAGCTTCATCAGTTTAAATTTTACTAGTAGAATTAAATACTTCCGTGCGGATTTTATTACATTGGTAAATTCTCAAAAGTTGTTTTGTACGGATCTGAAAAGAATTTTGTAAATGTGTATAGGCGTTTTAAAATCAAGTTATATATATCTACGCCTCTTTCAGAAAGGACAAGACGCGCTCTGTGTCCACGTCAGAAAATAGTGCCCCCTTCGTATATGCATGAAATCTACATATCCAGTTAAAATATCCTTTATTGAGAGTTCAAATTGTAGTTTTGTAACCAAATAGTAATTTGAAACGTTTGGGACGGCAAAATGGATTTTTTCTTTATTGCCTGTATCACTACTTGTCATCCCCTGAGAGAAAGGCTCTTAAAATCTCCTTCCAGACTGTATGTCACCTGTCATGCCTGTCCATTAAACCGTTCGTAAATCGCGTTGATGTCTCCTCTATTTCCCATGTAAGTGTCAATTAATTATCCACCTGTCCGCTGGTAGTTCCATCTCTCTACCTGAATACGATCGGTTTACACGCCGTTGACCTTGTCACAAGTTTGTCAGGCTGCCCAAGCATTCACCTCTCCTTTCTTCCGTCATTCCACTCATCTAATCAATGACTGATTCATCCACACCATTATCTCTCTTTCCGTCCGACTATCATCGCCGCCACATGATCTCATTTCCATTCAGCTTCATACTGTCAATATATTTAATATGATCTATCCGATCATAATGATCGATTACACCTATTCCCTCCTCGAACAATAATCCCCCCCCTCCCCCCCTTTACTTCATAATGATGCAACGCCAAGAATCTACACATCCATTTATAACCTGAAACCGCATAGGCAATCTAGAAATATAAAAAGAAACGATGGAATTCAAGTTCACAATCATGGAGGCCTATCAGTTGAAACCAAAATGTCTTCAACAAGGGATCACCAGGCAATGGAACAAAATAGAACGTCTGAGGCAATAAATAACATCAAAATCTCCACTTACTACTGGTAAATTGGTTATTCGAAGGCAAAAGCGAGGACGGTGTGTCTAATGACTAATGTCACTTCAGTACTTCTGCTGACTGTTGCAAACTGAAGGGAAATGCACCCGAAATGCTAATAGATAAAACCATAGGCATTTTTACCACCGTTTCCCCCTTGTTCGATGCGTGCTACAAGTGTGGGCGACTCAGATTGTGCAGACATGCATCAAGACAGACAGCTATACAGACAGACGGACGGACAGACAGACAGGCACACGGACAGGATATGTCAATCCATTCAACACGAGATAAACAGGCAGACATGCATTGTCAGACCGACACCTATACAGACACACGAACGGACGGACGAACGGACAGACAAACAAACGGGCAGACAGACAGACAGACATACAGATAGACAAACTGATCAGAATTTGTTATCCAAACTCAGTTGAGTAATGAGTACTTATTACAAAATCAATTAAAACAGGAGTGGAAAAAGAAACAAAACAAACCGAGTCCTCACCTGATTCCGCCTGTTCTCTAGCAAGGATCTCTCATACAGTTGTGCATTCTTGAGACCAATCCCACAGAAGGCCAGATAGGAAGCAAACACCTGGAGAAATAAATAAAACAAAGGAAATCTTAGCATAAGAAATGGAAAATATCAAACACAAATCCCAAGTTCAGGTCCAAGACCTCACCTCGTGTGGTTCAGGACGTCGTGCAGTTGTTAGTTTTTTTTTGTTTTTTTATTTTGTGTCTGAGTGGTCATGTTGAATAACTGGTAAAACCGCAAAAATTGGTGAAATATGCGACAGTCGGAGAAAGACAAAATGCACAGTAAGATGGTACAATCTCAACAACGTCCCCAGTAAACAGTATTTCGGCTAAAATAAAATAATAATAATAATAATAATGAAAAATAACAAAAAACTAATAACATACGCAGACCAAGAAAGAAAAAGTGAAAATGGGAAGAGAGAAATTCCTATATAGCACAGACTGTTGCCGAGAAAGGAGAACATCAAAACATCAGACCACTTATGGTTTCACCCGGTATGCCCTAACAAATGCTTAATCGCCAAAAACGCTTTCGTAATTTCTTTTTTTTTTTGGACAAACGAGTGTAATGTGTTAATGATAAACATGCCACTAACTAATTATTATTATCCATCGCTGGCAACAATCAATGGAAAAGAGTACAAGGTCTTCAGCATTGACAATCCATTCAATCTATTCGTCCGCCCGTCCATCCATCCATCCACCCATCCGTCCACCCATCTGTCCGTCCATTCATCCATCCATCCACTCGTCCATTCATCCATCCGTCCGCCCATTCATTCATCCATCCACCCGTCCGTCCATCCATCCATCTATCCGTCCGTCCGCCCGCCCATTCATTAATTCATCCATCCATCCATCCACCCGTCCGTCCATCCAACCATCCAGACAGTCAATCACCCATTACGGAGATTAATTATGACCAGCAGGTCAGAGTGACATCAGCAAGTACAATAAAGCAGAGCCCAGGCCACACAGTCATGAAAGAAGGGTAATCAGAACAACAAAAGACGCATTTCCTCAGGAAGTGCAAGACCAGTGACAGAATCACAATACAGCCACATGATAAACAGCGATAATTGCACCAACAACATCGAGAACAAAAACCACAAACAAAATTGTCGTCCATCTCACGTACCGCTGTATCAACAATTTCTCATTTCACAGGAAGTCGTTAAGTCTGGACTTGCAGTTAAGTACTTGTATTGGTTTTATATTCTATATATATTTTTTGTTGTTCTATTGTTTTATTGGCTCAATTGTCCAGCCTTTTACGTTTTTTTTTTTTGGATAAAGGTAAACATACCGAAAGCTCGACTTATCTCTCATTTACCTTTGCGTTGTATTGTTTCGTTTCTGTTTTATTCCTTACGCGAGGCTTTGCTACAAGCAACTTTTTCTTTTTGCCACATTTTCAAAGTTTTGGTCTCCTTTGTTGCAAAGACGTTCTGAGTATAACTTCAAAACCATGAGACATCGATAATATATCACTTTGTGAAAACAGCAGATCTCACCACGAATAGCTACAAGGTAATCATAAACTCAAAACTATCAAGTCACCGATGCGTCAGGACGTGAGATGGTCAACGAAATCCTCCCTAGTTGAGTAATGTGCTCTATGTGAAAGCCTTTTTTTCACACCATCCGACAGACCTACTGATCTAACCCAAAAACAGCAGCAACAAAACTATTGCCGATGTAGTCCTTTCAATACAATGAGAACCTGCGCAGGGCCGCCTTAACCTCAATATGGGCCCCGGGGAATGTTTTTTGCATCGAGAAGGATTTCCATCCCCAGTTCAAAAACCAATGTAAATTTGCATGCAAGGGGCTCCCTAAACCCTTGTGGCTCCTGGCCCCGGGCAACGAACCCAGGGTGCCCATGCGTTAAAACGGCTCTGAATCCGCGTTGCACTTCGCTGATCACCAATACTACCAACGGTTCGATCTATATCATTCTAAGGTGGGAAACAATGCTATGGTGGTTGTGACACAAGGAGAATATCAACACCGCATATACTGTGCTAAAAATCTGAGGTTCCAACAGTTTACACGTACGATTCATAATCTCCAGAAAATAATATTCCAACCATTTTTGCCTGTCAATCCATCCAGCCATCCCCCACCCTCGCATGCATATACAAGTTGTATAAAAGTATTGGTATAAATGCTTTGAATATTCATTAACACAATGCCAGTTAAGATACACCCAAGATTTATTATAGTGTGTCATTACTTGAGTTGTCCCATTATGTTCCTAGTGATGGCCGTTCTGGGTTAGACACCGATGACAACGCAATTCACTGGAATTACAAACAATATTATGCATTTCATTTGTACATATTTCTTTATCTGACACACCCTGTATTATAAAGTATTTTGTGGGACTGCCTTAATAATTGAACACTGACAGTGGCAAAAAAACACAAAAAAACACAAAAACAAACATAATCATGTAAGTATACGGACCGCCGATCATAGGAATGTACGGTGGGCAGCTACAAAATCGGGCACTCCAGAATCGAGGGCGGTAATATTTCAAGTGCTTTTGGCCAACACCTAATCCTACCCTGCAAATGACACATGTGTCGCGGCCCCGTCCCACCCGAATAAAATCAACAAGATAAAAACGATGACAGCGGTTTGGACTCTCCTGGCCGGTTTTCCTCCACATCTATTTTTCACTTGTGCAGGAGATGTGCCTAGCTTTCTGACACACCGGCGTCTGACGCTCCTCTTCTTTTCAGCCATCTTTATCATTGCCGCAACAGTTTCGTGTTTCCAACACAACGCAGCGACATTTCAAGACAACGACGACGACCACACACATACTCTCTCGTTCTCTCAACCGTTCGCTTCGATCACCGATCTTAAGTAAAGATCAGAAAAAATTCTCGGTTTCTTAAACGGTTTCTGAGTACCGCGACCGGTACATTTAATAATTACGTGAAAACAAAGGACAAAATGCACAAGGGAAACATGAACAGCGACATACATCTGGACGTTTACGTGCTTGCCCGTAAAATGTGCTAATTAATTATCTGGAATTAAAACCAAAAAAAAAAAAACAACAACCAATATCTCCACTTGTGACAACCTGATTCCATACCATTTCATTTGAAAGTCGTTTTGTTTCTTCTTTTGGTTAACTTTAATTGAATCCGATTTCTATTAACTGAAAATAACGGCGACAAAAACACTGAGAAAAAATTCTTAAGTTAAGAATGTCACTTTCATTAACTTTTTTTGTACGTAAGCACAATCAGTAGTAAATAAAATTATAACACAATTCTAATTAAACCAAGAAATTAAATAAATCCTTCTCCAAAATAACAGGAGACAAAACAAGTTGCTAGTGTTATGTGGCACAAGGTAAGACCGTAGAGTGATTTGCCATAGATTTGCCCACTGGCTCGCATATGCTTTGCATACCGGCTGTCAGGTCTGTATGCTTAATACATGTCTCAAACAGCCTGTTTGTTTTCATGTGCTTGATGCCACCTTTGATTAATTGATTAGTGTGGAAACCAAAATGAAGGCCTTCATTGGTATTGAACAGTCTGCTGCTTTGTTTTCGGCTGATTTCTCATCTGATCATGTTTGTTAAAAATACTATGATCGATATTAGACTGGTATCTGTAATAGATGGTTTTTTGTTTTTGTTTTGTACCTTGTTTCAGGGGCACATTGCATCCTAACTTCATAGCCACGGTGTCCACCATTTTCGTACCCCTGAGTTTGGGAATATTTATCGGGTTCAAAAATGTAAACTGTAGCGAGAAGTTTTGGCGTATTGCTGAGCCCGGTTACGGTTCAATAGCGTAACTTTAAGAGTCAGTTCTCTTTCCACTAGTTCCAGTTTCTTATAGACCCTTTGACAGCCGATTCAAAACATACACAAGACAGAATGATACATGTAATAAAAAATTGATTAACAACAACAATAACAACGCACTCGCAGCCATCCACTCTTCCCCTCCTCCTTGCTCAAAGCAATTTACATATCTGAATACGTACAATAAAATGTAACTTAGTTGCTAGGTCCCACGAAACAATCATCATTCAGTATCATTCTTCATTTTGCCCCCTCACCCCGGTTTCTTTACCCATTTTTATCTGTCATGCCTTTACCGTACATGAAAATAGCACAGACACACAAATAGCCCTTTTTCAAATGTAAAGATCCTTACGTACAAATCTCAACTTGGAGTAATTATTACCCTTTCAAGGTGCTTTCCATACATGTTACAATCATGACATACCCTCTTTTTTCCCCTCCGTCTTCGATTTATACTTCCAGCAACTTTCTGTTACTTCTTGCCCTATGAGTATCCCCTATTACTCTTTGTATCGATTTTTCATCAATTCAGTCTTAATTTTCATTTTTTCTTCTTAGAAATGCCATTTTCACGTCTTCTCTTTTCTTTCTCTCCCTCCCCCCCCCCCCCCGCCCCAAAATGCCATTTCCTCACCACCAAAGCTAGTTTGAAAATGTCACGTCCCATTTTACAGCACCCTTCAAGCCCTATTTGCTACCAAAGGCGTTACATCTAATCAATCACCCAGTCTGAGGTGTTTTTTTTTCCTATATCAGTTTTTTCCCTTCAGTAAAACGTCAAACACGACAAAGAGAAGATCATCAGCTACTGAGATGAATCTAGTCAAACTTATGAAGAAAATACTTTTCAGAAAGGGCGGCAAGACAATAGTTGGTCGGGTAGGAAAACTGCATAACAAAATTTTTTTTAATAACAAAAAACACCGTCACTAACAGCCGGAATCACGAAACCAACAAAATACACAATGTCATTTTGGAATTTCTGTCACAGTTTCATATACAAAGAAATCAACAATAACAACAACAGCAAACAACAGATTAATCTCAGAAACAGTAATGGATCGACTCATTTCACGCATTTGGTTACAGTTTCAACATACTACCAGCCCAAACAAATTTTTCCTTCTGCTGAATTTGGCTTGAAAATACCACTAATCCACACTTTCAACGACCCTATTCCAGACCACTCGCCAGTTTGTCCAGCAGTTAAAAATGAAAGCCTTTTTTCGGTAAAAAGGGCTTTAGTTTCCGGCCGGCCAACAAACCCGTACTAATCTGTGATTCCCCATTCCCGCACACAGACTATCCCTGAATCTTAAGCCTGGATGCCATCCACCAGAGAGGCCATCTGTCCGCCACGAAGGCTGGCTAGTGTGCAAGTAAATTAAGATTTACCCTCGCCCTCTTTTCATCCTCGTTTCACAATCCAAAGAGTTCTTTGAATTTTTTTTTCTGCCCAAAGACGTCAGTAAGAAACTATTTTTGGCGCAGCACCAACCAAAAGTCTGACCTCTCCTCTAGTTTCGCTCAATCCCGATCCACGAAAGTTCTTGGCAGGATATCGCAGTGATTAATATATTGGGAACAAAGATTAATCACGTACATTCAGAGATAACTCACATTATACGAGCTTTACCAATAGTGTTCGTGTCTGTATTACACTTCGAGTGCAGCGTGTTACCAGTCCGCAGGAGGCTGGATTATTTACTATAGAAGTTTGGCCACGCCTATGGCCCCAACTGAAAGGCAGCCCCTTATCCAGGTATTTGTCTTGGAAAAGTCCTAAAACGCCCTAAATCAAGCATAAACGATTGGTGGGAAAGCTCTTAACGACAGCATCGGTGATTCCATCGGCGAGAATGAAAATAAAGAAGTATATCACGCCCATAATAACGAAAACACCCAGTCACTACGATTATCTAGTGAATTGAACACCACTGATGTTCACTGTATCTCATCAATGGAGCCTCCTTTCATTCCATGTCAAGGTGATTTTCTTAGAGATCATCCCCTAACAGTTGGAAACTGATGAAAAAGACCAACAGCCTGCGCTCGAACTATATCCCCAACTCCTATCCATCCAAGAGGAACAGAGTGAGTGGATAAGGCGAGAAAGACTGGGCCATGATACAGAAAATTCAATCATAATGGTACAACTGGGAATCACCGTCTGAGTCGATAAGTCAGACTTAAGTCTCCAGCAAAGCAGAGTTTAGTTACTGCAATCCAAACACGTATGAAAAATGGTCTCTAGGAAATCTCTGTTTACCTACCTAAAACTTGCAGTCGATTACCTCACAAGCATTCTGAGCAGTTCTGAAGATATCACCTTATTTCTGGGTCTTTTAGACCACCCAGGTCACTGTAAAGTTGAGTCCCAAATGCTATGTTGCGGTTACCCAAGCCTCCCAATTAATTCTCACACTACCTTATTTATTGGTGCAACTGCCAGTTCAATACTTTCGTCAATGGTCTTCTTCCAAATCATACACAGTCACTACCACCGCCTTCACACAAGAACATACTCTGTTGCTACAGAAAATCACTACAAGATATTTGTAAGTATTTGCCACGAAACGAATTAATGCACTATTTTCTTCGACAGTGGCTTAATCACATCATCTGACCAGACTGTCGTACCTGTGACTCCTCCGTCTTGTTCATATGTCCAAGAGGTCCGTAAAGCACAAAAGAGACAGCGCAGGATAAATACAAAATGTAATCTTTGCCTTCGGTTCTGATTTTAGTCAAGGACGTACAGCAGTCACAACAACAAAATTGATTATTTCTTACCGAATTTTCAAGGTTTTATCGACATTCAATTTTTTCGGTTACAGGAGTTATTTAGAAAGACCTAATTTGCTCCACCTCGAGTTTGCCTTCCTTGTGTACTAGGAAACTGGGCTTTAACACGTCACTACTTTTGTCATACTAGAAGACTTCAACATCTTCCGGAGACAACCTTAGCTAGGAAACATAATAATGTAACATTCTGGTCTCACACTGGGCCAAATAAATCATTTTTGTAACTTCCGGCAAAAGAGAAACTGATTAAAAGGCAGCTTTCTCTTTCTACTCTTCTTCTCCCTTCTCGTGTTCGTTCTGATACTTGGTGGGTTCAGACCCTGTTTCAGTACTGGCCCCAAGGATTTTCATTCGTCCTGGAGTGGAGTATTCATGAGTAATGTTGGTTTTCAACTCTTTGCACACCAGCTTTGTTGATAACCCACATCTCGCCGTAGTCATTCAACTGAAAATAAATGCTATGAGGACTAATACAAAGATTAAAAAAGGGAAAAAAAATAAGACGACACAGAATTATCAAAATCAAAAGAGGAGGTCTGGAAGACTATAACCACTAACGTAAACAGAGCAGTGATTAGAAGATAGCAAGAAAGGATGGGGTAAAATGAAGTAAACGTTGACCACAAAGAAGAGGCAATTCGGCTGGAAATAGGCAGCTAATTTAGTTTTCAACAACAACAACAAAAAACAAAACAACGGTGGCAAGAAAAGAGAAACAGTCCGTATATTTCTATCCATCCAACTCCTGTTTTGATGTTGTTGTTGTTTTTTTTGCAGGAGGCATTAAAAAAAGTTAACAAAAGTTGGTTCGCAAATGTTTAATCTCCCGGATTTTGAATTAAGTGAAGGAGAGAGAGAGAGAGAGAGAGAGAGAGAGAGAGAGAGAGAGAGAGAGAGAGGGGGGGGGGAAGGGGAGGGTGGAAGAAAGAGAGACAGAGAGAGAGAAAGAAAAGAATTTAAATATAGAATTGGATGATATTTTCCCCTGAGCCTGAGGCTACATCATCAGCTATCCTTGCCCAGATTAAATAACATGTGCGTATTCGAGAGAACGAGAGAAAAAGAAAGAGACAGAAAGAGAGACAATACGGGAGAGAGAGAGTGGGAGGGGGCGAGGGAGAAAGAGAGAGAGAGAGAGAGATAGAGAACGCTACATTCATTGTAATTACACAGCGTAACCGAAGCTTAAAACACTTTTCTTCGTAATCGCACCTACAACATAGATACCCTTCTGGAGACCTCCAGTTACATAATCTCAAAGCAGAAATTTTACCCGTACGTCTGTGGGTCTATGCGAATATATGATGCTGTTTAATTATGAGTTTTCTGTCTCTCCATTTCTCGCTCCCCGTGGCGTTTCCGAACATAACAACCTTGTGCCCAGGAATAGAGCAGGCTGGCGGGCAGAGAAAAAGGAAATTTGCCTCACTAGACGAAAGCTCGGAGTTCTTGATCGGCCTGACAGAACCCAGCGCTTGACAAAATATTCGGGTATTAAAAAATACAACCTGCTGCTTTAATAATACGTGCATTATTATGAGACCAACAGGTTCCATCTTTTGTTGAAGAATTACGAACACCTTTGAACTGTATTGAAATATCTTCTTTTTCCAGAGATCTCTGAATGTCAGTCTGGTCTATTGTCTTTCGTTTGGTTAGTATTTTAACATATTTTTGGAGAACTTCTTGGTTTGAAGTTGCAAGCCATTTACAATAATTTACCCCTTGTCATTTCTGCCATGAAGAACATTTACGGCACACAATATACTTGAACTTGAAACTATGCAATTTAGTTTTGTTGGGCCCGACATAAATGCAACGAGATAGCTTTTACCAGTGAAAAAAAAAAATGTAACAATTCCATTTTCTGATATCTTCAAGCCACCAAAAACTAACTCTTGTTTTTTTTTTTTTTTTCGAACTTCAAATGATTAAAGCGAGTTTCCCCTTTTCCGTTCGAATCGTTTGTGAATTTCAATAGAAATTAACTACTTTTCCATCTATAATTCCAGATGCGGCAATCTGTCAGTAAATATCAGGATTACTGCGGCCAGTTCTCCTACACACCAATACGAGATGACCCTTGTCCTTCTCGCTCAGACGGTCAACAGTCCAATTTTGTCTCGGTCTGCAGGCAGCTTTCGTTTTTCCATCAAGGGCCCGGAGAAGTTTTTCCGGTGCCTGGGGCTCGATGTTCCGTACAGACAGAAACATGATTAGTTCCATTCCCATCTCCATCTCCTATTTCTTTTCTCGTGACACTGACACGTTGAAACTGTGGGAAACTGTAGCCACTGCCCGTGTTGTTTGCAAAGAAATATCAGTTTTATGATTATAGTTTTTCCAATTAGAACAGGGACATGATCTAACCCAAACGCCCTGGAGTTCGGGCGTTACAACAGTAAGATTGTAAAAAAAAAAAAGAAAAAGAATGATTTTGATATGAGTAAGAGACTCAAAAAACAAGCAACTCAAACATTAGTGATTTTGATATAAGTCAGAGACAGAAGCAACGACAGCAACAATAACCATAACAGTTGGATAAAGATTGCTAACAAACACAGAGAAGTTTACAGCAGCTGAACAATAACGCCACAAACTACAGCAGAATAGACGTTGATCCATCAACGGCGGCATCTAGATAAAACAATGCCATGGACTTCCAACTGTTTCAACATCAACAACTGTGTAAAAACAATTGCTGCACAATAAAAGCATGCAGCAACAGACAAGAAATTACCACAATGAAGACAATAAACTGTCACGATTTTCACACCAACCTCGCCACAACAAAGACTGACAGCCAATTTTCAGAAATGTCTGATATTTGGAGCCACTTGGAATCTCTTAAAAATCTTTCATAATGTTATTTTGTCCTGTAAAAATAATCATCCACATCTTCACTGTGTTACAACGCTGTTTGGTATAATTTCTCTCCCACCATCATCATCTTTGCCAACGGCCAAGTCATGACTTTGGAGGCTGACGGTAGTCATTTATTTATAATTAAATTACCGCCACTTAGCACGTTTTCATGTTTAAAAAACAAAAGAAACACAACCAAACAGTAGTAATCTGCAATGTGACCAGGTGTGTCAGAATCCAGCTGACGAAATATAATAAAAACCACAGAAAAACTGTGGGGTCGCAGCTAGGCTATAAACAACGTCAAAATTGGGCAAAAAGAAAAAGTTGTATGTAGCAAAGCCTCGCTTGAGAAATAATACCCAAACGGTACAATGCAAACTGTTTTTAGTAAGTTTGCATTGTATCATTTGGGTATTATTTCGGGGCTTTGCTACATACAACTTTTTCTTTTTGCCCAATTTTGACAGAATCCAGCTGGTAAATTTGAAATCCCAGATTTACAAGAAGGAAAGGCAGATCGCACATGAGATGAGCCCATAAAATTCACGAGGATACCGGCCTTCCCATCTTGACAGCCGAACGCCTTGCTCGGGACCGCGGGACAAATCACATTGTTTTTTTTTTTAATCCATGACTTGAAACTATTCTTTTTTTCACCTTCAGTTCTCAGTCATGACCGTCATGACACACTCACAGATTATGCATAAATCCATCCGCCCATCAAACAAACAAACAAACAAACAATAACAACAACAAATTTTAAATCCTTGTCAAACTCAAGTCCAGCCACATAAACCAACCAACAGACCAAGAAGGCAGGGCCGGATTGCGATTTTTGTGGGCCCCCGGGCTACAGATATTTGAGGCCCCCATTAGCAATTATTAAACGCACGAATTTGGTATTCTTGAAATCAGTTATTCAACTTGTACAACATAATGTCATTTAAACTATTAATGCCTGCCAACGTTTTCATAAAAATAATACTATTTGTTTTAAGGAGAACGACCTGCATTAAAAATTAAATTAAGGTTTTTGATATTTATAATTTCACCTGATCTCTGGAGGCCTTCAGCTGGCGGAAGCCCCCGGGCTGCAGCCCAAAAAAGCCCATGCCTTAATCCGGCTCTGCAAGAAAGTAACAAAGCAAGTAACCGACTAATAGATGACTGACCTTCTCATCGTGCTCATCAAATGGCTCATCCTTAACACTGTTCTTGTTGATGGCCTGGGCCACGCCAATCACCTCCCCTTCGCTGTCCTTAATCGGCATGCTCAGAATGCTCCGCGTCTTGTAGCCCATACGGAGGTCTATCTCGTTGTTGAAGCGGGGATCCTGATGATGAAGGAACAAAACCAAAACCATCAATGATTACATATCATTAAAAGACCATTATGGAAACCTGTTCATACCACCGTCCAGTGAACGGTGGTTTATTTCTCTCTCCACCTTTACAGAGAATCAGGAAAATCTGCAATGATTACTCAGACCAGGTAGGCTAGATCTACCTCTATGAAAAGCACATTCTGTGAAAATCTCAAAAAGGACTAATTCAATATGAAGTAATAATACCCCCCCCCCCGGCCCCCATATACATACACACTTTATTTTTCTTTTCTTCGACTGAGCAGTCTAATTAAATAAATTAATAATTTCGAACAGAATTTTTTAACGCGACAACTGACCTTCTTGTTACTCTCCGCTACTATCTGTTTTACGATTAATCCCGACCACACAAACTCGAGGAGAAGAGATTTATAGTCAAATAGTGACTGCACCAAGACACTTGACTACAAGACAGCTAACCATTATTTTTAAGTCTGTCTGAGCGGGTATGATAACCGGTAAGCATCTTACGATGACAACAACCGCATACACTGACTGGTTAGTCTGAAAACCAAGCGCCTTTCTCTCATAGTATGGCTATGAATGACACTTAGAAATGCATACTTGGATTTGTATTACAACAGGAGAGAGCAGAAGTGCCTAAACCAGAATGAACAATTCAGGATTCACGGGCAGGGACTATTAGCGGCTCACAATGGTGTTTCAACTATCGTCTTCATCAAGTTGTTTATTATGTTCAATTCTCAGAATTTTCCCTCCCTAAGGGGCCGTGTGCACTATCCCGTTTCGCCTGCTGCACGCCGTGCAAACGCAGATTTTTGCTTGCTTGGCAAAGCGTTTACAGTGCTGCACGCCGCGCGAAAGATTGCTTGCATTGAACGGGTGGTTAATTTTAACATAGTGCGCGCGGGACCTAAGAAGCCAATACCATAACTTATATTATGCAAGTTCATACAAGTATTTGGGGGCACTAACCTTGTCCTGGGCTGCATCGATTCATTCATTCACCATAAAACTAATTCACATCTCAGTCCATCCCTCAAACCCAGCTCTTTCATCCAACTAACACTTTCCCTTCTCTCACGTTTTCAACAACCAAAACTGTTATTCTGATTAGCTGACCATTTTAATATCAAGAGGTCATCGTAACCAGTCACAAGATTCAGAAACTGACAATGTGATGCTTTCATCGAATTTTATCAGCATAATAAGTTCATTTTCCACTTCATCGCCTCACCAAAAACTTTACTCTAACCCTGATCCCAATCCCAAACCCGTTCCGAACCTTGAACATGTTCGGAAAACCAAACACTGGATTCGGACAGTGTGAATGTCGCCTGGGCAAAGAAATGACAATGTAGGAACGGCACTGATAAGAAACTCCTCAGGTGGAGCGAGACAGGTGGCGTCCTTCAGAGTAAGAGTGGGTTCTTTCATTGGATGTTTCGGCCTTGAACTTCCCAAAACGACGTTGGTTGTACGAACTGAAGAAAATACTTGTATAACTAATCAGAACTTTCCTGGCCCAGTCTTAATAATGCCCGTTAAAATAAAATAAAACCTTAATGGCTGGTTCTGGTCGAAAGGTGATCTCTTCTGTTCCGGTTTTCCCTTCTTCTGAACTGCTCATAATGACAAAAACATTAATCTTGAGGCTTTCTGAGTAACGAAGCAGCTAAAATAAAAAAAAATTATGAAAACTGTTCGATGAACTAGTGGAATATGGATGTAAATGAAAATACTGCTAGACATCAAATTTACTGAATGCTAATGAAAGGATCGGGTTGACAGAGAAACTCAATTAAGATCGATATCCAGATAGACAGTCTTACATACAGATCGATCTCTAACTAGACAGCCATAGAGAGACAGATAAATCCAAAGACATTACAACCGACATAAGCCTGACAGACAGGCAGACAATCATCGATGGTAATAATCGAACACCGCGCTTAGCCTCATCATTATTCCGCAATTGGTGCCACCCGAGTTCAGTCTGACAAAACGGAACTCTATTTGCTTGTCAGTAATTACTCATAATCGGATCCGGCCAACGATAATCGAAAATGCCCGGAAACGGTTTTGTCCAGGTCTTTTCGGCTGATGAATGAAAACGCTTAAATTACGTGAATTTACATGTGACTCTGTTCATTATCTTTTGAATTACAACAGTTTCCTTGTCACAAATATCACAATGCTTTTTGAATGCTCACTTTCGCTAACAGTGAATCGGAAATCTGGAAATGATGAAAAGAGCAGATTTAAGTAATTATAGGCGACGAAAGAAAGCAGTCTCAGCTTCCTGGCGCACATCCCTATATGCACAAAAATGTACCACCTACATACCACGACCAAAGCCCACATACAACAGAAGCAATATTCTCCCCCCCCCCCCCCCGCCTCGTAAACATGTCCCTCCTCCATTAGTTTGTCGTCTAGCTCAAATACAATGCCATATTGTTTCTGTATGTCCTTCTGTCTGCCTCTCTGTCCGTTGGTTGCCATGCCCCAGTGTCCTTTGCCATCCAGTAGAATTTTGTGCACAGTAAAAAAAAAAAAATGGATAAAATTCCAGACCCCACAAAACACTGTCTCTGTCGTTGACAATATTATAACTTAAAAGAAAATTTATGTGACACATTTTTATGGGACTGGAAATCGTATTCTTTACTCTTTCTTTTTCAGAGCAAAAAGACCGGATTTCTCGGCACTCTGGTTTATCGCACCGTTGATGCCAGTCATGACTAAAAACCGATGCTCTGACTACTAGGACTCCATATTTCTCCAGCATGAATTGATTTTTCGTACTCTAAGTTTTGAGCATGGCCACTCTTCTGCGAAAGAGGATTAGTAAGCCCACTAAGGACTGACATTTCGGGATGGCTGAGCTAGCGTGGCGAACTTGGCAGCTTTAGTACTGACACACTTAAGGACATCTTTGATGGCCAGCTGGGCAAATTCACTCATACTCTTGACCGTCCCAAGTAAAGCATTTGTTTAGAGGTCTTTATTTTCGGAGGACCTCTGCCTTTGGGATTTGCACTTCTCATTTTCTTGTTCTTTTGTTTTTTTTTGTCGTTGTTGCAGTATTTGTATTTTGTATACTTGTTTGATCCCATGGGGGCGGGCGGGATGGTGGGGTGGTGGTGGTGGTGTAGAGATTAGGTGTTTTTTTTTTTTTTAAATTTCGCCCGGGCAGCGGCCTTGTAATGTTAGGCCTACTCTTCTCGACTTCCAACTGCCAAGGTATCTTTAACGCGCGCAACGTGGTCACGGGCCATCCGAGTTTTTCGTCCCTGTCCAAGAAGGCTAGGTACTCGATCCTACCTATCACAGGATCAGGGACCGGGAATTCCCCCAAATTTCCAACATGCCTGCACCGACCGGTATCTTCGGCATGAAAGTTCTCTAGACCAACGTGTCCCCTAATCGCAGTATTTTAGACAACAGTCCTAAACACAATAACTGAACAGAATGTTTTATGAGGTTATCAAGTGAAGTTTCACGAATCAACAACTGTCAAATAACAGTCTGGATGCATTTTCCATCCTCAGCGTAGGAAGACTCGGGCCATTGTCCTCCAAAATGCCAGTTGGTCACGGGGTTGCAGCATATTTGACATCAATTCAATAGAAACTGCCCTGTCAGTCTTTTACTATTGTGTCGGCCCAGAATAACTTTTACTTCGTTTTAGAACAGTCGTCCGGCCTGGCTAAATATTCCGTCACTCACTCATAAGCTGTTTCCATAAATTTGGGCCTGAGCAGAAATAATAAATTTGACTTGCTGGTCGAGGAATGGTTCAGCCTTGTAGCATGTAAAGGACATAAGAAAACCGATCGTGGATCTAGAAATTATGGTAAAACTTTGTTTCCCAGTGTCCCCGAGAAAAATTCAGATATTTCCAGTTCTCTAAATTAAGATGTCGCTTTACAATTACCGAATGCATTTCGAAGGTTTTATTTTCCCAGTTTCCCAGTTGAAAGCTTTGATTTTTCCGGCTCTCCAATTTGGACCCTGGCTTGCCTTACCAATGGCATTTCAAGCCCCGCGCCCCTGTTTCAATTCTATTAATACCATGACAGGCTAACAGTGCTGTTGTCATGACACAATGGCTGGAAGCAAATCGCATAATAGCGCTGTCAGTTTCATTGATTGACACTCTGCGACAAGACAACGATGGCTTCCTGCGAAAAGCAACAACAACACGCTTTACAATTAAATACTACTGAATCCGACAGAGTCCAGGAGAGCCGTTCGAAGGACGGAGTATTCTCAAGCTGCTATGGACGACAGAATATTACACTGTCTCTGCAAATACACTGATTAAGCTTATCCCTTGCGGACCGCATGTCGCCCAAAAATATTTGCTGCAGCCGGCGCGATCCCTTAAGAGAATACTGATGTAGGGAGAAGAGATAATTTACAGAAAGCAGCAGAGGCAGTAACAAAGAAGACTCAGAACATAACACCAGTAACTGGAAGAGGTAGATAAACAAATGGGCAGGCAGGCAGACAGACAGACAGACAGAAAGACAGTCAGACAGACAGACAGACAGACAGACACACAGATAGATAGATAGATAGATAGATAGATAGATAGATAGATAGATAGATAGACAGACAGACAGACAGACAGATAGACAGATAGATAGATAGATAGATAGATAGATAGATAGATAGATAGATAGATAGATAGATAGATAGATAGATAGATAGATAGATAGACAGATAGATAGATAGATAGATAGATAGATAGATAGATAGATAGATAGATAGATAGATAGATAGATAGATAGATAGATAGACCTTCATCCTTGTATATAAGATTTTCTGATTTCTGGTGACCAGCAGGTAAACCAGTCTATATTATTTATGAGAGCCTGAGATCCGATGTCTTCAATCTCAAACAGAACCATGATACCCTTTCCACTCAATATTAACATATCATCAAAGTGAATACCAGTATGAATGTAAATAATCACCTGGAAACACAATTCTTTACATTGCAAAAACGTACATTTTTAATGTGAGTCGCGCATGTTTAAGTGTACGTCATGAAAGAATTCACACGGCCAGGTTTACCTTACTGGAACGCAAATGCAAAGGCATACTACGGCGAATGTGTTTTTTCTTCCGCAGATCCACTGAGAGCGTACAATATCATGTTAATATTGGGCCTGTTTCAACAAATCGATATCATTCGATATATTATTCAACCTTGACAGATCAATGCCTCACAGAGTTATTTGATTCATTGGCGATATCATCAGATCGTTCCCACTGTTGTTGGCGATACCTTCGTAACCTTTTATAAAAGACACTACTTGGGTCACCCTGCATAAACTTGAACACTTTTACTGGTTTTTCCTGCTCTGAATTTAATGGCTTCAACGTGTGAGATTTCTAAATCTGTTAAAAGTTTACAACGTTAATTAAATCTGACAAAGTACATCATGACCTTATTCTTTTTAGTGTGGTCGATGGAAACGTTGACGATTTAATGGCAGGGAATGGAAGAAAGGCAAAGCAGGGTGTCTTTGATGTATTAAACATGAATTACGAGTGGATTCAAAGCTGCTGAAATACTAAAATAAACAGCACTGCTTTAATGAAAAGAATATCAATATCTCATCTTGCATTCAGTACGGCACATTTTTAACGGTCAGATGTTCTCAATCCGAGAGTTCGGGATTATAAGGGTCATTGAAAGGATTTCCAGGTCCTTTCCTTTTCTTTCTTTCTTTCTTCTTCTTCTTTTTTTTTTTTTTGCAATGAGGATGCCAATAAGACAGCGCCTTACACAAAATTTCGTGTGAATTTCCGCATTTCGAAAAGCTTATTACGGAACCCCTACTACAAAACGATCACATTTCTCATTCCATATTTCATTTCTTAAAATAATGTCGAATACGTTAATATTCACCATTTTAATTCCTTTTCTTCTCTGTTTCTTCTCAGAATGATTTTTGGTGTGCTTTTTTTTTCTTTCTTTTCTCTCTTTTTTTTTTTTTTGCAACACTCGCACGATTTTCCCCCGTCCTGTTTTCTCAATTTCATTTCATTCCTTTGCCCTTGTTTGTCAGAATTGTTTTCCTGTTTTTTTCTTAATCCTGTCTCATTAAAACAACAACAACAACAACAAAACGTATATCACTTCTTGGTTTTTTTTCTTCTGATTCTTGCATTCTTCATCTTTCACTCCGCGCCTATTCATCCCTTCACTTTTTCCCCAGCCAGCTTCTTTGAACCTCTCCTCGGCATCTCTTCAAATTACAATATATAATAAGAAAGATGGTTCACAACATCAGACGATGGCAGAATCTTCTTTTCCTGGTGATATTCTAGCTGTCAGTGATTAGCTTTCTTGACTCTTCTTCTTTTTCCATTTTGTTTCCTTTCGGATTTCCCAGAAGATCTACATTATTTTGAAAGGAAGATATAAAAAAAAATAATAATAATATGATAGCTTGAAAATACGTTCAAGCTCGTCAGAAGATTTTCTTGAAAAGTATCACGACCTTGCTCTTGGCGCTTTTGAACATTACTTGAGTAGACAAACAGGTATAGATTCCTTGGTGTGTCTGTGGTAAGAAGTAAATCAAATTTTGTTTTCCAAATTTCCGAGTAGATTTGACTTTTTAAAGCCAAGCCGATAAAGTGGGACTTTCTCGTGGCTGTTCCGACAAACAAAAAGAGCCCGCTAAATCAGCTGCTATGAAAAAAAAAACAGCAACTTAAAAAACGCCTTGTATAGATTGTTGTTCTGCAGAATCAAACCCAATGGCAGTACTACTCTGCCCATGAGCATTTTACACGGCCTCGTTGCTGCACAAGAAACCCACCTAAATTTAATATTATTATTAAGTCAATAGAAATTGCCAGACTTTCGGATTTGGCGTGCACCGACGCCCATGATGGGTTTCGATAGAACCGTTCGTACCTGAAGTCGGACAGAATGGTCTCACGAAATATGGAGCTTACACGATTGGGCGAAATGCCTGAATATTGGATGCCTGGCGCCCGCAATATTTCACAGATGAATGAAGTTTGGTATCCTTGTAAAATCGCTAAATATGCTAAAATAAATATGATCTACTTGGAAACCGGATTAATAATAACAACATAATCACTAGTTCATCTTCTCTTCTCTCTCTTTTGGTTCATTGTTTAAATGTATGCCAATGTACGCCCGACGCACTATAAAGCAGAGATGTCTCCTATCACGCAGCTGTTTATTTGTTTCCCACTGTTATCTCAGTCTAAGTGAAACCCTTTCCATAAACTCTAATCTTACTTCCAACCCCTCGTCCACCTTAAGAATCACTACCAAGACATGCTGAACGTGACACAAACTACAAATTCGTTTCCTAACAGACGTGAGTAGTAATTTCTCCTTTTTTGTGATCAATTACTCGCCAGACGTTGCCGTCGACACGTTTTCCTCTTCTCTATGTTACTGTCGCTATCACATCTTGCTATATGTTTTCTCTCCATCCATCCATCCGTCCGTCCATCCATCCATCCATCCGTTAATCCATCCATCCATCCGTTCGTTCGTCCGTCCATCCATCCGCTCGTCTGTCTATCCGTCCATCCATCCATCCGTCCGCTGGTTCGTCTGTCCTTCCGTCTGTCCGTTGGTCCGTCCGTCCATCCATCCATTGTCTGCCTGCTATCTTTCTGTTAGTCGTTCTATCACGTCTGTCTTCGGCTTTTCCCTCTTTTCCGGAGTCTGCCAGTCTGCCCGTGTTTCTGATCTCTATACGTGCACGGGAATGAAGCCGGGTCCATTCGCCCTATTTTCTCTCTTGAGGCCACCTCCTTCCTATCATTCTCTGAAAGCCCAAATGGGTAACTTAATCCTTCTAGATGCTCTCCAAGAGCTCAAAGTTATTTTGGGGCTGACGACAGTCGCAAAAGCACTTAAATCTACCTCACCACTCCTCTCTCACTTCGATGCCACGCAGTTATTCTATTATTATTTTCTTAATCCTTAGAAGGTTCTTCGGAGTAAAAGTAAACGAAACACACAAGGGCCGCTGGGATGCATGGTTTCTATCTCAGAGAAATTTGATCTGTTCTGTAATTTTTATCCTGGGACATAATGAGTTGGAAAGGAAGACGTTTGCAGAGGAATCAGAGATTAATGAAACAAAGTAACAGAATCAAGAAAGATTGGAGGAATGTGCAACCTGTTGTGATAATTAATCCCACCAAAGTTCAAATCAGGAAAACTTTTAAAAGCTAACAAGAGAAATGAAATAAGCCAACTATAAATAATGTGATTTTATTTTTTGGTGTGTATTATGTAGATCCAGAAGTATTGGTTAATTTTAATAATGCAGCGAAGATCAAAGTCATCCTTTATTCGACTGCAACATAAGTAGCTGTTTAAAAAAAAAAAGGCCAAAAAGCAGTTATTGTTTTTTTAAAAAAACAATCTGTTCACTCATTAATTCATATATCCAAAGCTGATTATACACAATGAACATGATGTACAAACTGGATGACAGTTCTAGGATATCGCTATAATGATACGATACAATTGGAATTTGATTTGTGCTCAAAGGTTAGTGGTGCCTCTTGCGTTGCTGTTTTAGTAGTAAAAGAACACAGTTTAGATTCACAATATACTGTGATAATTATGATTATTTGGTTCTCCTGGGGGCCCAGATAACTGCCTGCCAAGTAGGAAAGTCGCGTGGGATAGTTTTTGGCGAATGGTTTCTGACATGACTATTGCATATCACGACTTATGATACATATCCATCTTGGTGACCTAGTTTGTTTTACCCGGCTTCGTTGAATGATCAATAAATTTGACTGAAACAAAAAAAAAAAGGTGTAATCATTTATTATCTAGTCTTTATAAATGATATTTTCCTCCAAGAAAGCTGAGCCAGGTGCGAGCTGTACATTGGCTTAGAATAAGGGGTCCTAATCTGCATCTTATTAATTTGACTACTTCCAACTGAAAAGTCGATTAAAAACTGTTTACAAACACAAATAAACTATCGCAACACACTTTCGTAGGTAGATGATCAAAAATGTCCAGATGGAAATGTAGCATTGACTGTCGATCTTATAATATTTATCCGATAATATGAAGCAACAAACGGAAAAAGGAAAGACAAACTGATCTCTCGCTGAGACTCCAATAAAAACGTGGGCTGGGTGTGAATGTAGCTTTAGAATAAATGAATTTCAGTCATGGATATGTATTGGTGTCAATCAGAAAACCTTTACGCGTTTTATTGAAAGTAGGACTTTGAGTGCAGAAAGCCCCCGCTAAATAATCCGTCCAAGCAGAAAAACGATTGATAGGTGGATATTAAATTCACCATTTCTAAATTACCTGAAATTATCTTTGTAATGGATTACTATAGAGTGATTCGCTTACGGGGAGTCTATATTAAAACATTCGGGTATCTTTACATAAAAACGCAAGGCACTGAGAAAACTCATTTCCCTCAATAAATGGATTAAAGAGCCTTCCCCGCGTATTCTTTAAAATCACACCACCATGAAGCGCATTTTTCAAGCTCTGAAAGATGATTTATTATAGCAATTTAACACAGAATGCTGTCTTTACAAGTAAGGGAAATTGCCTCTTCAGAGCTCCAATAAAGTGGACGGTGCGCATTTTATACAATCAGGAAACCAAAATCAACAGCAACCTTCAGGCATAGTCTGGCTGGCATTTCTTTAGGTCTAATCTCGTTTACATTTCTTTAGGTCTAATCTCGTTTACATTTCTTTAGGCCTAATCTGGCTTACATTTCCCGGTACATTTCAGATAAAACAACCAGTTTTTGTGGTATTTAAATCTTTAACACTAGAATGTCTGCTATTCCTATCATAAATCAAATACTCTCCTTTACCCCATGGGTACGCAAAGAAGTCTTCTGTGTTGTGAAACATTAAGTCTGCCCCCTCCCTCCAATGGAAATCTGTGACAAATCATTGTTTCGGAAGTCGATGCAATGCCCATCCAAACATTCAAGTTACTACTGATATTAAATGAAAAACAAGTTCGTGTATTTACACCGTATCAGTAGCCACGGGGTATGAAACAAGAGACTCACGATACACCGGTCCTTGTAAGTCCTTACTTGACCTAATCAACCTACCACTGCAACCGAACCATCTTTACTTTTCAATTTTTTTGTTGTTGTTGATGATAGCTATTACAGGTTTGTGGCCTGAAGTACAAGAATATATCACAGCAATTTAATGTTTTATCTGACTCTAGGTTAAGCATTATGGATTCCCCTGCTCAAGACTTGAACGTTCGAACGGACACAATATTATGATATTTACTTTACTGATGTTCGTGCATCGTTCTTGATGATGACCATAACTTCAACTATTAGTTGGTGGAGTGTCTTCTAAGGTGGCTGACAAGTCCAATCCGGGCATGGCGCTGTCTGCCACATTATTCGCACTTCGGACCGGTGGCTGGCTGGGAAGAAGAGCTGGCTGCTTGTGCTTTCCGCGCTTGAGTCGTATACTATGCTAAATTTACTCTTGGTCGCTAGAGAATCTAAGTGCACTAAAGTCGTAAGTGTTAATGTTAAACAAATTGCGAAATCCCATGCTCAGTTTATTCGTGGAGTGCGACTGGGTGGTGTGTTGTCATTTCGATTAGATATCCGTTTCGATGGATGGTTCCGGATTTTAAGGATCAGCCATGGTTGCAAATGCTGAAGAATGTCCAAGCTTGAATTCTATTATGGTTTTGAATACCGCTCAGAATGAAGACCATATGATACTAAAATTGTACCATATAACCAGTGCCAGTATTGTCAAAATGGATAAGACACCTGCACAAAAACAACAACAACAAAAAACAGCGGCACAGGTGTCAAAACTCTGGCGTTGAAAAAAACAAAAGAAAGATGGGTGACGAACAGAACACCGAGAGCCACGAACTCGCTGTGGCCGGGGGTTCTAGAAGGTGTCAGGCAGTTAAAGGCCGAACATCTAATGAAAGAATCTACTCTTCCACCTGAGGAGTTTTTTTACCACTACTTTGTTGTTTATACACTCTTTGTGGCTTATTAGTAGACCAACATAGTGAATGGTCTATGGAATTCGGCTGAACTGTATGGTTTCACCTTTAAGGAAAAGATAAGCGGTTTTATTTCAGGTGTTCCAGTCAGATGCTCCTTTCACGCTTCGTTCCTCGAAACCTGCTTATTTCACACACGACTCGATATCCATAAATTTTTAAACCCAATGGCCATGTACTAATTCCACGATTTCATCGACCCATTCATAAAAAGCACAACGAGACTGGAAAGGCGTGGTAATAAGATCCAAAATGCACTCGGCCCAATGGAAACCGGGTAACAACCTTTGTCTTTACGGCTGTAATTCCCTCCAGCGTGATTCATTAAATGGACCGAATGTAAAACACTTGAAGACTTTAAATTATCTCTGCACTGGTTCTCGAGATTAGATTCCTTTCGTTCAAAATCAAAGGATGGATTGCTGCCAAACTGAAACTCTTGCGTTGTGGTATCCTGTCTACATTTCGCCACCTACGTTCGTTCCAACTCCACTCTTTACACAACTGAGAAATTCGACGTTAAACGTTTGCGGCTTTCATGTTATGATCAGGAGTTCAATTAAACCAGAACTGTGTCTTGACAAGTGCCACAACGCATTTTAAACCAGTATGAAAATGTGCATTTGTTATATACTCCTCCTACATACTAAACTTTTTCAGACAATGGAGATAGAACAAATTAGAAATAAGGTTGCGATTTGACTCTTATCATCTCAATAACTTATTAACACAACGGCCACGATCCGAATAGTTCTCTCTTATTTCAACCAACTTCATAATGGAAACTGCAGATACAGAAAGTACGATACTCAGTCCAACAGGCTCACTTTTCTGCAGGGTTTTATTGAGAGCAAATCGCAAGCTTGCCAGCGCACTGCTAGGGATTCCAGATTTGAATGCCACAAAGCAATACAGAAGACCCTCAAGTTTCTCCTCCGAATTAGCCAAACTCCGGTGGGTGTGGACAGCGAATTGTCTGCTCTCAACCAGCGGGAAATTTATCCGACTGCGAAATTAAGGATTGTCAGTCAACAAGGTTGAAAGAACGGAGAGGAGTGAGCGGGGAGATGGGGAATGATATATTTTGACTTTTCCAACAACTGACAGAAGAACGAAAGAAAAAAGACCACAACAATATTTTTATAAATGGATGGATTAAAACAGCCGGCCGACTGACGACAGGCTGGCAGGCAGGCAGACAGACAAAGTGAGACAGAGACATGCAGAGACAGACAGACATTTTTTTAAAACAACATTTGCATGTAAACAGGAGACAGCAACAAACAAATAACTACTTCACAGACTGCCAATCCACCCTACAAACGACCACTATTCATGTTTCACGATTCTCATGTATGCGCCCACCCACCGACGTTAATAAACGATGCATTTTCCAGTATTTTACTACCATACGTGCACTGCCTGACCTCAGATGGCCATGTAAGTCTACAACATTCCAGCTCAATCAGTACCATACAAGATCTACGAAAAACTACCATGAAATTCTCCCTCACACGGCAATCTCATCAACTAACATCACGCAGTGTGTAATTGTCGGTATGCCACTGAACAAGGAAAGCACCCAAGGGAATGCCGCTTCCCCTTCGAAATTAACGACAGAACTGTTTCAAAGTCGCTCATAGAGTGCTAAACTAGACATTTAACGAAAGCACCCAAACACATGCCACTTAGATCTCTTGCCCTGTACAACATGATGGAACAACTCGAATGATATCCACCTTTTTCTTTTCTTTTAGGCAGAAGAATGTATCCACGCTACAGTTCAGCGAGATCAACCTGAATCTTAAGCTGACGAAGTCCAACTTGCTGAAGAATCAATAATGAATTGTCGTGGAAACAGTATTTTCTTGGGATGAGAGAGCAGAAGTTCTCAGAAATATGAAGTATGACAGTAACAGTCACAACCGTAGACGACCGGCTTTCAACTGAGACAACTTCGCTTACGCTTTAAAATAAATAAAAGTTCAAAAATTATTTCACATATCGAAAGCATAGAGCCCTCATCCCCTTCACCGACTCTCTCTCTCTCTCTCCTCAGACTGTGCTGAAAGAAAAGAAGGACAGAAGGTCTTACGGGACGTAAAAAGACTGACCGCATGGAGTCTAGGGTCGTGATGGACAGAAATTTAGTGTGGATCCACACTAGTTTAAACGGGCGAGATTTAAAAACAAAAGAAAACAAAAACAAAAGTCAGACAAAAATGTAAAACAAACCAACAGATGAAAACACATTTATGCATCCTCTCTCTCTCCTCCCCACACTTCAGAATGAAGACGTGCTTCAATTCTTTTCATGCTTCTGGTACATTTTCCACACACACACACACAAACAAAAACAACAACAACAACAACAAAAAAAAACCTCACACAAGCAGAAAGTTAGAACACCACCCAGGGAGTCTCCCTTTATCTCCAGTATACAGGACCATTCCTTTTCCTGGAGGTAGAACATTATACAGGACCATTCCTTTTCCTGGAGGTAGAACATTATACGGCCTAAAAGGTTTGCTGCCGGCAAGGAAGGCTTACTTCTTAGCTAACCAACGGCTTTAGGGAAACCAGGCGTGAGCTCATGTGTGGTTAAATTTAGCGCAATAATGACTCAAGTTAAAACTATTGCTTGTAGAACTATTGATTGGGTTTGCCGGGGGCATAACAGTGTTAAAACTTCACTGCTCTTCGGGGGACTCCAATTATATTTTAATTGGATGACACGGCAGGACAGAAAACTAACGACCATATGAACTACACGCACCGAGGACCAAAATTAAATAAAACAACGTCAGAACTTCTAGTGTTATTGTCACACTGAACTTTTTTCTTCCCTAGACGGAATTGTTTATTGTTAATTCAGACTTTGGACTTACGTTATTCATACTTTAATTTTTTAGAAGTGCTTCAGGGAGAATAAAATGTTTCGGCTTACTACTGCCACAAGAAACTGGATCTTATTTCAGACTGTGGTAAAGGGTAGCCAACTTGCTTAAAAGGCCCAAAGTTCAATGAAATTGATGTGCGCTGGAGACGATAGGAACTATTTCAGTTTGCACGTCACGTTTTTTTTCTCTTTCTTTTTTGTTTTTTTTGAGATTACTTAATTGCATCTAGAATTTTTCCGTTCGCGAGAGTATTTGGAGAGTGAAAAGTAATGAAGATGTTATTTTCCAGACTGACGACGGGTCGTGACAACAAGTTTGATTTATAACATTACTGCGCCATGTCCCAAACATAATGAGGAGATGATCACGGCATGCATGCTGTCCCTTTACATCCTGTTTTCAACCTCAATTGATTTGTCCTTACAATACTCATGTCACCTTACAATGCATGTTATATAGTCCGACAAATAAAACTAAACTGCCATTCAATTATATTCTGAATTACATACATCTAATCATCTTCCTTGCAGAATATTATGAATCTCCACGAACAACGTATTCCCTCCTAGTTTTTAAGCTAGTATAATGCCTTTTTGTTTGTTTTTCTCTTGGTCCATTTCTGTTTTCCCCACACCCTGCCATTTACCAAATGTCACAAAGTTACCATTTTTAAGCTCCCAGTCTTCAGTTGTCTGTCATCTGAGTGAAGATGACCTTTCGTCCCACCCAGGAACATCAAGATATCACTTTCACTTTCAATTCCCCTGTTAAGTGTCACTGTCTGTGAGTGACGAAAATGAACATTTACCAGGTAATGTGATCTTTCATTAAAAAAAACAACAACAACAACGTATGAAGAGAAAGCCTTACAGACTGCCGCAGCCATGAAACTGTCAAGGGTATTCACATTCGCACCATTACTTATAGGGTTCACTGGGTTATGTATTTTTCATAAAGCCATACATTGTCATCCCGTTAATACAGTTAGCCGACAATGTTACATGTTATCAATTGACATTTGTGAGAAAGAACAGATAACAAACGTGTATGCCGCAGTTTATCATCACCTACCTCCCACTTTTTTTCTCTCCACAAGAACTTATAATTATATTATAATATCATACGCTGGGGGCAATATTCAGTTTATCCTTCATAAATGATTATTCCGTAGATGTGTTCAGTTTATATATATATAATGAAATGCCTCTATCAGTTAAGTGTGCCTGTCCCGAAATGCTCCACAATGGGAACCCAAAAATAGAGATGGTGACCACAATGTATTCCAATTCGGGACATTTTACATGTTTTGCATTGTTAGGAGTATTACAATGAGCCAACAAGAGATCAAAGGATTTTTGGAATAAACAGCTTCAAGCAGAAACGGCAGAAGCCGATCTGTTTTAAGGCATAGCTTTAATGAAAGCAAAACCGTTCCTCCACGACGAGGTGGACCAACATTCGCCAATTGCACAGCACTAAAAACGATAATCTGACCGGCACTGGTGAAGCACACTAAATGGGACCAACCAACTACGCTCTATGAAACATTCTCGTTTGCCCACTCACCAGATTGATTTACGCTGCGTCTAATGAGGACAACAATTATATTGATTCATTACCGGATAATGTTACAATATTAGTTTGAATACAATCAACAAAATTCAGCATGGTTAGCTTGAAAATACCGAAATTCAACTCCCCAAAAAGAAGTCGCCATTTCTTTAATACCTCAACCACTACCACATAATACCACTCTCCATAAACGCAACTCTCACTGTCTTTCAGTCATCAAAATCTTTACCATTGAGAGTCACTCGAATCAAATTATTATACAGCCCAGGAAAACAGACAAGAATGAAGTATGAGAATCACAAAAAATAAGTCGACTGTGAACAAACGGGAGGCTGCCACTGATGAAGTGAAACCCCTTGACTTAATCAGAACTAAATCTACTTTAATCAGTGATAAGGGCTACAATTTAATAGGTCTGTAACACGACTAGTCTCCCCTTTAAACAAGAAGGATATCAGTAGTGCTCGTTTAAATTCGTCTATTTACACAAACAAGCTTCATTTACTGACAGAACCAATTTCCGCAAAACACACTAAAGCAATAAAATGGATGGTTCTTTTGACTGTAGTTGTATTTACTATTCTTGATACTTATATGGAAGAAACGGGGAAAGGTTAGGAAACAAAAGGCCGGGTTCACCTATGCTGCGTGCCCTTTCTGTCTGACTGTTATTGTTGTTTCCTGAAAACGATTATCTGAGTGCTTAATTCAGTATAGTAAATGGCCAAACATTGTTTGGACTTCGAAATTAAATACGACTACATGTAGATGTGAGCTTTTGAAGAGGCTTTTATCGTAATTGGTTTATGTTAATATGGGCTTTCCACGCATTAGTGCCAACAATGACATTAATGAAATAATATGAACGGCTAATACAAATAAGCAGCATTGTATAGCGACGTAAATACAGAAAAAAAAATCGTAGCAACTTCCCATTAGAGAATTAAACTTTGGCAGGGACCCTGATTGACTTTGCATCCGAATGAAAAATGACAGGAGCAACTTATAATATGGTGGTTTCTATACATGAATGCTTATTCAATTATTTTATTTAATACCGGTATTTGAAGGTCTTTCATACAATGGTAAATGTCCACTTGGCATTCTATGGCATACAAAGACTAAGACACTTTGTCGCCCAAGACATCTGAAACAATGTAACGCAGCAATCGGGGTCACCCATTCTATTCGGCACAACTCGTCAAACATGAAGTGCCGTGGACAATTTTCTCTGGGAATTATCAGCCTTTCAAAACAACAACTACAACAATAACAAAACAAAAACGACAGCTAACTTTCGTGCTATCTCTTGCTGTTTCTCTCTCTCTCTCACACACACGCGCGCGCGGGGACGCACATTTTCATAAAACACAAACAAAACAATGATATCTACGTGCAACAAAATGTCGTTGCGGTATGGTATAAAAAAATATGTAAAGTGATTGTCTGGACAAAATCCAGTACAACTGTGTGAAAAATTATTTGCCTTAGCCTTATGAATATCCGCCAAAGGAGTAAGGGGTGGAAAACGATATGAGTGACGTGTTTTTATCTATCGGCGACTTACATAAGGAACTACTTTTTCAAAACATAATAAGGTATCATGGTACAGTATTACAAGTATCATTTCCTTTTCCTGCTGAGAAGATGCTACAGTCGATACTGACCAGGGGTATAATCTACATACCCGTGGCTGAAAAGCGTTTCGAAAAAGACAAAACTGGGTAAACTGGGTAAAACAGTATAAAGAAAGATCCATCTAACAATCGTTTCTTTCCCTTTGCAATGTTTTTTGCAACAATATATATTTATTCATTCCCAAGAATATCCTGTTTCTATCTTTTTATCAGGGTTCATAGCCGACGCCCACGTAGTACATGTAAATTCAAATTTAAAAAAAAATGTTTTCACGGTTCAGTTTTCAAAATTACAAACGCCCGCGCAATGTCAAAGTAAAATGAATAAACTGCTATAACAATTTTAAAAAATCAGAAATGTAGAGTTTATTAATTTGGTCATTTACATTCAGGTTTTACCTTGGCTTTCGTTTGAAGGCATATCCTTCTTTATTTTTCCTTTCTTTTTGTGTGTTTTTGGTTTTGGTTTTGGTTCTGGTTTGTATTTTCAGGTACATTGTACTGATTTCCGGGCTTTTCAACAGTTTCAAAGTCCGCTATGAACCCCGTTTTAGGCACAGAAAGTACTGTTCTTAGTGGAAATCACAAGCGAAGAAAATCGCGAATTTTCTATTTATTTTTGATGCTGACAACACGACAACGTAATCTTCCTGAAATTTTTCTCGATTCTGCATACAAATTACGTTGTTGCTGGAACTGCAAATACTTTGTTTGATGTCACGGTTTCACAAGTTAGTCCTTGCAGGGCTGTGGCATTAACCGATTCTTGTGAAAATCAGGATTTAAACGTCATTGAATTTTAAAATCTTTTTTTTTTTTTCTATTTATTTTAAAAAAATAAAGATTGTGACCTAATTCATCAAAATGCTGTTTACATCTCCAAACGCAACACTTGTTTTTACTTCTTGCACTTGGGAATTTTATTTTAAGCCTGGCCATTAATGGGCATCTTTATATAGAGCTTCGATTTCTGATAAAAACTTGAAGTGGGTTTGCAAATAAGGGTGCAACAAGAGGAGTGCAATTATCCGTCCTTGTTTTTTCCCCTCATTTGAACGTCATTAAATTCCACCATCTTCACAGGGCCATTAATTTTGTGGCAAACACCTGTTGAAAGTAACAATGCTGCTCCATGACAATAACATTCCAACATTGAGCCCAAACAAACCGCAGTGACTCACACACACAGTGTGTCATTATCGATGGAGATCAGCGACAGTTCCGATGTCGTCCTGCCCCACCCCATTTGTGGTTTCTCCTGTCAAGGAAATACACATCTACCCACCCGCGTCTCCCATTTAAAACAACAACAATAACAACAACAATAACAACAACAACTACAGCAAATGAACCGTTTTTCCTTACGATGCACCGATTACTTCGTCTAACTAACAGCGCATTATAAACATTACAAAAATGTGATGTGGCCGTTGCATTTTTCATATAAGCCAGTCTGTGTGATCATCATATGCCATGTTAAGGTGGTCCAACATGAATAAAAATGCATTTTTCTTTCACTTTTTACTTCTTTTCCTTAGTCTGAAAGATTTCTCTACCATTATGGTACCCACAATTTCAGAGAAAGTTCACGTTATCACGTCAGGTTCTCGTATTCCTGAAGTTGGGGAAACGTGGACGTACAGCTAGACGTCTGGGCATGCTAGAAGAACAAGGAGTCAGATTATAACGAGAAAGGCAGACTGACACACAGGAATGGACCGACGGACACGGCACCACAGACAAGGCTGACAGATACAGGAGTTATAAACGGATAGTCGCAAAACGTCTGACAGACTGTCGCCTCTACAGCAAGGCACGCGTAACGCTCTAACGTCAATAATGGTATTTTTTTGACGGCTTTGAAACCTTCGGAATTTCATGCGAGTTATTCTGTTAATTTCCATAATAGCTTTAAGTTGTAGGGGCTGGGGACTACCAGTTCATTGTAACACATATTAAAGTTATGGATGATAGATGCAAGAGACGGCGAATGACAGACAGAATGGTAACCGACAGCAGAGAACTCACGCTCACATACATACACGGGAGGGAGGTGAGAAGAAAATACAAAAGAGAGAGAGAGAGAGAGAGACAGAGAGGAAGAGAAAGACAGAAAGAAAGAGAAAGCTGACGAGAGAGAGAGAGGAGAGAGAGAGAGAGAGAGAGAGAGAGAGAGAGAGAGAGAGAGAGAGAGAGAGAGAGAGAGAGAGAGAGAGAGAGAGAGAGAGAGAGAGAGAGAGAGAGAGAGAGGGCGGGGGGAGGAAAGAAGAGCAGGAACCATTACAGAATATTGAACTGTTCCCCGTTTTCTCATAAACTGGGACTCTCAAGCAGCACACAAACACATTATTGTGATGGCGAGTATCAGATAATTGGTCCAGGCAAACTGTCAGATGTATCAGAAAACGCTTGGTAATTGCTTGAAATCAATTGGCGACCATTCAAACGCCTTCGGCCCCCGGAAAAATTTTGTCTCACAGGATACGATCACATGTGAAGTAGCGTTTCTGCTGAGACAGCTTTGCTGTTTCTTCCTGTCTGTTTAATTGCACATTTAATTGCGGATGTAATACTTGAGATAAAACATAATTAAAATAGACGGGCAACTTAACAAATTGCGCAATTCAATCAGTAATTGCTCGGACGGGTTGAAATGGACACCCTGAAGCAGTGTTCAGTTACGTGCAAACGATGTTTTGTAGGGTGAAAAAAGGTGAAGAAAGTTATCTCAATCCATCTAGATTTAGCTCTAGCCCTTTTTGTTTGTTGGTTTCTTAAACAACACACATTCTGAAGATGAGATTACCAATCGTTCTATATTCTCCACCAGCTAAGCGCCTTTAATCACCTCTCGCATGTCGTTTGTCATCAGCCAAAGTCGACACTTTGTTTTTTTTATTCGTAATTATTATGAGCCCTTACAAATTTTATTACAAAAGATAATCAGACGTGACAATAAAATCTGAGTGCCAACAACTGTTCCAAATTAGATTATTCTCAGATCTTATAATAAATAATGCATGAAGTTTCTCTCATGTCTCCTCTCCAAGGTAATGCTTACAATAATTAAATGCACCTTGTCCATAAAGTATTGCGTGGCTTTAGCATGCATATCTATCTACATCAGTGTTTCTCAACCTTCATTGTTCCACGCCTCACTTCAATCTCCCCCCTAAAAAAAAAAAAAAACGAGCGCCCCAGTGGCCGAACCATGATCGGGCAAAGTATACCATATACACAAATTTTTAAAAAATTATTAAATAAATTATATCCAGAGTATATGCATTCAAAAGATGTTTTACTTAAAATCCGAGCTAAGCAAGGAAATCACCAAAACATGATCAAACAACAGTTTATCTATACAGTTAAGTTTATGAAATGAAGATCTCTGTGAAAAATCTCTCCGTCCTATTCTGAAGTCACAGGCCCCACCAAAATATTGCCACGCCCCACCTTCACTGATTGACATAAACTAGTTAAAGTGTAAAAACACCCATGGCTTGCTGACGTACCACCAAAAAAACTACTGCAACTCAATCAGTTCACAAAAGTAGTGGAGATTGCCTAGACATTTACTTTCATCAGTTGTCAGCAAGGCCTACATTTTAAGCTACAGGCCGACAGCACAGTGGTGAGGAAGCACTTCATTTAGCGCTGCCGTGACAACAAGTTAACAGACAGAACAAAACTGTTGCCATATATAGAGTGTATATTACGTCAATGGCCGAACAATTTTCTAAAATGCAGCGAGAAATAACGTGAGAACAACAACAGCTTCATCATCACCAGCAGCAAAAACAAAACCAAAATAATAATACACGTAATAAAAATATATCTCACAGAAGAGAAACTCAATCGGGATATTGGAAATTCCGACACTCAGCCAAGCAATGGGAAAACCTGATCTCTCATGTCTACGTTTCATGTAAAGAAATTGAAAGCCGATTGAAAAGATTACACGAAGGAACGAACGCACAAACACACACATACACGTGACATCAATAAATAAATAGAGGAAGAGCGGCGACAATGCACCACGGCAACAATGAGAACATACCACAGACAATTTCGGTGAAAGCAAACTATGACCTAGCGATGTGCAGTAAAAGCAGGAGACAAATGTTATTTAATTAATGACTGTCTTACAATAGCCAACTTCAATTATCTACTAAGTTGCAGAGAAGAATGGTCTCATACGAACTTCAATTGTCTCAATACTAGCTCTGAATAAATGAAGGGGACACGGACAATCACTTACCCAGTAGGCGAAAACAACAACAACAACAAAACTGCGGTGAAATGAAACTCTTTAATACATTCAGCAACATCCTCGAAAACAATGCAGGAAAAAGAGAAGATTATAAATACAGAGAAAACAAACGGAGCCCCAGACAACAAAATTTATTCCCATTTCGTAGGCTGGGATGTTGGTGACTAAATTTATTCAACCTACTAGGTACCCGCACAACATTTTACTGCAAACTTCTATCAATGTCATGTTGTGTTCATTGATGTTTGAGCCGTACAGCTAATGGATATACATTCTGTCCTGACACCATTTTATCATTGTATTACACTTCGTAAAGAAAAGAAGGAAAGTTAAAGCAGCATTTAACCATTGTGTTATTCCACGTCATGTCTTCCTACGAAAGCTGGTTGTGTTTAAGCCACTGCTACTAATTTGTTGCTACGCTGTGCAAATATTTGCTTGTAAATATGTATGTACGAGAATGATCAAGCGTGTGCGAATTTATTAATGTTGTGCACGTCATATTGTGACTAGACTGAATATCGTTATTGGTGACGATTAATCTAGATCTATATTGGCGTACATGCCAATTCTTACTGCTGACTGTATATTTAGTTAAGTTTGTTTACCAATTATGACCACGTATCTGACCCACATAAATTTTGTGCATAATAATAATAAAACATTATAAATACCATTCTGCCGTCGACGACTCCATGGCTAACTGCAGTTGAGAAATGAATTTTGCCACTAATTTCAGAGCTCTCATGCTTTTTCCTTGCTGTAAATGGTACAAGTCACTTTTCAACGCCCACAACCTTGCGTCTTCAGTCTGACATAGTTACAGCCCCTGGTCAGACGTGAACAATGTTGTTCTTTCGCCTGCAATCGTTTCCTTGCATTTAACTCACTTGTACACTTGTGACTCAGGGAACCTTGGCGTAAAAGATCCAAACTTCACTTTTTCACGCGTCATGGTGCAAATGTCCGACCAATTTCCTGGCTGCTGGTCACTAGGGAGTATTGAACACTGGAAACTTATGCTTCGGCGGATTCTTTTCTTTTCAATGATGCGGCAGACACGTTAGCCACTACACTTGATGACACTTCACCTTTCAACCACAATTAAATGTCAGGTTTGTCCAGGGCCGTCTTAACATCATTATGGGGCCCTGGGCAGATTCTTTTGTAATGCACGGGATTTTCTTCCCCGTCTCAAAAACCAATGTAAATTTGCATGCATGGGGCCCCCTAAACCCTTGGGGCCCCTGGGCAACTGCCCAGTGTGCGCATGCATTACGACGGCTCTGGTTTTGTCCCTCGCATTTTGTTGTCCATTCTTCTGTTTCTGCTTTTTTACTTGGCACGTTATCTTTTTCCTATCACCCGTATCAATAAAAATAGCAAGGACTGATTAGGCTATAGCAAGCTCCAATACTGCTTCGCAACTGAATGCCGCTCTTATTACCAGTAAAGTTTGATGCAATACCCTGGCCACAAAAAAAAAAGAAGAAAAGTGGCGCACCAATGCACTCAGAATCTGCAGCAAGCAACAGTTGACAAGTATGCGAATTGTCAGGATTCTGTGTTCGGAAGGACAATAATAAAGTCTGTCATCTCATAAAAAATATATATGAAATTGCCCTGTCTGTCCGCTTTTGATCCAGACAGAGCTAACAAATTTGGCGCAGTGATCTCTTTTGGAAAAACAACATGGAGTGAGCCGGCCTGTCTGCCATTTGATGCAGACCTACCAGTCACAGAACTTGCGCTTTTCAGAACTCTTAACTTACTGGTCCCCAGAACAGCAGCAGAGGACTGCATGACGGTTTACGTAATATGGGGTTTGAAGTAGATGTGGCTACCAATTCCTGGGATTTGATTTCCCAAGCCATGACGTCACAAACTTTTAATTATTTTTTGTTCTATCATTAGTTTGGTGGCACACTGAGTCAAGGAGGTTTTGTCTCAGTTTTAGATGTGAACTATGGAATGAAACAGGACCTCGCCCACGAGCGAAATAAAACGTCTGTCTCACTCATTCGTCGTCACTGACACCAATGAAATGATTAAATATGATTTTATGTAACACTAGTATGAAATCAATTTACATGAATGGGTCGATATAACAGACTGATGGTAATGATGTCTTGAATACTGAACATGGGAGGACAGCCTTTCTTTTCTTTTTTTTCTCTGACTGTGTGGACGTTTTTTGAAAATGAGGGCAATTCAGAGTATGAAACATGATACGGATAATTACACCGGTGACTGACAGATAGGTTCAAAGATAACCTTTATGGCTGACTTTTTTTCTATTTCTTCCAAACAGGCAAGTCAAAACAGAAGATCAAGCACAATCCATTTGTAAATAATGATACAATGGTAAGTTTGTTTGCTTTTTTTTTTTTTTTTATATGGGTAGCCAGTGATATCTTTCTTCTTTCTTTCTCTTTTTTTTTTCCACATTCATTATCACCCCACAAAGGGGTTTCAAGCGGTGTTGGCATCACCTATTTAAAATGCCCTAAAGGCTAAATTGTACTAATATAGACACTATTTTCTGATTACTATTGTTTTTAAAAAAACCCTCATTGCTTAATCAAACTTATACATGGACAGTCCTTCACGCATAAACAAAGACATTTTGTCACAACTTTAAATGACGCACACCTTTATTATTCATGACAATTAATAACATAAAATATGACCCCGGCTTCAAACATATAGCAAGTCCACTTTTCTAAACCATGGAGAAGTTTCCAGTATCGCAGAGCGCTCAAACGATTTCATTCTAGTGCTGTTCATGATAGGTGAAGATGCTGACGCATACATTATCGTGTAATGTCGTCATTCTTGTGATCGGGTGCGTTTTCTTTTTTTTAAAAGGCGAGCAACAAGTGACCCGCCCTCGATGATGTGTAACATTGTGCAAACATCTTCACATAAATATTGTATGTCATACATCTTTATCATTTTAAATGATTTACGTCAAATATCAAGTTGACTTATCTTTCTTATACTCCATCAACGTCAAAAAGACGTCAAAGTTATGATTCTAGCATGAAAGGAAAGCTAAAAATACAACCCAAAAAACTGGGCAATCTTTATTTCTCTCCTCAACAATTTTCTTTGTGCCAATCTGAACCAACGTAAAAACGGATAGGCGGAGAGATAAATGAAATGGATGTCTCGTTCATAGTGATCCTGTTTTTCTTTTTAACAAATACCTATTTCATTACAAATAATGATTAGGGCGGTTCTGAATTTTACTTCAATGAAAGATCCACTTGATACCATTTTCTCAAACATTAAGGATATCTCTTATAGTCGCTGATACTTGGGATGCATCACAAAATCGAGGTAACTTTCGAACACTGGCGAAAGCAGCCCGCCTGTATATAATTATGCTCCCCAGTGATGTCACATAGTACACAGGTGATGTCTGCCTGTAACAATCCCGGTGATGTCACAATTTGTGTCAGTCCAAACTCTCGTTATTTGGAGGGAGTAATGCAATTTTCTGATTTCTATCAACTTGACTACCCAGGAGAACTAATAAAATGTACATAAATTTGCAAATTTTAATTAAATTAGTTTTATCATATGCGGGGTTTTATCATACCATCTGTGACTGCTACTGCGGCAAACAACGATATACATCGATTGTCATCGCACTGTTTTATTGTTATCATGCGGGTGCATTAATATGTATCACAAACCACACTGAAATGATGATTGGACCGTTTTCCGTAAACAGTGTCTTCCACTGCCGTCATAGGTCATAAAACAGTGGACCTGACGTGCCTGTTGCCTATAAAAACTCGCCATCTTGGTCGAATCTTGTCGTAGCAAAGCAGTCGTTGCAAAATTACTCTCAGTCATGACATCTGGTCTGGACATCGCTTTCGAGTATCTTCAATTGTTGCGTGCAATACCTAAGTGTCTGTCACGGACAAACCCTATCCTTCGGACAAAATGTTCTATAAATACATTGCCATACGACATCCATTACGTGTTTTGATCTAGAAACATCGTTCATTGTGCAACATGATATTCTTCGGCCGCTATCACAACCATCAGATGACTTACTGTTGTTTCAAGCAACAATTGAAGTTGCACTTACGACATAATTCCTATGTGGCCTCTATTGATACATGGGGGCTTTCGTAATGTGTTACATATCTTCATTATTGTTGAGTCCGGAAGGACTGAAGATGAATTGACACAGACATTAATCTATAGCATTTAAATAACCACCGGAACGATTTCTATCCAATACAAAAAAATCGTTGCATATCTCTTCATTTCAGAAAACTTGGGGGAAAGAGGCAAATAGATTAAAATGCGACAAAAGCAATACCAAATGAAATCGTAATGGACCGCAATATACAAGAACAAAGATCTCAGCTCCACCGCCACTGTCAAAAACTTGCCAATTAACATTTTATTTCTTCATCAACACAAGTTTTACAACGTACATTTTTTACAACCGCTTCATTATTTTCTATATCTATTTTAGCTAATCTCAGGCACAGTGCCCAATAATGTATCCCGCATATTTTTAATTGCGCCATTGATTTATACAGGGATTAAAGATAACTGATAAATGCTGTGCTGCCTCACTCTTCATCTGTTCCCCTCCGCCCGTCTGTTTTTCTGTTTTTGCCTGCTAATTACGGCTCTGGAGAAATCCCACGATATGACCATTACAAATTAGCTCAAAGGGATGGAAATATCAAAAGTCATTATTTCACTGAAAAAGGAAACAAGAAAATGATGGCAATTACAGCCTTGAATAATTTACAAAAATTACAGCAAAAAGCATCACAGTAATGGCTTACGACAAATTCAGAGTGAAACTCTTCTCAAACGAAATTAAAGCTACTCATTACATTCTTTCTCTTGAATTAATGAACTTAAAGAACACGAACAAAAGTGAGAAGAAAGGATGGGAATTGTACTACGATATTTTGATATCAACAGACTTTTACAGGTTTTGTTACCAATAAAATCGGACAAATCCAAGATTTTTGTTCCATTTTTTGTCAGTTAATACGACACCAACCTTTGGGAATCGAGGCTATATTTTATATTACTTGGACCATTGGCTGTGCAAACTGACACGGAAATTGTATACAATCAAGTTCCACGATTTCATTTAATATGAATAGCCTCTTTCCTCCATATCATTTTCCATAAACAGTAAATAAAATCCGAAGCCAAGGGAATCAATTTAAAAACACGAAAAACGAAACTTTCTTAATGCACAAACTGAACTCCGAAGAAAGCTTTAACGAGATTCCAAACAACGCTTTATATTTCAGTCAGCTGCGGTTTTTCCTTTCGGAATAAATGAGTTGTCCGTACTTTTCTTCTTCCGCGACATCATTATTTTCATTTTCACCTTTACAACGTTGAATAAAAAAAAAAAAATTGGGTTTCCAAATTAATGAACCTAATCCCGAGTTTTCTCTACCCTTTTTGCAGATAATTATTTACTTGTGTATAGAAGCAGCACTGGAAGCAAATTCTGAAATTCAAGCTGAGTCATTAGAATTCTACGTTAATTAAAGTGTACACATGGGTATGAAATAACTGAGGCAGGCAACGGAGCAGTGAAAAAGAGAAAGCGCTGGGTTGATTATGCGTTGAAGAGAATGCGTCAGATAAACTTGATCGATCGGTGAATTAAAAAAAACACCCAATGCCGTTGATTAATTAAACTTTGCCTCCTTCTATAATATAAAAAAAACACAAAACAAACGCAACAAAACAGAAAGCACAACTACTCTAACAAGTAGGGTCCCGTGCTTGGCAAATAATTATATTTGAAGTTTTTAAGGTTTAGTTCCCAATATGGGAACTGTCGTGACTGTAGATGCAATGGAAGCAATGTATGAACATCCAATTGATGCACTTTCGAACTGAGAATTGCCGTACCGTTTCATGCCCCCTCTTTTCCCGGTTACCACATATTTTGGCTTAATATATCAAACCATTTTTTTTTAAAAACCCTTAATCCCCCCCCCCCCCTCCTCCTCTTCCTCTCTCTCTCCTCTCCCCCTCCCGTTTCTTTGAACATTTTATTTTTTCATGCTGACTTATATCATCATTACCCAGCTCCGTCGTTCTCTCAAATGTTATTGTTTACTCCAGGAAACTAATTTTTAACCTTTTCAGATCCTCCATTTTATTTTATTTTTTGGTCCCCTCCAACATTTCATTCATCATTTCTCGTTTTCCTATCGTATTGCTTTGGATTTTATCCTACCTTTTTTTTTTTCTTTCATCCCTGCCAAGGCATTTTTCCTGTATGCAATTTATATTTGTGCGTCCGCTCCGTCGTCAAAAGATTCAGAACGCAATATCATAAAAAGTACAGAAAAACCGCGGGGTCGCAGCAAGGCGTAAAGCGAAGTCAAAACTTGGCAAGAAGAAAAAAGTTGTATGTAGCAAAGCCTCGCATAAGAAATAATACCCAAACGATACCATGAAACAGAACGCAGTATTTAAGGAATGAAAGCATAGCTGCGCTCACATCACAAATTCTTAGTACAACATAATATGACGCATTTCGAATCTCAACACAGAAATGTGGAAGGGAACACAAAAAAACAACAACGACAACAATACCTTACTGATTATCAGTGGTGCAGCATAGTTGCCTGAACCCCGGGGGTAAGGCAAGTATTGCGTCCCCTGACCCTTGCGCCGTTAGCACTCCCTGAATCCCTTCAACCTGTCCAGTATTGACCCCTTTTAGCCCCAAACACAGTGCACCACAATGATTTACTCCGGCCACTATTTTATTATTTTATATATTAAAATACTACAAGACCAGCTGCCTCAAGGTAAGGGCAAAATACGTTTGCGACAGTCCACCGCCTCTAGCTAGGAAACTGCCTCTCCTTATCCTAATTGGCCTGTAATAATACTCACACAACAATTGTAAGGTACTATCGAACAGAAGTCACAAACACAGATAACTTGTTTGGTAGGGTGGTGATGCCAGCCAGTTTCAAGGGGTGAAACAGAACAAGAGTGGTGTAGGCGCCAGACTGGTGACTCGCCACCCATAAATCTTCCTTCACACCAGCACAATAGGCACTGCCCACAGCTCGACCCGGCAGGATGCACCGGGCAGTGCCTGTTACGCTGGTGTGAAGCAAAATTTACGGGCGGCGAGCCACCGCTCTGGCGCCTTCACCAATCTTGATCTGTTTTACCCCTAACTTGCGGTCTGTAACCAGCCGGGGGCTATGAGTCAATCCAAAGCCATCGACAGGTCAACAACTGCCACTTTGGAGAGGCTCAATTTAAAATGACTCTGATACTGAAGAGTCGTGTGGAGGAGATAACATTGGTACTTGAACAACATCGGTGAACATCTATCAGTTGGTCATAAATTTTTTAATGTTTTGACATGGACTACGATTATGGCCGAGATCATTGTTTCATTCTGATAATATGCGGTGGAAACTACGATAATAAAAATATGATGATGTTGATATTAACGATTATGGTAATAACGGAAATGAAAGAAAAACAAAAGACCGAAAAATAGAAAAATGATCTTAATAAGCACGCAAAGTCAGGTTAAAAAACTCAAAACAGGTTAATAATCCAATTAAGATGCCAAAACTGTGTTAGATGAAAATGGTAAATGAACTTAAAAAAGAACAACAAAAAATCTTCACATTGTAACGCCAGGAAAATCTACTGTCATCATAAAAATAATATCCAAATACCCTGAAACGCAAGAACAAAATCTTTCCCTTTCACGGCTTCGATTACTACAGTTTTGTTCAAGCCGCCTTGGAAATCTTGCCATCTGAACAAAATACAAATTTACTATCGATCAGTGGAAAACATCAAACAGCTTCGGTGCGTCATTGTTCTTTTAGGGAAACATTCTTCCATCAGAACATCGCCGAACAAAAAAAAGAACCACAATAAATGCTAAAACAGAGCGACACTGCATTAAACGGAGAACAGACTACTCAAAGAGAAGGAACAAACAGAGTATTTTAAGCTCAGAGAGATTTTCTGAACGGTAGATTGCCAAAATAAAACAGTGATTCGATTTTGTTTTTCTTTTGATCTAGCAACAGTCCGTCAAGATAAAATTACGCCTCCACGGTCCAAACAAAGCACACACTTAAAGAGAGAGAGAGGTCTTAATGTGTGTAACAGCCAGATTTATTGGAATGATAGTGTCATTCATCCGTCCTTAGCAAACAGTACAATAAAGCTGCTCTTTAATCAGACCGGCAAAAAAACATAATATAATCTATTATAATAATGTTTTCAATTCCTTTAGTGTAAGTGGATGTCAAATTAAAAAATAATAAAATTCCTTTGCTGCTGATCAAGCTCATCACGAAACCTACATTTTACTTCATAAAACTTAAACCTCCGCCCCACCTCCCCTTCACCTCATTCTCTAAAAGTCTTATATTCAGCGTGGGAAGAGACAAGAAAATATATCATCGCCGTGCGACAAACAAAAAGAGGTTGATTTATCTCCTTGTTAAGCAACTGAATGCAATGGCAACATTCTTCAATGTGGAACCGCAGAGTTCTGCTCTGTGTGTGGAAATCAACTAGATTGAAAACTCATCTCTTGGTTCTCCCCTTCGGCATTTCGCATCTCCTTACATCCTGTGTTACACATCAATATGAACTTTAAAAACATATTACCAGAGACAAAGTTAATGAATGGCAATAGTATAACTTTGATCAAATGGTATCTTTTTTAATTCCAATTATTAAAACTGCTTTGAAAAATCCGCTGGGATGGTGAAAAATGCCTTGATCCTGATCACTACAATTTGCTATATTTTCTTAGTAAATATCAAAAGACCAATATTATTATTACTTTGGTGTACACTTTGCTGGCAAAATCTAACTGTGTTTGGCAGAGCTTAGTATGATACCTCCCTTAGAGCAACGTCTCCACAAAGCATAAATATAACTTATAATGCAACCAATAACTATTAATAATATTGTTCTCACTTTGATTTTCCAAATCAAGAATCAAATCTCATAAAATTTAATTTTGGAACAATAACATGGTGAGGAAATTGCATTTGAAAGTAAAATGAATGCCGCTGAATTACGATTTCTTTGGGATAAAATCAAGTTTGTACATGTCACCAATTTAGTTTGATTCTTCAAACTATATGACGAACTGTCTTTCTGGATTCATTTTGCATCTTCATTTCGCTCTCATTTACCTAGCCCCTTAGCCCCACGCCGTCCGATTTGAGGTACAGTATTTATTTTAGGAGGTTCGCTGCCCTTGGCATTTACACCTCACTTTACTTGTTTTATTATTTCTTGTTCTGGCGGGGGGGGGGGGGGGGGGGAGATGATATGGATAAATTTTAATCTATTAATTTCAATTTTGCCCGGGCAGCGGCCTTTCGGCCTGCTCTTTACGATTTCCAACTGCCAAGGTATCTTTAACGTGCGCAACGTGCACACGGGCCCTCCGAATTTTTTCGTCCTTATCCGAGAAGACTAGGTACTCGATCCTACCCCCCAATAGGACCAGGGACTTGAAAATATGAGAAAAATCCAATTTCCAAGAACTACTCGATCCTACCCCCCAATAGGACCAGGGACTTGAAAATATGAGAAAAATCCACTTTCCAACATGCCTGCACTGCCCGGGTTTAGAACCCGGGACCCTTGGCATGAGAGGCGAGCACCTTGCCTCTAGACCACCTTGTCCCACGCCGTCCTTCCTCCATGTTATCTTTTGTGCGGTTTAGAGACAACAGCTACTGCAATTTCAGATTTAAGTACTGTAATTATCTTCGTTCTACGAACAGATTAAGAGTGACACTGTTGTAGAGGACGAATCCCATTATCTTCAGGAGTCACTGAGGGCAATGTCTCAGAACTCGGTCTTCTCTGTGTTGACAATTGTGCCGGAGCTGAGAACTGGCATTTTTCATGTGGCATTCACAGGTCGTTAAATCTTATTTATTGCTGCATTTATTTTATACTTAATATATTAACAGTCCATGGTGTACAAAAATGCCATGTTCATTTGGCGAATGCCAGTGCTTGAACAAAATGAAGTCTCAGGTGAAAAGCCCGACGCTCAAAAATGGTCAAAAGAAGGAAATTACTTATTCCGTGTTCAATATTCCATCCATCCATCCATCCCATGGGTGTTCACCCATCCAATCCATCTATTTACCTAAATGATCTGCCACTAAAGATTAAATGCAACAACCAGTCAATAACATTTGCCATGAGATTAGGGACACAAACCGTCCCACGCCGACATGTTTACATAACACAAGCCAAATGCAGCTGTGGATAGCAGAGCAAATATAACACCAGCCTGCCCAGGCAGCGACAATATTAACTGCAAGGTTAACGATTACCTCGCTTCGAGAATCCAAAATATGAGAAAGCGATTGTACTTACGTTTATTATGACAACACTGGGGCGATGGCAGTAAACTGATGCTACAGTGGGGACCGAATACAAATATAAATACAATAAATCTGAGTAAGAACAAGGCAGAAGGATGTCCTGCTGCCAGTGGCCGCCAACCACCCACTAAAAACATAAAGACAAATAGTTACTGGCTGCCATAAATTATTCCAGGAGAAATTGTTAAGATGAGTTTTATTTGTCACTCATCACTATGTGCTAGAAATTTCAAGAGGTGAACTGTGTCCTCGGGGCCGTCTTAACATCAGTGTGGGCTCCTGGGCAATGCAAGAGATTTTCTTCCCTGTTTAAAAAACCTACGTAAAATTATTTGTATGCACGGGACCCCCTAAACCTCTGGTGCCTCTGGGCAACTGCCTAATGTGCCTATGCTTTATGACGGCCATGTGTGTCTTGTATTGGCGACATGTTACTTTGATATCACGGATGGCCACGATGGTATTTTTTTAAAATCTTAAATACAGGTGAAGCAGAATCTCTTTCCTACTCCAAACAAGAAATTCTTTATCTGCCGATAAGGACAACTCACCTGACCAAAACAGTTGTATAATACGGCAATGCACCATAGTGCCGTTATCATAATTTCGGTACCTGAATGTCAAAATAATACAACACAATAATGCAGAGCGAGAAAAGCAATTTAAAATGAAACAACAGCTCCTTGAAAGCTGAGTGCATATCCTCGGGTATTTTCCATATTGTTGTATATGTAATTTTGCCTTTTCGAGAACAATGTGGACTGAAAGTTTGAAGAGTTGTCTAAAATCAGGGTGTTTCAAAACGCTTCAAAATCGAAACGCCTAAAAAGGCAAAAAAGTACACCTACAGAAATACACTTACACATAATAAAACTAGGACTGAGAGAACTGACAAAACTTCAAAATCGGCAAAAGGCCCCATACAAGAATATGGCAAATACCCCTCGATATAAAATATTAACGAAAACTTGAACGATTTAATATTGCTACATCAGTGACAACATACAGATACAAAACGCAGGAGATTTATTTATATAACCATAACCCTCAAAATGCAGAATTCATATTTACATGTTATGAAATGTCAGTTCCATAGATAACATCAAGTACAACGGCATGAATAAAAAAAAAAGAAAAATAAGAAAGGACAATTCCATTCACAGATGAAAATGGCAAATAAAATTAACCACTTTGTACTACAGTCTAATTCCAAAACACGGAACAATTTAATGACACTGCTAATTTACAATGCACCCTGCATGACGTTTATTTAACCGGTTTGTCATTAACAACAAATGCCATGTTTGTTAACACACAAAAACAATGAAAGAAAAACGACAAACATGGGACAGAAATAACAAATATTGACAACAGCTAGCGACATTAACGATGAAAAAAAAAATCCAACATTATTATTAGGTGCACTCATTTGTTGAGATTGAAAAGGAAATATGCCCCGGGCACAATCATTTAATAACGCTCTTTAAATGGCAGCAATTGCATGTCTGAGAAAAGTAGTTCCTAGCAGTAAATTTATGCTCATGTGGCACTGCATCCGGCCCCGAGGCAGTGACAACGGAGCTGTGGCACATAAAAATTAATAATAATTACAATGAGCTATTCACGGACAAAAATTATAATGATGATAATTCTAATGCCAAATAACAAGAATAACAATACTACATGAAACTCTTAAGATTACGTTGCTGACCAAAGCAAAGTTCACAAAACAACAGAACATTTGTATAACAGCACAGTCTCCTGATTTTATTACCTAAAATAATAATACAAAAATTATTCTGTCGCTCGCTCTCTTATTCTCTCTCTCTCTCTGTATTTCACTTTCGTTTACCTTCTCATAATGGCGAGCTTACCAACTCACACCAGCCTGAGGAATGAGTGACGTCACTTTCAAGAAACGCACGCTGAACTTGACAAGATTCCACTAGTCAACGCCTTAATGGCTGTCGGAACAGATTACAGGGTCTGACCGAAGGGCTAGTCTCGTGCCATGACGATCATCACCTCCTTCACCAACCCTTCCTCCACCCCCGCTTGGCTCTCCAACAACGCGTTCTTTGCCGCAACTGTCTTCGAGGCTGAACCCCGACCTCAGATGGCATAATGATAGGAGTTTAAAAAAATAACCTACTTCTTCACTTCTCACACCCTCATCCATCTCTGTTTATTCATGAGCCTGTTTATTTGCCTATCCATTAATCTCCACATATGTTTATTTGTCTGTCAATTCACCTTCTTGCCTATTTAAATATCTGTCCCTATCCAGAACTATGTCTGCCTTGATCTGAAAACATATTCCTCTCACTGAAACAATATTTAACACGCGCCCAGAACAAATATGTCATACCTTCTCCCCCAGTCTACGCATCAAGCTTTGGAATTTATCACCCTTGTCCATCAAAAACCAACACTTCACTCATTCTCTCCACCTCGTTCTCTCAATCTTGCTCCTGAACGTGTCTACACCGGCTGAGGCTCAAGTGTTGGGTGCTCACGTATAATTCTGATAAATTTATGCCCAGCAACAGGGCTGTGGTCTCACAGACATGCATGATAAATAGATGGCCTAATCAAGCTAGACGCCACGGCCACAGATTCACTATGTTCATCAGAATTCACCATGGAAGTGGTAGCTCTCCTGATGCCATTGCTCACTAAATTTCATGTAAAAATGTGACGAAAGTAATATCGGAAGACAGTGAAGACATGGGATAAAATCTGAAAGACAGAATGAAGAATGTAGAATGTGGCGTTCAGAGAGATGAAAGAAAAGAAAGGCCAACTGCTATAGAGACATACAAACTAGAAGATAAATGGCCGACAATACCGGCAGACAAACGGACAAATCCGTGAAGACTAAGAAAGGATATTACCACAAAAAGCCCAGACAGCCTTAGAGATGGACTGACAAACAGGCCCAGCCATATAATATGAAATAATTGACAAAAAGATGGATAGACCGAGTGACGGAGAGACAGCTAGATGGGCCGATTGATTGACCGACTTAACTCAATCGAAGAATGCTGAGCAATGATGCAGTAAAAAAAATGACCATAGGATCACCTGTAATGTAATTTGTCTGCCATAATCGTATTCAGGGTGTGACTGGGCAAACTCAGAAATCCGTCTGGTACCAAGGAAATAACAGCCAGGTCAACTAACTTCAGGACCACTAGAGACTGCTAATGTCATTAGAGCGGGCGTGAACTAGTGAGAATTGCAGGATGCCAGCCGTGTAAGTAATTTGCCAATTTTGACACCGTCTCTCGTGGGGGCAATAATAACGTCGTCTTGCCCCTCACCTTATGGGTCTCTCTCTCTCCCTGCGAAATTCTGTGATAATTCTTTGAAATCTTAAATCTTAAATTCTTCTGATCATTTTCTGGCACTTTCTTTCTGCTTCGTAATTTCAACCGACCCGCCCTCACAAGAGTTCTGCAATCGGTTTTTTAGAAAGATACAGGAAAATGCCGGTAGCTTCTGTCGCAATGATGTTCTCGAGAGCATGTTTCGCTCAATAATAACAAAATTCAATGAGCGTTTCGTTACAAAACCTTATATTCTGCTAGTTTGAGATCTTGTCTACTTGAAATAAATGATCGATCCCCCATAATGAAGTGAACATTGCGTCTTTCAATTAATGGCCTTGCGAAAGATGCCAATCATCCCACACAGGTCACAGAAATGGAAATCGCCGCCGACTGCCATAATTATAACAAAACAGACATCACAAAACCACAAAAGGAACAATAACATAATTTCTAGAGGCCTAAAGGTTACCGGTTTTTCTAGAATGAGATATTTCTGTGGGAACTATTCATACCGCGTTTTCCAAATCAGGTTAAACTGGTCTTTGAACACCTCTATTTCCGATTATCTCAAGAGACTGCTTTTGCCAAGTGCCTGTCTCTTAATAGGCACACAATTATGTCCGTTTATGATTCGATGTATGTCTTTCCCGTCTCTCAGAATCAAACCAGACATTTTTCGTTGTCTCGTGCAATGTAAAAAGAGCTTGCGGTTCCTTGCCAAGTTTGATTTAATTCGCTTTCCACAGACGAAAGCTTCTTTCGCGCGCAGCACTTTCTGAAAAAGGACGTATTGTTATATCACAATGATGTCGTTAAACTGACACTGAAGCTTGCAGGAAGCGTCTATATAAACTCACGGAATCTTCAAAAGCTAAAAGTTAATCGCAGCAGCTACTAATCAAATCTTCCTACCCAACAACTACTGAAATACTCTGGTTTCGCCGTTTTCAAGTACTCAGCCGTTCAATAATATTGAATACATCTGTAAGCGATGACAGAGGGATCTTATAAATTTCAACAAAGCACCTCCTATGTCTTAATGGCCAGCCTGCATGTCGGTCTCAATAACAAGAATAAAATGTACAGGACAGCACAAAATCCGATTTCACTGGTAAACGAAAATAAATGAATAAATTTCCTAACACTAAAAGGTTAGATATATATAAACGATAAACGAGCCTCAGGTTCGGCAGACACAACAATCAGGGAAGAGGCTTTTAACCACAGCGCCCTGCTGGTCTGTAGGGCTGCCAGACGAGGTACTTTGGCATTTTACTAGACGTGAAAGACATCTCTGTGCAAATCGGTTCCGACGCGACGCCTTTTATGAAAGGGAGGTGTTTAAAATCTTTTCGGCTGATTACATAATCTACCATGTGTGTTTTGGTGTTCGATGAGAAAATCCTCTCTCTTTAAAGGAAACACAATAAAACCAATTGGGCAAGCAGGCCTGTGCATTTTTGGGGGTCAAATTTCTGCGTAGATCATGCAAACTCTTTTGTGTCTCTACTAAGGAAAGGGGAATTATGCAATTTATGCAAGAAAAAAAATCCACTGTGCTTCCAGATAACAATGGAATTGTTTTTCTCTCTGGCTACCCGCATTTAAAAGACAGAATTTTTGTGTACGTTGAACAGGAACATTTTGCAGTAATTTATGGGGAAGATTAGATACTGAGTCCAGGAGAATAACAGTCGTTAATTCAAACACAGGTCTTGTGTCTTCAGATGAAAGTTGCGGGGATACATTACAAATCATTAGATCTTCCGAAGATTAGCTCGTTAACTAGGATTGTAGTGCCGTCTCGAGAGACACACAGTCACAGGGTAATTTCAGCGCCGGCGAAATTGTTTTCTGTTTCCCAATCACACCAAGCATACTACCATCAGTGTATTTTAAAACAGTCATACACACAATGTCAAAAATATAGGTACAGAATGTTCTTATGACATGACTGAACCCTTTCCTTACCCTCTAGGTCCCGACCCCATTTCTGTTGTGGGAAAATTCTTTTTGTGAGAATTTCTCCTTGGGAGCATAATTAAAGGGTTTCCGTAGTCATTTGGTTGATTTAGTCTACGTAACAGAAATTACATGTACAGATAAATAGCTTTTCTCGCCGTCAGTTCTTGTGGGAACTGCAGCCTAATGATAAATTTCTGTGTACCACATTATGGGGCCTAAAGGGCTATGGACGAAGCACATTTAAGAGAGAGAGAGAGAGACAGTGAAGGTATCACGGTTCATCGGAGCAATGACCAGGGTCTAAGTAACATAAACCAGGAAGACCTAAAAAAAGACAATAAAGTAGAAATCGACTGTACATACAATAGGGCTGGGCTGAGCTGGGTTGAGAGATTCAAAGAACATTAAGACGTTTTCCCGACTCCATCACTGAAGATAGGATGATACTTTCGATCCGATAATTATAAATATATTCAAAGCAGAAACGTTTAGATAGAATGTAATAAATGACACTGAAGAATTTAGACAATAAAGATGTGAGTTTGCAGATGAACTACATGCCAGTTCCGGGACAGAGTGGACAACAACAACAATAACAACAGGCAGGAATGTTTTTCTTTCTCTCTGAGAGCGAGAGCGGGGGAAAAGTAGTAGCAATAAGAACAAAAACAATTTCTGAAAATTGATATTCCTAACCTTATTACGTCCTGTAACGAAGATCCTATGATTTATACAAGAATCTGAATTTACGAGTGCAAAATAAAACCGTGACATGTTTACCCGTTTCAGAAAGTAAGCTTTTTTTTTTTCCACTCCGGAGTATTCTCTTTTTTTTCTGCTTTTATTTTAAATGTTATTGTAAGAATCGCCCAATGCTCACACGCAATTGCCTTCGTGTTCACACGTAATTGCCTTTGACAATTTGTATGTATAAAGAGAAGGAGGGACATGGGCGCTGCATTATGATGTAGATGTCTCCATCTGATCCCTTCGTTTGCCTGGCCCTTACATACACCAAACGCCATTTTCAGCATTAGCACCGGAAATACATAGGCGGTGGTGTGATAGCTTTCAGAACTAATAAGCAGATGGGCAGAAGCAGAAGCGTGAGTGCTCACTTTGATGTATTGGGTTAATGGTCCGGCCAGACATCAACCAGGACTTGGTAATCGTCTTCTCTCATCTACTTTCATCTACATTAACGTCAACTGCTGAGCTTTTGAAGGATAACTTTTTGGGTAGAGGCATCAAACACGAAGCTTAAGAACTATTTTACGATTTTGATTACTTAAATAATTTTTTCCCCGGTTCACCGCCCTGCGCAATGCACAAAAAGAATATTTAAACATTTCTTATCACTAAACATTCTTATAAACCGGGAGTCGCTAACATTAAATATGACCACGAGATAGCATACGTTTGCTTTCTGCCATAATTATGTTTCTCCGAGCGATTTGTCTAAAGGAAATCAAATGCGGTCCTCAGTTGAAATTAAATACAAACAAACAAACAACTTGTAACAAAGTTTACAAATCGCTGGAAAATGTTACAGCTCCACTAGTCTTTGGTACAGTTATCAACATACGTGACTTTGTTCCAATGCAGCACTTGAAAATTGCACCCCCCCCCCCCTTAAAAAAAAACCCAAAACACATTAAGTTGTTTTTTGTTTGTTTTTTTCGCAGAGATTTTTACAGCATTCCGTATGGGTTCACCCACTAGCCACGCGAATTAAAACAAAACCCTCCTTTGTGACTTACATTATTCACACCATTTCCCCTTTCATTCCATCAAAACGTACTGAAGTACTCACAAATTAGACATTTTTCATCCACTGTCACTTGACTTACCTGAGGAAGACAAAAAAATATAAGAAAACACCTGTAACACAAGCAAACATGTGGTAATACTTATCACTTCTTTTAATTTTCTAAAGAGGAAGATAGAAAACAACATGCCAACAAATAAAATTGAGTACAATCATGCTTCAGTTGTGGGTGAATTCAATCATAATATTTGTAATACCGCTCATTTTGTTTGGACCCCAAAACTGAAAACAAAACAGGAACAAAACAACAACAACAACAACAACAACAAAAAACCAAGCGGGTGGGTGGGTGGGTGGGTGGGTGGGTGGGGGGGGGGAGGAGACTGTATAACTGGGTTGGTGCCACACAGTAAGACCTACACTACTAGTTCTGACGTGGGACTTCAGAATGAGGATGTGTGTCGGTCTTACATGATATAATTGCCGTGCCTACCTTCATGTAAAGGGATGAAGATCAAAGGAGGTAATTTCAATACTACTGTATATATAATGTACCTGAGCTATGGAGACTAGGAACACAGTTATGTTTTTAACCGTAATGGTACAAATATCGTCATGGTCATTCCACAATTGCCTAAGTCATGTTTTGATGTTTTTGTGTTTTTTTTTGAAAATCAAAGACAACTGTTTTCTTCCAATATAGTGGTAGCTGTTGTTAGGGGAGTGTAGTGTAGTATTTTACATAGAAAGCTGTAGGTGAAGGGTGAACACAGCTCAGTATTTTCTCTATTTGGCTTTGTAATTAGTCTAGGCTCCCGAACAACAGTGTAAAATGGTGGTTTCGGAGGGTGTAGGTTTTCATTCAAAAATTCGCAAGTCAACGAAACAAAATAATGGAACTGTTAAACTGTGCTATGTGATATTTAAAAAAAAAAAAAAGGTGATTTCGGAGGGTGTAGGTTTTCATTCAAAAACTCACAAGACAACGAAACAAAATAATGGAACTGTTAAAGGGTGCATGGCAACGTGATAGTCTGATTACGGTAAGCATTTCATCTCAAAACACCACCAAAAAAAAAAAAAAATGGCTGAAGTAATTGTGACGATATCATCTTTTTTTTGTTGTAATTATGGCAAACGCAAGGACCACCTTGCGTGTCTAACCAGAGGTACCATGAGACAGACAGAGTAAAATTTCTGGTTCGTATTATCTGATCGGAATGCACGTTCATAATACCTACTTACACACTGTAGCAATCTTTCTAACCCATTTACTTATTGCTTTGGCTGTATCCACCGTGTTATTGCAACATCCATCTGCATCACCACGTCCTCACAAAATATACCTCCACTAACACATCTCCCGCGATTTACTACTGGATTAATCTCTCTTTCCCCGTATTCTCTCTTCTATTCCCTGACATCCCACTACAGTGCAAGACTGAACTGGCATGATGACCCTTCTAAAACCATGGACGAAACGTCACTTACTCGGGACTGAAATCTGCAAAGATTATCGAAGATAGTATTCACAATGTTTAAAGACAAAGCTAATTTGTTCGCAGTGTTTGTATTATTATTATTATTATTATTTTATATAGCGCTTTACAGAAGAAACCCGTCAACCACAGAGCAGAATGGAGCGCTGGTGGAGCGCTGGCGAAGCGCTCAACACACCACACTGCTTCTTTCTCTCTCCCTGTTTCGCTCACTCTCTCTCTCTAAATCTCTCTATCTCAGAGCAAATTGTGACGCAGCCTGTTAGGCGCAATACACAACTCAACAACAGTTCACAATTCACAATACAAATAATATTTGAATATTTATTAATAATAATACATATTTAATAATGAATAATAAATTTTGTTGTTGCTGGTAGGGGGGGATGATATGGATAAATTTTAATCTATCCCGTCTCAAACCTTCCTTTTCTTTCAAAAATCCTTGAAAAGGTGATATTACAACAACTAATGTGTCATTTGAGAAATAATGACCTGTTGGAACCATTTCAATCTGCTTACAGAAGTAACCACAGTACTGAAACTGCACTATTAAGAATCATGAATGACATATTAGTAAAGGCAGATTCTGGAAATATTACTCTGCTAAATTTGTTGGATCTATCAGCAGCGTTCGACACCATCGACCACGAAATCCTGCTCAGAAGGCTAGAAACATCGTTTGGAATCAGAGGGGTCGCCCTTAAATGGGTCGAATCTTATCTGTCAAATCGCCACCAATTTGTTGTAACCAACAAAATAAGATCTTTTTCCTATGCGCTTCAGTATGGCGTGCCACAGGGCTCAGTGCTTGGTCCTATTTTGTTTACTATCTATACTATTCCACTTGTACCTGAAATAAAGAAATTTAATTTACAATATCATTTCTATGCTGATGATACCCAGCTCTACAGTTCTGCCTTGCCATGCGATGTTGACAGCCTTCTGCAGCAGGCTGGAAACTGTATAACAGAAATTAAAAGCTGGATGAACCAAAACAAACTGGCTCTAAATGAGGATAAAACTGAGGTTATTTTATTAGGCCGTGAGCGGGTTCTGCAAGAAGTGGACAGAACTGAGATGATAATTGGCACGAATTCAATAGAAATTTCAAAAAAAGTAAAAAACATTGATTCAAATCTTTCTATGTCATCTCAGGTTAGTCACCTCATTCGTATTCTATACATGGAAATCTGGAAAATCGGTAAAATCAGACATCTTATTTCAACTGAAACTGCGGCTGTTTTAGTAAATTCTTTTGTACTTTCAAAGCTTGACTATTGCAACTCCCTTTTGGCTGGAATTTCACAAAAAAATATTAGAAAACTCCAAAACTGCTCAAAACAATGCAGCGAGACTTGTTTTGAAGAAAAAGAAAAGAGATTCAGCACTGCCACTTCTGCAGAGTTTGCACTGGCTGCAAGTTGAGAAAAGAATAATGTACAAATTGTCATCCATTTGTCACAAATGTGTCAATAATACTGCTCCATCGTACCTAGTTGATTTAACTGATTACTATGTTCCATCTCGTCAACTAAGATCATCATCTGACACTACAAAATTGAAAGTACCTAAAATGAATCTGTCCACTGTAGGAGAAAAGTCCTTTTCATTTCTTGGCCCTACCATCTGGAACACTCTTCCAAAGACAACCAGGGAAATTAATGACATTGGTTCTTTCAAATGCCATCTGAAGACCCATTTCTTTCAGACAAACTAGGCTAGGTGTTTTTCGGCAGCAACAATAGTAAATATTTTTGAATTTCTTTTGTGTATGCGTGTGTGTGTGTGTGTGTAAGAGTTTGTTAAAGCGCCCAGAGCTTGTCATCGACGGGGTTGGGCGCTATATAAATGCAATATATTATTATTATTATTATTAATTTCAAAGGAATCCCAATCTCGATTGGGTATTCCTGCAATAAAAATAAATATAAATAGCACAAGCAGTAAGCCAGAAATAGAATTGAACAGAAATAATACAGATCGTATTACTGGAACAGTTTCAGACATGTTGGAGAGGACTTGGATTAATGAATATCGCAATGTGAGAATGAATATCACAAACAAAAGGAGTCACGCAATAGGGATGCTACGAGGACACGACTCTAGGCGGGTCGTGGGCTTGGGATCGCAAGGGAACTGCGCTTCCCTAGCGAGTTAATCCTCTGGGCGGATGTTTTCATAGTAAATGCACTGCTTGGCGATTAACACTCAGAACATGAAATAATCAATGTGCCCGACTAAAGTTACGTGACTCGTATGGTGCTCCTTCCACGTTATCAATAACAGTTTTAATGACATTTGCATTAAGTTCTACGTGAATTCTCTAATCAATTATCTAGCTTCACTGATGACATTAAATATCCCACTAATAATAACGTGTCAATCAGACAGGCAATTATTAACGAGGAAAATTAACAGTCAGCAATTTACTAGTTCACGACTGATTACCTGGACCAATCTCCGACTTCCTCACAATGATTCATAATTTGTGCGTACTTTACAACGGGACGGCAAAATTACTATTTCAGAACAACAAAACCAAACATGCTAGAGCCAAGAACAAAATTAGATGATATATGTCACTGCAGTTCTCTTTCTCTCTCTCCCTCCCTCTCTCTCTCTCTCTTTCTCTCTCTCCCTCGTCTCCCTCTCTCTCACTCTCTCCACATCACCATTTGTTAAAATAAATGGTAGGGGCCTACAATTAATCACTTTAATTGCCGCCAAGGAATAAGACCAATGTCAGGCCAACACCTAATTTGAATCGCTGCCAATGGTTATTCATATAATCCTGATCCATATCTTACCCAATAATGAATTAATAAGGTAGGTCCCCGCCTAGTGTTTGGCTGGCTTCCATAACCTTTCATTATTCACAGGCGATATCACACCAACAATAACAACGACAAAAAAACAACAAAAAAATGAATAATGTCCATGTCAAGCATATTGTATTCCTTCTTGGTGAAGGGTGTCGATATTTGAAATGACGCCCAGCACAACACCCATCACTTGCCCACGGAAAATTTAGTGATATGGGGTAGGGGATAGGGTGGGAGAGAGATGATGGCAGAGAAGTGGGGAAAGAAAGAATGATCGATATTTCACTAAACACTGACAGGAATAAAAGTCAAGCTGTCGAGTTGAAGACGAAATGCACTCGACAAAAAAGTGGTGCGATTAATTAATTAAATGCGTTTCTAAACAGAATATAATATCAGTAATTGAAAATGATTTTCTCTCTCTCTCTCTCATACATTGACAGGGAGAGCATGTGAGAAAGGAGAGAGAGAGAGAGAGAGAGAGTGAGAGAGAGAGAGAGAGAGAGAGAGAGAAGGGGGAGGGGGGAGAGAGAGTAATAAAAAAAGAAAAAAAAAAGATTATGCTGATGAAGATATGGAAAGATTACAATTATATGCACGTACAAAAGCCAGAGAGGCACAAAATGACACACAGAGACTGAAAGTACAATGCATCACCTTGTTTTCGGACTGTACATTTATTGCCGATTAACCGAATCCTAAGCTGATTGACTGGTTGTGGCTGAAAATGTAAAAACTACAGAAGGGGAGAGGGGACAGGAGTATAGGAGGAGTGAGGTAAAAGAGAAACAACAGACGTACACAGAATATCTATTAGAATAACCCAAAGTCACTGCATTATTTACAAAGAGACAGGGTAGCTAATGAAAAAGAATGGGAAAAAAATCCCTGGGCATTGTTGTCTGGGTCTATTATTTATTGAGTTCTCCAACAAATCCCTAACACATTGTTCCGTGGCAAGCCAGTCATTTCCTGATAATCAGGCTGCGATAGCATAAAACCGTTATTTGTCCATAGGTACGTGAGCATGACATTCACTTCCAGAGAGAGAGAGAGAGAGAGAGAGAGAGGGGGGGAGACAGAGAGAGAGAGAGAGCGAGGGAGAGAGACAGATGTGGCCTGTGTTGAAAAGGCATGTAGGGGAGAGGGATCAAAATTGTAAATGTGATCAGAAACACTCGGCTCCGCTCTCATCCCTAAAAAAAAAAATTTCTACAAAACTTTTCCCCCAATAGATTGGTAATCACTGGTAGTCATTGGCCCTGCTCAAGTCTTAGCCATTTTGAGAGTGATTTACCTGCATTCATGCATAGGCTTGTGGTACAACTTGAAAAGCGTTCTGTATGCATGTACGCTTTCCCTAAGCACAATTATTATTGCATTCGTTTGCTTCCCAGAAAGCGTTTTAAAATCTATTCGCTTTGAAATTACTCCAATGAATCTACAAACAAAATTTATCACTCATGCCTTAGAGTAGTTGTTCTTAACATGCGGTTCCAAGACTTCAACGAAGGACTGTTAGTGGAACAAATTGGTAATTATGGACATTCGTGACCCACGGCTGAGTTTCCATTTGTCTTATCTTTTGTAAAAGAAAAACAAAGGCGTTCACAGCCTTTCACTTTCTAAGGGGTCAATGCAGCAGAAAGCTCTTAGAGTTCGGAACTGAAACAATCACTGAAAAGCAGCCCGTCATCATAACTTTTCAGACTTCGCCGGAGCCAGGATCAATTCAACTGAAACACAAAGGAAGAGAACAGTGTTAAGACTCTGAGCGCTAAACTGAAAGACACTAAACCGAATCAGAGAAGTCTACAAAAACACTTTACCGCCGTCCTAATCCAGGTGCCCTTCAACCAGACATGCTGAACTGCTGGCTTGGATTTGTTAAGCTTCACGTCTTTCACCCTCACCGGCAAACGATTTCAAAATCCGATTGCACAAGTTGACCTTGAAATCCCGCAGTGTGTATAATTCATTACTTCTATTTGCTTTAAACTCTTGTGGTGGGGCGTCTGGCACTCACTTTGCAATCCTGGAACCTCTTAAGGATCTCCAGGTTGGAGAGAGTGTTGAATGGGCGGGCTATCAACAAGAGCTTCGAAAGGTTTTGGTCACAGAATGATATAACTGGCATTATAAATGGAATTATTCGTTGCCTAGCTTTCTAAACATCCATTTTCGGCAGTCATGATTATCTACTCGTTTTTGGCATTCGGGGCAAACACTTGAGAGATAAATGATCCCTTTTAGGACATCTTCGGGTGTCACTTCGACAGATGAATTTGAAATTGTTACCAAATCAATCACTTCAACTTGTTGAGGCCCAATTCCATTTCCGTATCAATCACATTCTAGAGATAAATAGAACATCTTTTTTCCATTTTTTATTCTTGTATTGCCACTGGAATCATCTCACGCCTACTTAACAAGTTTCAAGTTTAAGTTGTTTCTTTTTTTTTTTCGCAGACATGAGGGCAAATTCAAAATGTACAGAAGAATTATGTAAAGAAACTTTGAAAAGACCCAAAAAAAAAAAAAAACGCACTCGTTCATTCACTCTCTCCGCTCCCTCCTGCCAAATACATTTTATACATTTACTTACAATAAGATACAATAAAATGTGACATGTCTGATAACTGCTAGCAACATTCATCAGTCTTCAGCCCCACCTTTATCTGTCGTAAATTCACTATACGTGAAAATACCACCAAAAACGACATTTGCACACAAAAAAGAGTTCAGACCTCACCAGGATAAGTCCCAGTGACGTATTATTGTACTCGTTTCGTACTTTACGGCAAAACAGTGCGAGTACTTTATGGCAAAACAGTCCAAACAAACGCAGCTTTCTATCGTCTACCGATGATAGGAAATTTATGAACTTAAACATGCTTGGTCTAACATCTAGCCAAGTTGGTAACAACAATAACAACAACATCATCAACAGCAACAACAAAAACAACAAGAATTCTAATTTGTGAACGCAAACCACACACTTGAACATAAATATTGACTTGCCTAGTGAGACGTACTAGATCTAGTCAAAAAATACATTTTATAACTTCCAAAGGCTCGATCATACACAGAGATGACTATCTCTCTGCATAATTTTACGACCCAGCAACACACGGCGCTTAACATCGTAGGTCACCAAGTGTTAGCTGAGGACGTAAGATATAAAATGGGAGGAAAGAGCACATTAACTAGTAACAGATGATTAGGGTTGCAGACAGGCTAATGAGCAAGGTGGCGCAGACGGACAGAACGCGCAACTACAAGCTGCTCGACAGGGAGAAATAAAATGAGCTCTTGCGTGGAAGTACAGGATGTTATGTATTAACTCACTAGCAAGAAAACAGAACAACTGTAATGAAAGCCAGACTGTCATGTGGGAAACAAACAAAGAAACAAAAAACAGAGCCAGACGTGCACGAAGACGATAGGCAAAGATATAGATAGATAGACAGACAAACATAATTACAGATAGATAGACAGACAGACAGACATACAGACAGACGGATGGATGGATGAATGCCTGGACGGAGGGAGGGACGGATAGACGGACGGAGAGATAGACAAACAGACACACACACACACAAACAGAGAAATAGATAGATAGAGAGACAGGAGACAGACAGACAGACAGACAGACAGACAGATAGATAGATAGATAGATAGATAGATAGATAGATAGATAGACCGATAGATTTACGACCATCATAAAACACCATTAACGTGAAGCAAACACGAATAAAAAGTGAGGGGTCGGACGAGTGTTGTCATTTTCATGCCTACTCGACTCATCACTTTCTTCCCCCCCCCCCCTCTCTCTCTCTCTCTCCTAGACCATTATTTGTCATTATACAATTTATTCTTTCTGTAAAGATAGCCATGGATAAAAAAAGCCTAATTTCCTCATTGTGAGTGACTTGCCCAGTCAGATTACTGGCAGAGCCGCCCGCTTCCTATTATGGCATACGGCTTTTGACAGTGGTTTCCTGCGGGGGAACCGAGCATAAGCCGCATCAGAAAAAGTTACTCAGTGCCCTAATTTTCTTCTTCTCTCTCTCTCTCTCTCTTCCTCCCCAAAACGACAGTCTGCTGTTTTCTGTGTACTGCTGCAGCAATTTATGCATTAATTCTACTTCCTTCTCATTAATTTGAATAACATGAAATCTGTACCGCAACGCGCTGTACCGTACCGTACTGTGCTGTACCGTACCGCGCCGCACCGCACCGTACCGTGCCGCACTGTACTGTACAGTATTGTAGTATACTGTACTGTACTGTGCTGTCACTTAAAATCTCAGTTCACTGACGGGGTCAGGAAAATGATTGGCCAATGCTGTTTTAGACACGTTGCTATCTACCTGTGATGCACGGCTGATCGTGGCACGGATTAACCTGCTATCACTTCGGGCGACTTGATGCATCAAACGGTTTCTTTGATCCCAATAATAATAATGGAGACAAATAGCAGGTTTAAACTGAAAGACTGAGGAGTGGATGCAACTCTATAAAACAACCCTTTGCGCCACAAAATCATTTGCTTTCATTTTGAAGCTAGTCTGCATTTTTTTTCTTTAAAAAAAAAAAATCCCAAAAAACAAAACAAAACAACCCCAAAACCCAAGCAAATAAAATGCTCGCCGTTTAACTCGCTCACCACAGTACATAAACTTACCGAGCTTCTAGTTGAGATAGCAACACACGTTTAATGTCACCGCGAAATAGTATTATTAGATGCTTCAATCTCATTTTAAATCAAGTTATCAGAACAGTCCATACCTAACGACACGAACTGAGGATCCCCGGTGAAGTACATCAAATACCCCCGTATGAAGCAAATGCGTTTGAGTAATATAATCATGTCGGACCTATTAAATTACCGAGCTGACTCATGAAGAGAAAATGTCATACTAATCGGAGGGAAAAAAAACAACACCATGGAAGTAAGAGTACAGCGGAAGCAGGGGAATTTGGGGAAAAAGGGAGAGGGGGCGTTAGGAGATTATACTGACGTCAGTTTTTGTTTTCTCTCAATTTCCCAACATTTCGAGAAGTATTTGCCATAATATTGTTGTATGCGACATTTGCCGATTTGATGTTTCGTCATACATTATGTATAAGTGTCATTCCAATCGCTTAAAAACGTTTCGAGATAATTATGTTTGTGACGTAAAGTTTTATGCGTCATAGCCCCTTTGCCAACCAACCTTCAATCCTGATATTCTCGAAAAGGCAAAAGTGCACATACAACAATAATGGCAAATACCCGACGATTCCTTCTGTACCAGGCGATTTTCCCCTCCTGAACTTCCAACATTTGACTTGGATCGCAAATTCTGACTCAGCAAATGGTGTTTTCCATTATCTTCACTAACAAGCAAAAACGTATATGTGCTCAGAGAACTAATTAAGATGGTCTACCTGCCTGCACAGATGGGGTCAATTTATATGCAGTCATTTTTAAAATTGTTTTGCCCGTTAAATTCTGAAGCCACCATTTTGCATTGACTTGGCAACTTATTTTACACCAAAGCATCACAAATGAAACGAGGAAAGCAATAAATAACATGGCCAGCGGCATCTCATTTTCGAAAAGCGGTTCTAAATCCCCGGCCTGTTATAAACAGTGGAAATGAAGTGGGGAAAGATCAGAGAAAAGGGGAAAGCTCGTAAAACTTGTATACAATGCTGACGAAATCTGTGCTGTTCTTTTACTTGGATAATGACAAAGCCATTAATATAGGCAATGGCACGCCCGTGGTTAGGTGGCTGCTGGTGATTTTAAAATTAAAAAGCAACGAGGTCGTTTTGCTGCCGAGTAATACTTGCATTGGTGATTAGAGGTTATAAACGGCAGCGTTAATTTATAAGCAGAAAGGATGAGCTGGGACGAAAATTAAAATTATCGGTCGATAAGGTTTGGCGAGGGCAAAGAAATGTACAATTATGTTATTCTTGCAAAGGAAGCACGGGCAGGTCTATAGGAGATTGAACAGCAATGGTGTCTACCTTATCTTTATTCTCACTACAGAGATTATGAGTAATAGGTAGGAAGAAGTTAGTGTAGAAGCAAAACAGATGGAGTGCGACAAAAGCAACTCTTATACGTGATGCAAAACTAGAAAGCGATCTAAAATGCTCTCACGCTTGTGAGCGATTCGTCCACTGGTTCGTGACCTTAATGTGTCGATACATTAAAATGGACCTTACAAAATCTGCACGGAAGAGAAATCCCGACAGCAGGGAGACTGAAAAGTCCACTCACTGGCGGAGATCATGGTTACAGTGTGTTTTGCACCTTAACTGTATGGGCTCAAAGAACGAACATTTTCCTAAAAATCGTCGTATTCTTCAATGCACACGCACGAAGGCAAAATGAGACTGAAAAGGAAACAAATGTGTCGTGTGTTAATGTGAAAAGAGAGGAAGTTTGTAAATGGAAAAGAGAACTGTTTGCAATGGATAACAGCCAGTAAAGGATAAAGAATGCCGACCTCTGAGATGAAAATGCGACTAAATTAGGGCAGAAATCTCCCATCGAAATTCAACAAGTCTCTAGCACATCCCAGAATGTCAATAACATTGTAGTATCCTGGGCAAGGATTGATTAAATGGGGAAAGGGGAAGGAGAGAGGAGAGAAAGAGAGAGAGGGGGGGGGGAGAGAAAGAGTCAGACAGAGAGACACAAAGGCAGAGAGGGGGAGACAGAGAGAGCTGAGAGACACACAAAGACATAGAGACAAAGACACAGAGAGAGAGAGGGCCAGAGGGAGAGACAGAGCGCCAGAGACAGCCAGAGAGAGAGAGAGAGAGAGAGAGGAGAGTCAAGACTGTACAAAACAAAAACAACAAAAACTGATCAGCATAAAAATAAAATGCCACTTTCCCAAAAAGGAAACGATCATATTAATAACATCTGACTGGAGGGAAAAACGATTCAAAAATAGGCCAGCCCAGTTCCGTGTTTGCGCACCATTTACATAATCTGTTTTGCCAGTGTACACCGCTTGCCCATTAGCCATGTCATGGCAAGAAATCGGCACCGTTTAACTCAAAGCTCTCCCTGAACTGGCGTGATGACGAATGGTTATGTGATGGATGAGAGTTATTGTGCACAAGGTCGATTTCTGCACGGGTAAATATTTATTCTTTGCTTTCCATTCAGAAATGGGTATTGAATGAAGGCATGGATTACTCCTGGTAACACTGGCGGGTTAATAATGGTGCTTTTCAGAATTGGTGAAAGAGGGGAAATGAAGCCTGAGTGCCAGGTAATTTCACATCGCCAAAACTGTACTGAATCACACGCATCTTTTTCAAAACAACAACAACAACAACAAAGTTGTCAATTTCATTCCGGCTGGTGTTATGGGACCGTGGTATAAGCTTATTACATAGATAGGGTGATAGTTGTGACTGCTGGTACCACATCGACTGTATGGGAATAAACTCAGTAATGTATGAAGCACTGGGCAACAGCAGTGCCGCATGGGAATGTGTCCAGTGTGGCATGCCAAATTTTAGTTCCAGCTTGTTCACTGATTTTCAATTAAACTTAGATCTAGATAGAAATAGATCAAGATCCCACAATAGTTTTGATATCTTACAACATTTGGATATGAATATGAATAAAAGTAACACTGAAATACCAATTTTTGAACCAAAATGTTCGTCAACTCCACACCCCAAATCCAAGAAAAAAGAGCCAGCCAAAGAGAAAACTATGTTTAGAACCCAGGTTATAAATTTTCAGAGCATTTGGAACAAGAAAGAAGAACTGAGCTCATTCTTGAATGAAACTAAATCTGATGTAATCATCGGAACAGAAACATGGCTAAATGAAAATATAAAAACCAGTGAAATTTCAATCAGCGATGATTACGAAATCTACAGAAATGATAGGAAGAAGAGAAGGGGAGGTGGGGTCTTGATAGCAGTGAAGAAAAATTTAGTCAGTGAAAAAATACCCAGTAGGGAAGCAGGAGAAACTGTCTTCTGTAAGATTAGCGTGAAGGGTAAACCTCCTCTCGTCGTGGGTGCAGTCTATCGACCCCCTAGTAGTGACCTGGAAACTAGTAAGAACATCTGTGATGAACTTCTCAGTGCCTACCAAAAGAACAAAAAGGCTACCATCTGGATAGGAGGAGACTTCAATTTGCCTGACATAAACTGGGAAGAAGGAAATGTGAAGAATTGCCAAAATTTAAGAGAAATAAATGACTTATTTTTAGGTAGCATTGCGGACATGGGCCTAGAGCAAGCAGTAAAAGAAACCACTCGAGGAGATGCACTATTAGACCTATTCTTTACTAATTTCCCTAACCTTACAAGAGACCTCAAAATTCTCCCTGGCCTAGGGGACCATGACATAGTTCAAATCGATTCAGAACTGAAACCCTTTATAAAAAGACCTATTAGGCGACAGATTTACCTATGGAATCAGACAGACGAAAATATACTGAAAAGAGAGGCAGCAACTTTTGGCAGTTTTTTCATGAAATACCACTCTTCAAAAACGGACGTAAACAAACTTTGGGACTGTATCAAGTTAAACCTGAATACGATCATGGAAAATGTTACAATAAAAATGTCATCCACGAAAATTCATCAACCCTGGATAAATACTTTAACGAAACGATTAGTCCGGAAAAAATATAAATGGTTCAAAAAAATGAAACAGTGCAACTCCGAACGAGTAAAAAAAAATATATCTAGAAATCAAAAGATTGACCCAGAAAGAATGCCGGAAAGCTCATAATAATTATGTCCATGACATGATAAGTGATACAAGCGATAACAGCAAAAAACTATGGAGATATGTGAAAAGTAAAAACAAAGAAAACTTTGGAGTAGCCGCACTGAACGATGAGAGAGGGCACCCACAGCAAGATGCCCAAAAAAGAGCCAATATTTTAAATACTCAATTTTGTAAGGTCTTTTCTGACCCAGGGGGTGTCTACCCGGGAGAGCTTGAGTGGTGCCAAACTGCCGGATACGGATGAAATATTTGTTACAGAAAATGGAGTACTGAAACTTTTGGAAAACCTTAATGAAAATAAAGCTACAGGGCCTGATGGAATTACCGCCAAATTACTGAAACTTTGTGCCAAGGAAATTGGCCCCGTTTACACTTTGTTGTTTAGAGCTTCAATCGAACAAGGAAAAATACCGGAAGACTGGAAAAAAGCAAATGTTGTACCCATTTTTAAGAAAGGAAATAAGGCTAGTCCTGAAAATTATAGACCAGTCTCCCTGACATCAATATCTTGTAAGCTTTTAGAGCATATTTTGCACACCAGCATCATGAAGCATCTCGAGAGACACTCGGTTTTAACACATGTACAGCATGGTTTTAGAAAATACAGGTCGTGTGAGTCCCAGCTGATCACAACTTGCAACGATTTTGTTAATAACTTGAATAATACCAGGCAGACGGACACCATTTTACTAGATTTCAGTAAGGCCTTCGATAAAGTGCACCATGCTAGCCTTTTGACTAAACTAAACCATTATGGAGTTAGAAACAGTACTTTGAAGTGGATTAAGTCTTTTTTAGAAAACAGAACACAAATAGTAGTCGTTGACGGAAAGTCATCCAATCCTGCACCTGTTCTCGGGAGTACCTCAGGGTACTGTAATGGGCCCCTTGCTATTTTTAGTTTACATTAACGATATGCCGAGTAAGATCTCTCCAGGCACTAAATTACGACTGTTCGCCGATGATAGCCTCCTCTATAGATCAATAAATTCAAAAGAAGATACGGAAATTTTACAGAAAGATTTGGACAGTCTACAAGAATGGTAGAGGGACTGGCGTATGGAATTCCACCCCAATAAATGCCAAGTCCTGAGAATTTCAAATAAACATCGCCACATCACCTCGGACTACTTTATACATGGCGAGAAATTGAGTGAAACAGATGAGGCTAAATATTTAGGAATTACATTGGACAGAAAACTTACATGGAACCAACATATTAATAGCACATGTAATAAAGCAAACAGTATACTAGCATTTCTGAAAAGGAACATCTCTAACTGTGATAGGAAAGTAAAAGAAAAATGCTATAACACCTTCGTGAGGCCCTCTCTAGAGTATGGCTGCAGTGTCTGGGACCCCCACTGTCGAATAAACATAGAACAACTGGAAAGGGTCCAGAGGAGAGCTGCTCGCTTTGTGACAAATGATTATGCTAGAAGCAGTAGTGTCAATACAATGATGAGAGACCTCGAGTGGACACCACTAGAAGAAAAAAGAGCAAAAAACAAAGTAAAACTATTTTATAAGGGCAGGGAAGGAAATACCGATATCCCACTGAACCACCTCACCATTAACACCAGAGGCAACAGAAAGAATAACATAAAATATAACATCCCCAACTCACGGATTAACAGCCATCTTTACTCTTTTTACCCTAGTGTCATCAGGATGTGGAACAACCTCCCGGCAGAAGTCCAAAAAATATCGTCTGCAACGGCTTTTGGCAATGAATTGAAGAACATAATTATCCGTTGCAGCTACCATTGTATTTAAAGTGTGGGTCTATTTCTGTGCACAATCTAGGTACCAGGAGATATTTTTAACCAGAGATATACATATACAAAGAAATTACACAACGATATATTTTAAATGGTCTTAATATATGCTGTTTTAGCCTGTTTTAGCCTCAGAGCAGGGGCGTCGAGTCGCACATAGTGCAGTTGAGGAATCGTCAGATTAAATAGACGAGTCAACTACATGGGAAGAAGAAGAAGAAGAAAGCTGTAGATGAACCGCGAACACACAACTCAGTGTTTTCTCTAATCGGCTTTGTAATTCGACTACGGTCCCTAGGCCGCTTTAGATAGGGCTTCATTTTTCACTTTTCATTCTTCATTCTTCACGAAGGAAACGAAAATGGCAATATAGAAAAAGAGAGGGACCTTTACATAGAGATTCATTCTTCACTCTTCACTCTTCATCGATGAATAAGTGAATAGCCCTCCTGACAACAAGAATGACTTTGCTCATTTCTAGTGTGGAATGAAGAGAGGTGGGGCCCTGGCTCCTTTCATTTCAAACACATTTTTTGTCACAAAGTCAAAATCTGAGTTCAGAATCGAATTTCTCATTAAATTCTAGTTGTCATGATTCAGATGTTGTTAAAACTCACGCAGAGAGTGAGTTGTTGTTGTTTTACCAGGGCCATGAGAAATTGGCTGGTGGCCTTGAACGGCCCTCGCGAATTATAGTTGGTGAGTAAATAAATGTAAAGTTAAACTTAGAGTCACGCTTGTCGGTTTTAATGTTCGTGATTAATAAGTAATGGAGTAGGGGTGAAACAAGGTGGGGATAGTTGACATTGTTAAGTATGACTAGACAAGTTTTTGCACGTTAACTGGCTGGTAGAATAGTGCAGACGTATTACTACAATTAAAATGGTGGGAGGTTTCGACCTATGAGATAGCTGAACTAATTGGGCCAGCGGACTAGCACGCTGGGTAGTTAGATAGTATAAGACATCGTGTAACGTTCAGATTTGGTGAATACAGACGAGCAGAAGCATCGTGTCGTGAAGTATCTCCGGTTGACCAGTACCTGAACTGTGTGCTTTGAAGACAAGAAGTCCTTGCTAACGGACTGACTGAGCTCTAGAAAGAAAGGTCTGAGTGGGCTGACCTTTGAAAGCCCACGCTGCGCTATATTGATGTTCGCGCCTACCAGTAGGCGTGAGCAATGGTAATATATCTTATTTATTCAAGCATAATAGAGATCGGAGATAGAGAGAGAACTACAGCCTCATAGGAAGACTAAGGAAACCCCAGCTGGCACTCGACCACGAGTGTCCTGTATCATAGATCTATTGCCATAGTATGATTGGAATAATATAGCACATTGTTGATGAATTGAATAGTGATTGTGCATAAAATATAGTCTTTTGGCAACTGCTTAAATTACCTACAAGCCGAAGAGTGCTTCTGTAGGCTTTGAACGTACTGGGCTCTCCTAACATTCAAGCCCATATGATTTATGGAGAGTTTGCCTGGCGACTGGCCAGTGGCGACTCAACTGTCACTTTAAATTGATATCTAGTTTCGTATAATATACCTATTTGCTATTGATTGCAGTACCTCCATAGTTACATGAATATCATTGGTTAAGTTATTAATTAGAGTTTTTTTTGGTTTGAATATATACCCCTATTGTCTTTTGTTTTGTTATTAATATTTATGTAAACTATGGCCTGACCGGCCTGACATATATACGCTCTAGTTATTTAATACTTTTCTTGTGTGGTTGTGTCCGAGTGTGAGTTAGCTGCCTCTCGTGCAGTCGTAACATCCCCAAGACCCTAACTCTGCTCGTGACACTAGTGTGGTTTGATACTAAATGCTATATGATTATTAAGTTTTTAAGTTTAAAGACCATGTGTATATGTGTTGGGAAAACCCCAACGATCAAGAAAATGAAGATTGAAAAGTGAAAAGTGAATCATCAATGTAAACGATAAAGAAAATGAAGAGTGAAAACTGAAGAGTGAAAACTGAAGAGTGAAAAATGAAAAATGAAAAATGAAGCCCTATCTAAAGGCGGCCTAGATAAGGCTTCATTTTTCACTTTTCATTCTTTATTCTTCACGAAGGAAAGGAAAATGGCAATATAGAAAAAGAGAGGGACCTTTAGATAAAGATTCATTCTTCACTCTTCATCGATGAATAAGTGAATAGCCCTCCTGACAACAAGAATGAATTTGCTCATTTCTAATGTGGAATGAAGAGAGGTGGGGCCGTGGCTCCTTTCATTTCAAACACATTTTTTGTCACAAAGTCAAAATCTGAGTTCAGAATCGAATTTGTCATTAAATTCCAGTGCGGTTTGATACTAAATACTTTATGATTATTAACTTTTTAAGTTTAATGACCATGCGTATGTGTTGGGAAAACCCCAACGATCAAGAAAATAAAGAGTGAAAAGTGAATCATCAATGTAAACGATCGAGAAAATGAAGAGTGAAAACTGAAAAGTGAAAATTGAAGCCCTATCTAAAGGCTGGCCTTACATTTCATTTCACCAGTGAGTGGTTCTATATGTAACACTAACGGGGGCATGAGTTAACATTTCCCTTCTTCACACACACGATGACCGTCTTCATAATTTTAGTTAGCGCAAGCTGAAGAGTTTGTTCTACAATATTTTTGTTGTCGTCGATGCGTCGTCATCTGAGTAAGAATGAAAAATCTGTATACAATCATCATCGTCATCTACATTGTAGAAAGATTATAAAAACCACGGGAAAACTGTGGGGTCGCAGCGAGGCTTAAAGTAAAGTAAAAAATTGGCAAAAAGAAAAAGTTGTATGTATTAAAGCCTCGTGTAAGAAATTATATCCAAATGATACAATGAAACATGAAGAAAAAGGGAAACCAAAAAAAAAAAAAAATCTCAATATGTCGGTGAAGTATTTCGCCTGTTTTATATGTTCAATTTTCCATTTCCTTGAAAAGGTACTTCACCGAAATATTGAGATTTTTTTTTGGTCTCCCCTTTTTCTTTGCGTTTCATTGTATCGTTTTGGATATTATTTCTTACGCGAGGCTTTGCTGCGTACAACTTTTTCTTTTTTGCCAATTTTTGACTTTACATTGTAGAGTACCACAATAACAGCCTGAACATCCATTACAACAGCAACGACAAAGAGAAAGCTGGTGATTGGTGGGCCCCTCTGGCAGCGTCACCTTCCGTCCTATCATATTCCGTCTCTCGTCTTGCTTCTTCCCAGCACAATGTGACCATTATCGGGTCGATGTGCTTGCTCTATACTAAAGCCAAAAGAAAACATAATAATAATAACAATAATGTATAGCATTTATATAGCGCATATCCATTTAAAATGCTCTATGCGCTTTACAGAAACAACATGTCAACCACAGAGCAGAATGGACAGATACCAAATGAAGGGCAAAATGTCAAGGAAAAAAAAAGAACTCTGTGATGATATAAAACCGGAAATAAATATACGAACCAACACAAATTTATAATTTCAACTCTGTTCAGTTAAATCACAGCTGCAGCCCACAACACCTGCCAGTTTTGCAAGTCAAATGTGCCTTAAGACAGGGCCGGGGAGACACTAATGGCCAACATGACATGAACACAAAACAGGCCCCATACAATCTATTTATGCATTTCATTCACACACAGTTCCTGAAACAAAAGGCTTTATTTTGAGAGTTATTTATGTGTGTGTGTGTGTGTGTAGTTGGGGGGGGGGGGCGGTGGTCTGAAAATTGCCTTTTCCCATATCAGGTGAGGGAAAACAATTGTGAGGAGAGGGCGATCCATAACAGCCAAAATGATTTGAATCGACCCCAGAAAAGCGAAAATAAACTGCTCCACACCGTGGAAGATGATATATGTGATCTTATAGCTACTGGTAACCACAATAACCCCCCCCCCCCACCCCATAACATAAAGTGGGCATATATCTAATTATCTATTTTGACGAGGAGCTTGCACTAACACATAACATGTATAAGTTTGATGTCTCTACCTGTTTTATTGGCGTTCTCTGGGAGAAAAAGACGACCTCCCCCTTCCCCTTAAAAAAACAAAACAAAACAACAACCGACCTTAATTAAGTGTCAGACAATTGCACATTGTTCCCAGTGCCAGACTAATCAGAAATAAACTATGGCATTAGCACTTGTTTTCTTTTCATTTAACAGAGTCAATATTATGAAGAGTGGGGAGCACGGTGACAACAACAGCCCCGCCCTGGACAGCGATTATGTTCAATGCGTAGTGTTATCGTCATTCGACATCAATGGCTACGCCCTGTCGGCTAACTGCGGAAAGTAAGACAATCAATTCTTTTGTCAGCTACATGATAGGATGAGTTAAAACATTAAGGAATTACCACAGTGTAAAACAGAATGAACCTGTAAATCTGAAGAACTCACCGGACTGAAAAAGTACCATCGGGGTGGATAACATGTGGGTGACAAAATTTCGCGACCTTATTTCTTGTTTGTTCGAGTACCACTTTTAACACAACGGGCAACTTCGACGTTAAACGTCTGAGGCTTTAGTTACTATGATAAGGAGTTAGAATAAATCGGAACTATGCATTTTAAACAAGTGTCAAAGTGCGCACCTGTTGTAGGTAGAATGCGCATGGCGTCCCAGAGTGTTCTTGTTTTGATCTTCCTACACTAAAGATGGCCGGCGGATCAGCTGATTAGTGTAACTTCCAGATAATTATGTCTAAAGCGGTTAAAATGCGTGCTGTAGTTGACTGTTATGGCAGGGGTGAAAAGGATGGATCCAAGCTGGTCAGATTCCCTACCATCCGTGTAAATAAAATGAAAGGAGTGAAAGAATTGACTGGACGTGTCCCATCGAACATGTACACACGTGCCACTGTTTACTGCAGTGAACTACTTTTAGCTCGCCGCCTGTTGGTTCGCGACACCTCCCGTCCTCGCACTGCAAATCAGCTAACAAATCAAAGTCAATGCTACAATCGCCATGATGATGTGTGGGTCCTTACACTTAAGATGATGGATATGCACTTTCTACCTATCCTCTTCTACATACTAAAAGATCTCCTGTTTTCCAGAAAATGGATATACAACAAACAAGAACTAACGTCGCAAAAGACCTACAGGTTGGAATGCAATTATCACCCAATTCTAGTAATTGGCTGCAGACATGTGGCTCGGCCCATACGGGGTCAAGAGAAGCCAAGAACCGAATTATTTTTCCTCCTCTGAAGATGTTCTTTAGCCTCGCTCTCCCAAAAGTAGCAACTATTTCATTCATATGAGTGGAAAATAAGATAGCAGGGAATAAGAATCACTTTATTATCCCATGAGTTAAATTCACTTTCACAAAGCGTGTATGGGCACATACATGGTACAGATTTCTAACGCATCATTACATAAACATAATAATCAGGTTTATTACACGAAGCAACATGGCGTGGAACCTTAGTCAAATATGGCACACATCTCGCTATAATGTCTTGTTGAGGCAAATTGCGGTGGACAAAAACGACATTCTGTATCTTTCTCCCTTTGCTTTGGCGTGTATTATTCCGTTGCTTCTGGATCATCTAGAAGTTTGATGAAACAGGGAATGCTGACTGTCATTTAAGTCGGAATATGAATTTCTTTACACAAGCATTTGAGTACAGATGGCCAGAACTGAAAAATGCCGTGTCTGTCATGATGACCACAGTGACAGTGTAATTTCAAGACAGTAGATTATCCTTGTGATTTCTGACTGAACGTAAGCTGACTCAGTACCGCTGTCGCAGACAGTCGGTGGACATTGAGGAGATCAATAGCCGATATCATTTACTAGCGTGCAAGGAGATCTATCTGGCCTCAACAACAATCGATTATTCAAAACTGAAAGATTACATCAACCACCTTGATCACACAATGTCCAATATGAAGGCCTATTTAAAGAGACACGGAGACAGATCGGATGATAATCTATGGGGTCGCAGCAAACTTGAAGGAGACAAAATATGGAAGAAAAAAAAAGATGGTATTTCGGTAGACACAAACAGCAGCCCACAAGGGAGTTTTTCCAATACAGCATGGACGAATAATATTGATGTTTATTGTGTTTTTATTTTTTCATTAAAGAATTGCTTGAGAAATTTTAATAATGGTTGCAAATACATATCTTTTTACATGTGGGCGTCCGATTTCTGCGTCATTTATACAATTTCTCGAGAGCTGTGCTCTCGAAAATCGTTCTCCCTTATGTTCCCCTATATATTTTGAAGAGCTGAGCGGAAACATATTATTCTCCAGTCACGAAATGGCAGGCTTTAAATCACGGTCAGGTCAACCGGTAGCCCGACCAGACAGACACAAAAACAGACAGACAGACAGCCAGACAGGCAGATAGACAGACAGACAGACAGACAGGCAATTTTCACTATTCATTTTTTTGCTTTTACACTTAAATGTTTGGAGATGGGAGGGAGGAGTTTCCTACTGCCGTTTCAACGTATTTCATTGTGATGTGCGGTTAAATAAATGGGACTTTCCAATATACCCACTCTTTCATTCATACTGAAGTGAGTGAAGTAGAAGCAGAAATAAATCTGATGTCTAGATTCTGGAAATACATCGGCCACGCGGTTCAAACATCTGTTTTCGTAGTCCTCGAGGCGCCGTTCAGAGAACTAATTTCGTAAAATGAAGTTCGTCAGTCATTTTCGCCACAGAAAGGGAAACATCGACACTGATATTATCAAGGTCATACAGTGTACCAAAAAAAACAACAACAAAAACGGACAAGACAGAATGTAACTTGTTATGTGCCGACGTTGAATGTGTTTTTTTTTTCTTAATAGAAGATATTTTACTATGTTACATAATGTATATATGTACTTGCAAGTGACTAATTTTTACGTGCAAAACTGTTGCCTAGCTGCCAGCTGCCCCATATTCACAACGGCAAAAATTGGCCAAAAGGGTAAAATTCTCTCTAATTTCTTTCTTTTTTTGTCCAGTTAATTTTCTTTATAATCGTCCGTCAATCCTTGGAGATTTAAAGGCACGATGAAGGCAGTGTATAGTAATAGTATCTCTCGATTACAACTGCACGGAGAAGATCTTTGTTGGCCGGGGGGGAGGGGGGGGGGGGCTCCGTCTAAAGTATCCCCTTTTCTTGATACAACTGCACAATGTCTGCCGTGCTTAAAACAAGCGAGATTGGATAATGACGTCATCCGACGGCAAATGATTGGTTGTGTAAATCACGTGCAGACTGAACAACTCGTCAGCAGTGGCTGCGATTATGACCTTTCAGACGCCCTCCGGATGGCGTGAACGGCAGTTTTTCGCAGTCTCTTTCCCCGCTGGAGAGCTTTAAATGCCAAAACAGAGTCAACAATGATCGGTATTAAAGACTCGACATTCAGTGATATTTCCGATAGTGCCGAGTCCGTGATGGATCGCGTCGCACTTAGATAGGCGGTCTCCAAACCTCGGATAGAGCTCTTTCTGTACTGGCAACGATAGTTTTCGGACCCATATTCATTGTATAGTTACATGAAGCATTCGTAAATGATCGCGACCTTAGTTCTTGCTTGCAATATCTCATTTTCTGAAAAACTGGAAATTTTTTTAGTATGTTTTAGAGGTATAATAAGAATGCACGTTTTGAAACTTGTTTAGAATGTATTGTGGCACTTCTCAAGCTGTTTCACAGCTCTGACTTATTCTAACCCCTTATCATAATACTAAAGCTGCAAACGCTTATCGTTGAATTTCTCAGCTGTGCAGAGAGTGAAGTTGGAACAAACAAGAACCAAGGTCGCGTTATCCTTTTATCGTCAATGGATTGTTGATAGTGCGTCTAGTGGCTGCTTACAGGCATTATTCAAGAAGGATGTATGATTCCACTTCAGTCTATTAGTGTTGACCCAATACATGATGCATGTGAGATGCATAATATATACTAAAGCAACTGACCGTGGTCAATTATAAACAAGTCAAAAAGCAACCGTTTCTTTGGGGATCCAAGTTTACAAAATGAAAAGGAGAGCTCCTACTCCCTCTTTTCCGCCATCCACTGGCAAAGTCACGGTGTAAAAATCGCTGCCGGATAAAAGAAAGCGGTTGTATAAACTCGATCAATCGGGAAAAAACAACAACACTGCTTTGTGCAGTTTGGATGTAGATACATAGATCTACGTTTCTTCCATAAAACAGACACTGGCCAGTATTATTCTCGGCCTTTGCTCAACAAGATTTACATGTAAATCAAATGCATTTACCCATGGTATGTGCTTGTATTGTGCAATAAATGGAACACTAAACATGCTGTTAAAAATATTCACGGCCAAGGACACCTTTGGGGGACAGTTTCAAATATCTAGTGGAGCTTCTCTATCATGCCAAGTACAGTCTTGCCGGAATGTATATATATATATAATTTATGACCATCATTAGATTTCATGCGTCATGAAGGAAAAGCTCGAAGACCTCTCTCCGTGATCGTAAATACTGTTATCTGTGGGGCTGCCAGCAGTTATCCCCAGACTGTAATGTTAGCCCGTTGAAAAGTGGACCCACGGAGCCCTTATCGCCGCTGCAATCCAGTGACCCCGCGACTCCGTGAAAGATATACAAGATTACGGTGAGTGGGGAAAATATGAAGATGAGGTGATAAAAAGATCTGATAATAATAGGCTTTACCACATTTGGCACTTTCAGTATTCTTATACAGGTTGTGTTATGCTGGTTTCTGACTGAAATAGCTTTCATTTCTCTGTTGTTTTTTTTTCCATGCCATTATCTTTTTGTCTCCCTCTTGGGCCTTATCAAGGCGCTCCATGCTATAACAGTCGCCAGTTGCGTTAGTACACCAAAATCAAATCATCAGTGAGTAGTTTTCGTAGGATCTCTTTATTTTTCAAGCAAATCCAATAATTAATAGCAAGGGTCTCCCAAACACTTTCTCTCACGACGCCTCTCTTGCTCATGATTTCCATTCTTCGACCAGTCCAACCTGACCTTCATATCACGTCGTAACTCTCTCACGATGGGAATACTCTTGCCAAGTGCACCAAGTATACACCTCTGCAATGTTTAAAAAAAAAAAATGCAACAGCAACAACAACAACAAAACCAAAAAAACCCAACCCAACTTGAAACCAAAGTGCTAAAGCGTGTATCACATCAAACACCAATGTTAATGACGCGCAGAATGGCTACGAGCACTACTTCATTAGAGGAACTAATCCGGACATCACGGAGCTGATACAGATCATTGTGTTCTTTCGATTGGATCACGCTCTACAACCACATCAGCTGTGTTCCTGTCACCGAGTGATGCTACTGTTGTCACACATAAAAATAACGCCTATGAAATGGCAGAAACTAGCATCCCACGGGAGCCGTGTGTATCTTTCAGAAGCAGAAAAAAAGATGGCTTAATTCTTTACACCACATCATGTATCATTAGGGTTTTATTTCCATTTCATTTCCTCCTTTCCATTCTTTCTTCTTATGATGTATCATGAGGTCCTTCCAGCTTTTCACGATTCCCATTTTACATCATTCATACATCCATTTTCCCGCTCATTCACCCAATCGCCCATCCAACATCCGATTTTACGTCCGTCTGTTTGTCTGATCACCCACCCACCCACCAATCCATCCATCCAACCAACCATCCATCATTTGCCCGTTCGTCCGTTTAAAAATCTATCCATCTGTTTACGCTATCTCTAATGCACATCTGTGTGTCTATGTTACCAGCAAAGTATGAAATTCAGTAGAATGCCAAAACAAATTAGGCAAAATATGAAATAGAGCTGTCATTTCAACTTGTTACATAGTAATTAGTATGCCTAGCGCATTATATACATTGTCTAGACATTATATGATGAGCATCGTCTAGGAAATGTATGAAATAACAACAGAATGCCGAAACAAATTATGTAAAGTATGAAATAGAGTTGTTATTTCGATTTATTACGTAGTATGCCTGGCGCATTATATACATTGCCTATGCATGATGATGTGCATTGTCTAGGCCATGTATGAAATAACAATCATGACAGGGTTTCTTTCTGTTGTTTAATTGAAAAAAAACAACTGTAGAAAATCAAACCAGAACTACAAAAAAGCACAAGATCCTAATGATACATTAAATAATATACTGCTTCACTTGTTGCAGATGAATTATCAAGCAGAGTATGAAAAGACAATCATGGAATTATGTCTAGCAATACACGAGTATGAAGCTAAAACGCATGACAGCCTACTATAATGAAATAAATAAGATACTGATTCACTTGTTGCAGATGAATTAGCTATTTAAGCAGAGTATGTTGATACAATCGTGAACAGTTTTTTTCTTCTTCTTTTTTTCTATCCTTTTTTAAATGGACAGTCATATCTAGTGAAATATGAAACAAAAACACACGAAACCCTATTTCGTTATTGTGAAAATAAAATACTGATTAACTACTAGCAGAGAAGAATTACCAAAGATGAGCGTGAAAATACAATAAGAAAGTCGTTCTTTCTTTCTTTTGAATTGAAGAGTCGTATCCAGCAAAATATGAAATTAAAACTTGCACGCCCACTGCTGGTGGAAAAACTTTATGGTTTGCCTGTCTGTCTTTTTGGCATTCTATAGAATGCCCATGCAATGTGTATTATGTTAAATATTTCATTAATCATACTTTGCTATCTCCTTTTCGGCATTCTACAGAATGCCCGATTTCATACTTTGGCGGTAGCATCTATAAAGCAAAGCCGATTTTCTCCACCTTGTCCGAGGTTCAGCAACAAGCTCAACCTTCTCTACCAAGACTCGGATATAGAATCAGTTCTCACTAGACACTCCTCGGCTTTCCTCGATAGCCCAATGTCGCACTGCAAAATCCACCACCACTCAGAACCGCGAGTTTGCTGGGACAATTGGTGGCAAGTATGTCGCCGCGAGCATGCAATTTCCTTTGCAGAACTTGAGAAGCAGCTCACGTATGTCACACACACTGAGTACATCTGCAGAGGAAACCTCACGAGAACTGTCCTTGAAAGATGTTATGTGCAACCAATTGCTGTTCGAAGTATTACAATTACCATGTCTTTCACTGCAGTCTAGGAAGAACCGCGAACACTATGGCAACCATAAAAGGCACACAATCAGACAAATGTCACGTACAACACATGCAAAGTAACGTCTGATTTTGTGCAACGCCAACTGAAGCATCAAACCCACAAGGGCACACAAAAGCTTCACATTAACTGTGCCCCGTGGTGTAGATATGCCTTTGAATAAAGACTGAAAGTTATATTATGTGAAACGCCGTAATTTCGCGGCACTGGATATATAAAATACTGCAAGTCTATTGCTGCAATTCTTCACGAGTACTTATTGTTGAGGCAGTATGAATCGTTACCGTAGTTGTTTGTGTTTTTTTTTCGCTATCCTACCTACAAACTCAAATCTTATTCTTGCACAATCTAAATTCAGTTATCTGACATAAGGACATGGGTAAAAATAGACTCGGCGGGTGAGAAATAAAACTGATTTACGAAAGGCATAGTCAAGCCTCCAGCTGTTTGAACTTTTGCGTTTTTTCCCCTTTCATTCAAATACCAACAGAACAGTTGACAGAAAGACGCGAATAACAGTAAACACAATAATCATGTTTCATTACCAGTTAATAGAAACACGTGTGATACCATGAACAATTCATGGGGCTGAAAATGAATTTAAACAAACAAACAAACCAAAAAACACACACACAAAAAACAACTAACTGATATAACTAACAGTATTTTTGTTGCCAAACAGACGAAAAAAAGAAATGAATAATGGTGAAAATAAAACAGAAAACCACCTGCCCCCCCCCCCCCAAAAACCCCACACATACATCCATATACACACGCACACATAAAATAACATCGCTGTTTCCCTCTCTAATGGCCAATACGAGATTCTATCATTCCGCCGCAGACACGAGTTTGGTGGACAAATCCCATATGCTGAAAAACCCATCTCTATGTACGCCTGATTGAAATTTATCATGATTAACCCGTCCAGCGTCCTCAGAGGAGCTAACAGTAACATATCTATGAAAACATTACTGCTGAATATCGAATATTTTGTCATGTTCCAACTGTTTATTAGTTTTCTCCCAATGTGCCAAGATTCTTCCAGAGAAATTTGAAAATGCCTGTAAGTAAAACGATCTTTACAACTTCTCGGAGGAGGCATTCCATGATAGTGTCCTTGTCCTTAACAAAAATGTGCATTGGACATATATTTGCTTCCTTTAAAACATTTTTACCAGCTTTAAATAATTGTGTGACGGAACACTTTGCTGTTTGTTCCTCAGACTTTTTGATCCTATGAACAGACTGGGTTCTCCACTTCCACAGTAATGGGTTTGTTTACACGTTGGATGGTATTCTAAGGTGCTATTGGTGTTAAGTAGATATTAATTGAAACATCAGATTTAATATACATTACATATTCATTACAATACCAACAGTTGTAAAAGTAACCACAGCACGAGCACCACCTCCACTAACACAACAATAACAGCACTAAAAGCAAAACTCGGCGCGTTAGTCTTTTAACTTCACAAGTAAAGAAAATACAGGAGCATCCTTGTGGCAGTATCCAAACAAACACACCAGATATATATAAAAAAAAAGACTGATAGTAGGGTATCGATTTCTATGACAAAGGGTCAGTCCACATTACCCATGAGATGTGCAGACGCATGGAAAATCATTTCATGTGCCAATGCCCGCGTGCGAATCGCATTTAGCGTCCAGGAAATCCATAAGGCCAAGAACTCCATCTCTTTGTATGTAATATAATCGATACGGGTTAAATCTTTTTTTTGAAAAACTGTATAAAATGCACAGGGCAAGGACACTAACCCCTAAGACACAGACAAGTAAGAAGCAAAGTGAAATTTTAAAGAACGCTGCAGACAAATGTCAGGAAGACAGATTCTAACCTTGATTTCACCAATAAAGAGTTTGAAAAGAAAAAACGGCCAAACCCTTTGGACTGCCCGAAGCAACTCGAAAACGGTATCATTTTCATAAATTGACAAAGAACCAGAGATCTCTGGGAAAATCTTTCTTCTCATGCGGTGTGAAATTGCCCCTCTGGCTCCAAACAGGCCATGCTTCAGAACTCACCAACCCCTTGATAGCTCCTATAGGCATCTGAGGGAGGTGAAAAAAAAAACGAAACACATTCCGCAGTAACTGATATGATGACAAAACACACAAACAATATTAAATGGCACGAGGCCAAAGCTCAAAGCAATTTGGGTGTCTTTATTACGGGGCAAAACCGTCTCGCTAAACTTGACCATTTCTAGTAAAGAGAATGTAGAACACCGAAAATTGGTTTGTTTGTTTTTTCGTTTGTTTTTCATACACCGATCAACTTACAAGTTATCGTTACTTTTTCGCATATCATTGTCGCTGACAGATACTGGGTAAGACATAAGTCATTCCCTGAATTTCTCAATCAGTAATTCCGAGAAATTTGTGCAAATAATCCACGCACAAGCTTTTATTTGCAGCGGCTGGTAAATCTAAGATTTTTACACGACCTTATTTCCACAGGAACCATGGTGTCCTGACGACAGAAGCATTCAGGTCGATTCTGTCCCCACTGTCCGCGCTGCATTTTGGTATTCTCCCCTTCTTGAAAGCTCCTTGACCTTTCAATCAATCCCAAAATCCATTATGCTGAAGGCTTAAGAAAGATTTGTGTCCAGGATTAACCCTCTGAAGGAATGTGTGACACAAACACAACCGTAAACACCGTTGACAATTTACCCAGAAGGCCCAAGTAAAGATTAGCCTTGACTGGGGCAAAACGAAAGATATAATTTTACCCGTTTAAAGCGAACCGGATGGTTTAAGAAAATTGTACTCAAAGGTCAACATGTAAACAAATAACAGTGTTTGTTATTTCAAGGATCAGAAAAAAAAAACAACGAATGTTTCTGAACAGGTTACTTTCGTGAATATCGCTGGAGACACACTTGACCTTCAAGCACTTGTGGGGATCAGTCAGATAAGAAGCTTACGAGAAACGATGATCGTGGGATTAAGCCCCAGGACAAAGTTGATGATGGTCAAAGTGCTGTCGGAAAGGTCAAGCCAACATCCCAGGGCACTGATAATCAATGACCCAATCTGCTATGCGCCATAAAACCTTCGCAAAAAGTTTACAAAGTTAACTTGTCAACAGCCAGGTAATCAAACTGGACACATTGGTTAGATTGTTCCTGCAAGAAACAGTCAAGACAAAGATGCCGCCTCGTCCATATTATAAAACTACATCCTCCTGCTCCCGCTAATTCAATCAAGCGCGACAGAAAGGTAAAGCAGGTCTTCTAGTGATCAGTTTACACATTAACATGCCAGTCAGACTTAGTATTCACTTTTCACTACACACAAAATTTGTGGACAGAACGAAGAAAAAAAAAAAACGGCGGAAGTGTTGTGTGTGTGTCTTTTCTAGGAAGGGGTGTGATGGGACGTGAGGTTGTTTTTAAAAAAACTAGTTTAACAGTGTTATCAATTTAACGTAGCATTTATTTTACCAAATTCTGCAGGTTTGTCATTGGTAATATCCCTTTGCATGATCGTGTACTTTAGGACACGTACAGCGTAATAGTATTATATATAGCCAATATAGCACATCGTTCGTGGAGCAACAGTACCCTCATGTCATGAATTACCCACTTCAGAAGTGTCTCGTGTTTCTGTGATCCGGTTTTCCACCCCTTTTTTGCCCAAATGCATTAAATACATAAAAAAACGCGCTTTCTTGGCATGTTTCTCTGGTCGTATTTCACACTACAGCCTGATTTACGCAAACTGGACTAAGTGATAAGTGTGCAGTACAGAGACAAAACACAGTCCCACTGACGGCGAGTCAACAATCTGAACATGTTCCATCACGCCATTCTGTTGTTGTGACAACGTCTGACCTCTTCCGCGCGTGACATTTAACGCTTGTTTGGACGATGACTCCAGAAAAATGTCAACACGTCGTTAAAAATTATGAGTCTGCCGTTCACCATTGATATTTTGAGGTTCTCGGATGATGAGCACTCTGGTCTTTTTCAGACTGTTTCATAACCCCATTGTCAAGGCCCCACGGCAGTGTTTCCGCTTCAGGTCTGCCATGTGGCCCACAACCTATTAAACCCAGAACATAACTTCGAAACAAAACAGCCCATGTTGTATATGGCGGACTTTGAATGACAGTGGAACAACAATGGTTCATTTGACGGCCAGGACAGCAAAATGCTACACTGTTATCACAATCATGATAGAGCAGCTTGTTAACGCTATATGCACCTCTATCGGAACTACACACAAGTGCTCCAGACAGGCTATTGCACACGAACTATCTACTAGAGTATCATTCTATAGTTCAAAAGTGTCTTGGACGCACGTAAGCTTTAAAAACCTTTATCCCAGTTCCCTTTTCTGGGCCAAATGGCCGGCCAAGACCCAGAAGAAAAAAATGTCTTGATCTTTTTACAGGTGGATGTTGACAAGAGCATTTTAAAAAGGTGACACAAGTACTCTATTTAGTGTTAACAATGAACAATGGAATGACAAAATGGACCGCTAACTTCATGATAAGTAAAACCTAAAATTAATTGATGATAGCAAGAAATAAGAGATGGAGGAGGAAAGAGTGAGATTCACCAAGAGCATACTCCTAGTACGCTTTGGCTTTCTTTTTTCTTTACACGAAAGATGAGTCAAATGGTTGTCGACCATTTCCATGCGATTACATCCGCGTTTCGTTCAAAGTGGGAAATTGGCAGGCTTCAAGCGGATGCCACATTACCCAGCGTCAACACTTTATCAAAACTGTTTTGTAATTAAGAATTCGTGAAGTACTCCAAAAACCGTACTCAAGACTAATGTTCCACTACAACCGGTTGTCACACAAGTTAGATATTTTCTCGGCTTAAATTGATGCGTTTTTTTTTCTTTTCTTCTTTGTGGGCATGTGTAAAATCTGGTTCTCCCTGTGAAAAGGCCACGAATGCAAAAATTTGTGTGAATTATTTCATAATAATCTGTTTCAAAACTCTGCTGCACAACAAACAAATAATTGTACACGGATTACATGTAAAGACTACAAAGTCCTGCACTGAAAATTGAAAATGTGCAACACTGCCGATTCATCCATCCTGAGGTTTAGCCCCCCCCCCCCCCCCCACTCAAAATGCGGGAAGAAAAATAACGTTATAACAAAATTTTCTGTGGTATACTAATAAATCTGTCCACTTTCTGCAATTCATTCACATCTGCGGTGAAGTAGTTTCCATAAACACGGAATGAAGATTTCAGGCATTACCTTTTACTCTCGACGACTAATCTAGAAAACAGGACCTTGAACCATCTCAGTATGTCAAAGAGGCGCATGAAATTTCCAAAATTGTTCTGTGACATTATGACAGTGGGATTTACCGCAATCTTGTACAAAAAAAGGCACACTTGAAAATAGGCTAATCAAATCAAATCAAGTTTTTAACTGATGACGTCAAACACCATGTGTATCATTTGATAAAAACTGCAAATTGTTATGTCGTCATTATTCTAAACCAGGGTACTGGAAATATTTTGCTGAATTTGGTAAATTTTCAGCAATAATTTTGCAATCTCTCGTAATCTGTTACTTGACAATTATTGTAACATATATAAAATTATGTTTGTCTATTTTATATCTGGCTCTATCTATCACACCATTATTGTGTGTTATTTATGTATCCTTCCCTTCTCCCCATTTGCCATCAATTTTCATTCCACCATTTTATTTTCCTCGATCGTTTCTTGTTATTCTGCTCTCCTCGTCATATCTACTCTTTACAAGACACTCGTTAAAAATGAAAGGTCACTTTTCTTTCAATATTCACTTATATCTACGGGTTGTGAATTGCATAATTGCTAATGCTACATTTTCCCTGCTCTCTGCGCGTTTGCTGGGTACATTCGAAGCTCATTTTACCAAAGTGCAAACCTCATTTTTCTAGAGTATTATCATCACTCCACATACATGTAATTTCCAAAGCCATTCCTCACTGGATTTAAAATCTCACTTCCCGGAGCTCAATATGACATTTCTTCGCCCTAACGTTGTTGTACTGAAGAAAAAAAATAAACATAAAACACCAGATTTAAAATTTAAGAGCCTTATTTTATAATAACATATTTTTTTTTAAATTTCAAAATCTGTTTCTTCATTTCTCACCCTTCTCATTTATGCTGTTTCGAAGCCACTAATAAGGCTCATCTCTTTTATCCTGCTCTGTCCTTTTCAAATCATGAAATTGTACGCTCTGCATTTTCATTCATTCTTTGCAAGATTTAAGGTTCTCCCTGATCTCTGTTCGGCTTTGAGTATCATCAGAAAGTCAATGCTCGCCAATCGGTGAATCTCAAATGCCTTATTAGACTCCCCTCCAAGATGCTTTGGTGTTGTTGTTTTTTTAAAAAGCCGAGTGCTTCCATTCTGAAATCAAAATGAATTACCCTACATTTTTCAGTTTTCTGTCACTAGGTGGTCGACGAATAGAGTCTCTGGTTCACATACTCAAGCGCTCCTTCACACTTGCTGCCGGGCTGTCTCTTCTTGTAAGGATGTTGTCAGGGGCGGGGGGGGGGGGGTGTTGTCTGATTACAGAGCCAGATAGAGAAATTACTGAGCTGTGTTCACTGTTCACCTGTAGCTTTCTATGTAAAACACTAAGTCCTCTTAACAACAGCCCTTCTGTAATGGCGTTTTCGTCTTGTGTATCGAATACTCAGTCACAAATTTATCCTTTGTTATATTATTTCATTCGCACAAGTACTAATCTTCCACGCAACCATCATGCTCATAGAGATGAACACCAACCAAAAAAGTACAGATTTATCATCCAGCTGTGTCCAAACTTTGGGGCCGATTTCAACCAAACTTGGCAGTTATGCTATTTTGCCGAGTTGACAGAATGGTAGGTGTAGGGCGAACAGAGAGGATCAGGTAACCCCAAGGTTTTCTAAAGTATTCAATTAATTCATGCTTATAGTAATAAGCAGATCGAGAAACTTTACCTTACCCAAGTTGTAGAAACTGGGGGACAGGTACTTGAGTTTGAAAACTGCTTCCAAGTTTGGTCAAGAAATTTCGGAAAAATGATTGCTGAAAATTATCTGATGACTACAATAAAAGTATAAACTGGCCTTCTCAACAATAATCGATCACACAACCATTTACGTGTTTACGTCTGCCTACGGTCGGATAAAGGTATTTTTGCTAGAGAGTGACACAACTGCCGACTAGTACCAGTAGCAGGACACAAAGGCTTGAAACTACTGTCTTTTGTTAAATATCGACACGCAAGTGGACACTCTTTTATAGGGTTTCAGGAACAGTACTATGTTTTTCCCTTCAGTGACTAATACACTTAATAGATCGATATGAGCAAGGTCGTGGAGTCTAATTTACAAGAGATATTAATTCTAGTAATTCATTAGGGGGCGTGACATTCAGTTCATGACCGGCTTCCGTTTCCAATCCCAGACCGTCCACCCGCTCTCCACCGCTCCGCGTTAAATATCACTGATCCTATTGATCATTTATAAAGCATTACTGTAGTGGTATGTACTGGACTCCCAATCCTCTTCTGAAATATTTCCATTTCTGGTTTCCTTTAGTATCCACCCTACCTGCCAGGTCTTTTTTTTTCCCATTGTAGTGCATTTATGAGAATATAACAGCTTTCTACCGAAACAGTAAAAAGTTGATTTTTAGCACCAATGTTAACATTTTGAAAATATCTACATACCTCAGCCATCACACATTATTTATATAAATTATAGTCCAGTGCCCACGCCATCTTCAGCCCTTTTTTCATATTTCTCATTCTGTCTCAATCTGGCAATAACTCATTACTATACTTACCAATATAAATATAACATGTCATTTTATTTGGTTGCCCGTTAATTCTTTTAGGAAATTGACAGCTATTTATAATCACAACTTATGACCCCCGAGACACAGGATACCGAGACGAATCAATTCGACATACTCCGTCCGTCGACTTGCCCCCGTATCATTGATGTCAACTGCGCAACAACTCGCACCACACCCCTTCATAATTGAACGAAAAAGGGTAGCACACATCGTACTTAGTTTATACGGGCGCAGTTTGTGGACATAGCGGACGAAGGAATGGTTCGTCTCGGTATTCTGTGACTCGGGTGGCCTTGTTCTGCACCAATGTATTTGTACACAAAACTCTGTCGTCGTTGTTGTTTTTTAAACTCCCAACAAATTTATTTTATTTAGTGTTCTTTCATCAGTTCAAGTTCTCAGCAAAAACCTGTCCAATGTGCTTTACATAGTTACTATACCCAGTGATTTGAGTGGTCGTACTCCCTGCCCTTGACATAATATTTTGTTCAATGATGCTGCACCTCGATGTTTTATTCCATCTTACAATGCTTTGTTGGGGATTCTACACAATCACTGTTTGTCATTTCGCATTTACCAAACTTGATAAAACTTTGCAACAAATTTAAATAACTCCGTTTCCAAGACCAAACATCCATCCTAACCCATTGTCCTTCCCCGGAAGCCAAAACTCCGCCATCCCATTTTTCACTTGGGAGTTTCGAAAAAAAACAAAAATTAAAAGAAATTCTATTTTTGATCCCATCCATTACTGTTTAGGAATTCCAATAAAATGTGACCGGCGAACGCGATTCTATGTTGAGGCCATAGCTTCCTGGTTTGGACAAAATACCAAAGAAAAGGGCACACTCTCTACTTTTAGCTATATTGTGTGAACGCAACTTCGAGTGAAAATTCCGAGGACTGCTCCAGTAACTTGGATTCGAGAAAGTTTGGACGCCTTGGAATCTACAGATCCGGTTTGCTGAATAGAATATCTTTGGTCAACTATTGCATTTGATATTATCGAGCTTTTTCTGTATTGTAACTCTTCATCTGTGGGTCTCTAGAAACAATGATGTTGTGAAGCTCGAATACGCCTGCAGAACTATTAATTTACCTTCATTTATTTCAATTTTCTGAAAACTGCTAGAGGTGTCGCAAGGGAACAGAGTGAAAGCAGCGAAGACAGAAAGTGAAAAACAGCGGTCACAAACAGAAATAAAGAGGGCATTCCATGGTAACAAAATACCCGACGCTGAAACAGGTTGCAAAAAAAAAAAAAAAAAAGACTAGGAAAAGGGGCTGGAAATACTCACAACGGGCAAGTTATCTCCGGTAATTTCCAATCAAAACTTTGTTTCGTTGGTCAAAGAACGACCATGCGGTAATGTTCCAATATTTGCTCGGCCAATCTGCATGGAAGTTACGGATTCAATAGGCACGGTACACATGCCCAGGAATCCTCTCTGGCCAATTACCGATACGCCCGCGCTCCCTAGGGACCGGTCGACAGTTTTTCCGCAGGATTCCCAGAACTCCCCAGAGACTGCTTGAAGGCAAACATCGAAAGGAAAAACGCGCCGTTCTACTCTGCTGAGATTTACAATGTCCATAGAACAACGCGGGATTTTCTATGGCAAGGAGCTTTATGCAAAATGGGACACAAACACAATTTTAACCACAGACTAGAGGGAAACGGAGACACAGGGCAGCGTCTTCAAAAGCACACAGTTCTGCAATCCGAACTGAATGTCAAGTGCCATACAGATTCTAATTTGCAAACGAAATGATGTCATTTCGTCATGTTTCGTACGCTAAAGTAGTCTGTAACACAGACACCAATGGGCTGGAGAAAAAAGCAAACTGAGCATTTGACGGGCTCCACGAAGAGTAATCTTTCGCACTGTCTCCACTTTTCCCAGAAGACAGAACAGGGCGGACAACTGCAAATGAAAGATAGTAAAAGATTTCCTCAAGAAAAGCCTAATCTCTTCTTTCTCCTCCTCCTTCTTCTTGTCAGATCCTCTGGCGCCTTTCAGCAGGAAATACCAACAAGAACTCCATGGCAACCACAAGAATAAAGAACACAAGAAACAGAACAAGAAAACAGCATGAAGAATGGAATCACGAACAGGGGGCCAATAGCCTTCGGCTGAGGTCCCCGAGAAACAGGAAAACTTTACGGGAGTTGTTCTTCAGTTTCATGTCATTTTGTTCTGTGAACACCGAAACAAAATCCGTCAAAGGGAGCTCCTTGAGTTGCAATTAATAAAATGTTGCCCTTTCGGTTGTCAAAAAGTAAAATATATCCCTAATTCCGAATTCCGCGATACTAAAAACCAACAAGCGATAGAAACAATAACTGTGTCTGACCACCCCCTTCCGAACTCTTGTCGTGCTAATGTGCAACTCAGTGGCAAAAAAGATCATCATAATGCATTATTTTAGCACAGCCATTGCACACACTACTGAATCTATTCGATGACGTGGTTTCACTACCAGATGTCTCGACTGCTAGACCGTTTAAAGTTTACTTAGCGGACCAGCATCGGTATGTGTCATGGGCACCCCCAAACACAGACACATTTTTACTTACAGCGCTGAATTTTCATTTGCAGCAGTCTAGACGTAAATTTGTCCGAATTTACTCGTTTTCGATTAGGAACCCAGTGATACTTTCGGTACCATTACCTCAAGACAGAAAATAACCGTAAAAATAATATTAAAAAAAGTAATGTCACGCGTTTGCCAAATGTAGACCTAATGGTAGTAACTGGATGACTCATTGGGCTCTTGAATGGTAAAATTTAAGTCTCTTGTGCACTTTAATTAATGCAAAATACCATCTATCACTTTATGTCTCTCATCCCAATTTCATTTTCTCTTGTCAAGTTCCCTTCATTGGTTCACTTCTTCTCTGACAGCAATGTTCTTTATTAAATTTCGCACGTCTCGTTTTACACCATAAAATGCCACTAACAACGAACTAAACAACTCAGTTCAGGGAGTTCAATTTCACATGGATCAGGTTTCCGTATTGTACAGAAAATACATAAGAAGAAATATAAATACATGGAATGTTCAGAAACAAAACAAAAAAGGAGATAACCTGCTGCAAGGAGAGATAGAAGACGCCGTGATATAAAATGGCTTTGCTTTTTCAGCAATGGAAGTGCTCGTGGGCCATCTATTTCTTGGGACATGTTATAGTACTGAAAAGGAATGTGACAGGCTCTTTCTCATTGTTAAATTAATGACCAAATTATGTCTGTCTGTCTGCCTGCTCCCCCACTCCCCTCTCCCTCTCTCTCAACAAGTTTTAGAAAACCATTATTAACATTGGGGATGGGAGTGGAAGGGTAGCCGGGAACATCTGGCTCCATCTTTAATGTGGGTTTAAAGCCTAGCGTCGATAAACCAATTATCGTGAACGTGGCCGTTCATTTGAGTGCAGAGATGGCTGAACCGACAAATGGCATAAGATGCAAATATAAATAATTACAGTGCCTTGTTAAACGTGTATTATAAAACTATCGACAATTCTAAGACTGATCGGCTTTTATTATATTCTTCAAAAGGGGAAAAAAAAAAAAAAAAAAGAGGACGTCGATTCTGGGATTCACACGAAGCAGAAGAGCTTATCAATCTGAGTCTTCCCAAAGCAAAGAGAGATTTAGATTAATTGCGTCTTCATGACCCCGAACGGGCGTGTGTCCGTATCGATTGGGTCATTTCTTCATATAATAACATCTCTATTATTAGCCCTACTGAGAACGCGCCAACAGAGCTGGCCTACTGTCTTTGCTACGACAGAAATCATTGAACGTAGCCCTCGGCCCGGAACAATAGCTGGGCGTCAGCAGTAAAGAATAAATGAAGAAAGAAATTTAATACAGAACAGAAGATGATGCCCGTTTTAGTACCACCGCTCTGACAGCCGATGGTTAGTGGAGGTCTTCAGTACTTCACACAATTGTGATGAGGAGTTCGGGAATTCCAAACGATTCTTGCTGACAATGCCTTTCCATTTTCTTCTTCTTCTTGCGGGGGTAAAAATGACATTTTGATCTGAAGAGGGTCTATATTTACGCAAGACGCGGATTTAACGAAGCACAAACACACGAGGAAGAAAAAAAAAATACTGAAACCGTCGACACGGGACATGAATCAGAAATGAGACAAAGGAGCCAATGAATAGGCAGATTCTGGGACAGACAAGCGGACAAAGCTCCAGACACAGATAGAGATCAGAATCATTATTTCCATAATGCATGACACTGGCATCACATAACAATATATACCACTAAATAGCATGGAAATAATTGCAAAGGATAATAATTGCAGTGGTTGGTATCACAATGCCAAAATATCCACGTACGGCTCCCTCAATTTCTGTACCTCCACACTTTATACGATCCTTTTACTGTACTTTGCTTAGATATTTTGCTAAAAGATTAGACTCGCACTTTAACTCTTTCCAGACTGCAAATTGCTTCTGAATGACCGCCAAGTTCGTTAATTTCCTGATTTATTGGGAACTATTTCTTTTGATGTTTTGACGCAAGATAGATAGATATAGATAGATAGATAAATAGATAGATAGATAGACCTCGCTCTTGCCAGCTGTTTATCTGAGGCTATCTATCTATCAGTCTGTCTGGCATTTAATCGCATTCATACCGTTTGACCTTTGCCTACCTAATTTGGCAGGGGGGCTCTCACAGGAAGACGCGACTCATCCCAGTGCCCACAACCTGTGGACATATCTGTCTAACCATCTGTGGAAGTGTAAATCATTTGGCGTACAGTTACTAATATAATATTTGAAAAATTGAAAGGAGTGCTGAGCTAGTACGTTTGCGAAATGGACGCATGAATGCTTTAGTATACTTTGGTATGCCCCTGTGTGCAACTCTGCGCCGCCTTCCTTATTATCTCTCGCATAATAGACGTGCAAGTTTTCATAAAATATTTCTTGCATACCTAGCAAGGTGAATCGCAAGCTTGTTGTTGCTGTGGAAATACTACTGGATCTGAACAGCTGCATCACTGATACACATAAATAGTACGGCTTCTCACACGCACAAACAGCAGAAGGTACATGTTAATAAGAAGATAAAGATGGTAAAGTAATGATATGTTGACTTTTGATTAAAAGTATGAATAAAATAATATTCGTAGTCACTGTTTCACAATTTGGAGGTAACATTTCCAACAGCACGGAATAAATCCCAAGGCAAGTCATCGAGAACAAAATAATAAACAAACCAGCATTATGGATGTAACATACTTGAACGACAATGGAAAAATCACAGTGCAGGTCATCGACAACAAATAAACAAACACATATTTGGATGTTACATTCCGAAACAGCACTGGAAAAATCCCAGTGCAGGTCATTTTTATTAACAAACACATATCAGGATGTAATATTCCGAAACAGCACTGGAAAAATCCCAGTGCAAGTCATTTTAATAGCAAACACATCATATTTGGATGTAACATTCTGAAACAGCACTGGAAAAATCCCAGTGCAAGTCATTTTAACAAGCAAACACATATTTGGATATAACATTCTGAAACAGCACTGGAAAAATCCCAGTGCAAGTCATTTTAATAAGCAAACACATATTTGGATGTAATATTCCGAAACAGCACTGGAAAAATCCCAGTGCAAGTCATTTTAATAAGCAAACACATTATATTTGGATGTAAAATTCCGAAACAGCACTGGAAAAATCCCAGTGCAAGTCATTTTAATAAGCAAACACATATTTGGATGTAACATTCTGAAACAGCACTGGAAAAATCCAAGTGCAAGACATTGACCACAAACTAACTCTCTCTCTCTCTCCTTCTCTCTCTCTAACAACAATAATTCAACAACCACAATCAAGCTGCTTGCCGATGAATCATTTAACTGTACACTGTCATCACTGTCTTTAAATATTCAAAGCCATTCCGCCTTTTTGTATGCCTTAACCACAATTGCTTTCCATCAAGCAGCTTACCCAACCGAATTAAATGAGTCATTTTTGTTCTTGTGTTTCAGTTGAGTGAGAGTACACCCTGAGTCAGCAGACATTATTTATGAAGAGCTGTCGTCACCACCATTTATATGGAAAGTATAGGTTTACCGCCTAAGGCAGACGTCCCATAAAAATTATACTGCCAATTCCACCGGACTGTGAGTGAACTATTTTATATGGTAATTTGGTGCACCATACACGGCAGATACACAGCATCACGCAAGAGCTAATATCAAATTAACCCTGTAATGCCCAGACATACATTCACTTAGCCAACATAACAATTCTGAATCTAACGAAACTAATTCACAATGGTCAATTGAATGCAGAAATATGAATGTTTATCAGGGAAAGTCATTTATTTTGTACATAAATTCAGTAATATTCCAACTGTAGAACATCCGATTTTGCTGAGTGCTGGGCACTAGTGGGTTAAGCTGTCCAAATAAATGGAAATATAAGGGACTATCTATAATCACATGACATTACAGACATATCTGATAATACTGTCAACAAAATTGTCAAGAAAAAAAGAACAGCAACAACAAAACAATTGCTGGCACATTGCCTATATGCATCTATGTTTCAACGTTTACTACTACCACTACTACTACTACTACTACTACTACTACTACTAACACTACTACTACTACTACCGCAGCGGTTCCTGCAAATCGAGATAAAAGCGAAACCATCTATACCTAGGAATCTCGTGGCGCCCTTCCCGCAAAGAATTATTGATATTTATATTTCATTTGTATATTTGTAAACACAACTGTATCACTCCTATGTATTTCACCAAAAGAAGGACATCACTATCATCATCTTAGCAAGTCAAAATAATGATGGGTTAATTTAATACCATTTGTGACAAACATTATTCTGATCTTTGAGTACATGCAGTGGATTACATAAGTGTGGACCACACGAGTAGAATGTATGGGAGAATACAATAGAGAGACAAAATAATAACAGCATATGGAATGAAAAAAAGAATAAAAAAACAAAAGGCCCGTAAATAGAAAAGGAAAGAAGGAAAACGAGAAAAAATAAAGAAACACACCGAAAAACAAACAAACCGGAAAGACAAGAGAAAAGCAAAATCAATACATACGTACATGTATTAGCTTTCCCTAGCAGAATGCTAATGTATCGAGACATTACAGTCGAGTTGAATGTCCAGTCCTAGAAAACTATAAAACAATAATTTATAGCAAACGGGGCAGAAAGCAGTTGAAAATAATTATCCCCATTACAAACTGTTTTGTTCGTCCTCTCTAAAAACATTGACAAATTTGTCATAATATTATGATCCTCTGTTTATGGACTTTTGATTTCGTGAAGTCATTTTCCAGATCAGCGACGTCCTTTAAAGTGAAAAAAAAAAACCAAAACGAACAAACAAACAAAAAAGGTGGCAATTCGTACAAACTCATAGGTCACAATAATCCAGACAACCTAAACCAAAACAGTTATCAAACTTTCACACAGAGGAAGATTTCATTTTTGGCTTTTTTTTCATAGCGGTCGAGCTGTCTTTTGTACTATTTCTTCATACTCAGCTTTGAGATTACGCCTATTTCACCCGTGTGTTTTTCATTTGATTACAAATCTGTGCAAGGGCAGACTTTCCAGGAGCCGCTGGTCATTCTGTCAAACGAAACACCATCGAGTCCTTACTTTCCTGGGGAGAAATTTCTGATTCGCCCACGGCAATGAGTCTAATCAGAGTATGTTTTCGTTGTCGCTCACTCTTATCATTTTAGTCCCAGTTTCTCAGCAACTTGATAAAGTATCAATTCAAAATTTTAGATCCCTGTCATAATCATAATAATGCAGAATACGACAGGCTGATAACCACTACAATCATAAGACACTTACATGATGAGCAACCTGGAAGGGCTTTTACTTCTGTCAACGTAAGTGTCTAGAGCACCTTGTACATACCGGTACTTCAAACATTAGCACGGCCTATTGTCTCATTATTTTGACAGCAATTTACAATAATATTACCCAATGCACGAGTTTTAAATGGATGAAGAATGCACAGGAAAAAAAAAAAACAGTCGGCTCAGGGAAAAAATCTCATTTATAGCGAACTAAAAAAAAACAACAGCAACAAACCTTTCATCACTTTACACAAAACAAAACAACTCTGTTTGGCTACTCGTGCACGTACATGATTGTGTTTGAAATTGGGCATTCATGCCTGTGTCCGTAGTGTCCTTCCAAGGGGTATACGTGATAACATAGCCTCTCGTATCGTAGTTCGTACAATCATTTTTTCTATATATCTTTGTGGTGGAGAATTTTGCATCGTGAATATTCTAGTTTATTGCATTATATTGCCAAGGGATTTGTTGATTTGTGCCCCCCCCCCCCCCCGCCCTTTCCACTGTCTAGGAATCATCGTGGGATCTTGACTGTCTTGTTGCACCATCTGATTAGGTAACTGCCGTCTAAAACTTAAACCGATAAGATGGTCAAGGGACATTCGAGCGGCTGAATCCGACAATCAGAAAGATCACAATACCCGTTATAGAAGTCCTCTAGTCTACCGACAAACATGAATATATCTCACCATACACAGATAACTGATAAACAAAGCAAAACACAAGACACGCCAATAACATGGCCATGAAAAACATTAACATTCTATACCGGTATTTTTAGATTTCATGAACTGAAAAAATATCAATAAAACAACGACCAAATCGACTCCAGTAGTGCTGTAGCAAGCTATTATTTGCATGTTGTTCAGCTGTGTTTATCTTGGCTTTTCTGTTCTTGTGGATAATAACTGTGATGTCTAATTGTGATTACATGGACTTCACAGTCTGGGCATGCTGTGTACTTCTCTGAAACAATTAAGACTATGTTATTATTATTATTATTATTATTATTATAATCATGCCCAAGAGAAAAATGTGAATCTTCAGGAATACAGATACATCAACCCCTGTTCGTTCCTTTTTTTTCCGGACTCCTGTCGGTTGCATTCACACGCTGTATTTGACATACGATCTGTCTTTAGATTCGATTGTCCTGAATGGTCTAAATGCGATGCTTCCTGCTGGGAGCACAGAACATGTTAACACACACGACATACTTGCCACAGTAACAGGTACGACTAATACATGGCGCCTTTATCAATGCGGAATTTAACAAAGGACAATAAGAGAAATAAAACATGAGAAGGAACAGTGGGATGGAAAAAAAAAAGATGAAGAAAGGTTGAAAAATAATAAACATTATTTTTAAAAAATGTGTCCCAGTGTATATTTGGGCTTAAAACGTGTCAGAATCGGTTACTTTACCCCATTCCTTCATATGGCATCATAGTTTTTCTCCGAGAATGCGACATCTTTCCAAAATAAACTAGATCTAATACATTATCTACGTTGTGTTCATTTCAAAATATGGAAATGTGTCAACATGCTAACATGCGCTAAATACAGTCACGTTGAAAGTGGGACACAGATGAATCCTATGATGAAAAAGGAGAAAGATTTATGACATACAAGACGTGGGTTCGATCACAACAAGGCCATAAACCACCTTAATGAAGCTCCCTTATACAGAAATATGAGCCTCAAATAGATCTTATCGGATATTTTGAGATATGCCGCTGGAGTGTTCATATATAGAGCAGGCTGGTGTTACATGCTCTACGGAGTATGTGGCAACGATATGTTACTTTCCTGTCGCATAAGCAGGACAAGCTGTTGACTCTAAATTCCTCTATCTCTTTCAAGGTAGTTCAAAGAAGTGGAAATAATACAGTAAAAATCAATGACTGTTACACATTTTCGTGGCATTAATTTACATTTTATCTATGGTAAACATCGCCGTCCATTTCATCTGACCGACTACATCTCATATTTCGATAGTGCTTGGCTGTCATATTTAAATAGTCGGGTACTTACGTCAGTCTTCGTCAAAAAAATATTACATTCAGCTATTTGCACATTCTATTTCAATGTTTCTTGCGGAACAACTGAAAAAGTATGTAACAAAAAATAAAAAACACAACGAACAAATTATAACACCAATTAGTGTAGACGTTGTGTCGCTGGAGACCAAATCAGCAACATTTTTTTCTTTCACTCTGTTTCCAAAGTTGGGCATCACGGCAAAGATAATGACCTGCCTGCAGCTGATCTGACATCCATTCCCGAGGTCCCAAGAGACCTGCTCTTTCGCCTTCGCCTAATCCTCAATGCTGATCAAAGATGGCCGCGCCGATTCACAGCGGCCTCGGATCTTCAAGAAATTATCATCAGATAAGCACTCGGTCACGCAACGCACAGGCAATATAAACCACGCATTTAAAATTTCTCGAGTTGTTGGCTGTTTCCTTCTATGAATGGGCTAGTTCCGCGCGCGCGCACACACACAGACACACACAAAATCAATGGCTGTGGCTCTGACCACCACTGCCTTCTTCACACCTTTTTCTGACTTGATAGACATCCACACGCCAGCGGAAGTGCATAAAGACTGACAGGCATGCATGCAGGCAGACAGACAGACAGACAGACATTTGGATGGTTAGTGGAAACAAAAAACTGCCTGAGCAATGAGATGAGTAATAAAAACAAATAGACTTGTGTACAATAAGATTGGTCACAGAGCTGAAGAACACACTTGCCTTCATGCAAAGTCCACAATACTTACAGAATACATGAGAGAGAATTTAGTTGATTATGTCCTTCCCAATCTAGCCCCCCCCCCCTCCCCCCACAACACACTCCCAGCAGGGGAGAGGGGGGAAGAGAGAGAGAGAGAAAGAGAGAGTAAGGCGGCCGTTCTTATTCCAGGACCAAATGTGAAAGACTTCAAAAAGTTGTGGGTGTTACAAATAATTTCATCCCCAAGTTTTGCCCTTTTCTCTGTGTCAAACCGAATACTGTAGCAAGGAGCAATTCTAAGCGTGGCCCAGCGGTCCCATCTCGTTTGCTGTCCACTGTTTCCATCTCTAACCTCGTTGCCTATGCAAATTTGACGTTGCAAAAATAAAGGAACAGATAAGAAATAAATCAGCTCCTGATTTTGTTTGTCTAGAAACAACCCCCAAGGCTCCAGAAAAAACAAACTTGCTGTCAAGTGATGGCGCTTTTTAAAAAATGTTTTTAGGTGGCTATTAATAAAGCCCCAGTCACTGGTGTTCTCACAATTCAATGAAGAATGTTTTCAGAGAAAGGAAAAAAAGTATTACCCAACTCCCAAAATCTCCTCGAAATGAGGGGGTGGGAAAGGTTTTTCAACGCTACAAAACGCCTTCGTGCAGAATGTGAATAAGGAGTGAAACAGACAAGGCTGCTTTAGGCGCCAGACGGGTGGCCAGACACCCATAAATTTTACTTCATTGCCCACAGCTCGACACAGCAGGATGCAGCGGGCAGTGCCACTTGTGCTAGTGTGAACCAAAGTTTATGGGCGGCAAACCACCAGTTTGGCGCCTACACCAGCCTTCACCCCTTACAACCAAAACTGTCTGTGTGCATCGTCGTGGTTACAACGAGCGTCTTGCTATAACCTCTTTGGTGTACATATTACATTAGAGTGAAGAAACAGCATTTCTTGTGCTGATGTGCACATGTGGTACACCTTCGTGAGCGCGTCATCAACTGAGCAACATGTTGCGTTCAAGTTGACTCTTGAAGGCGAAAACGAATCCCTATTATTGTAACAACGAAACGCGCACTGCCGAACGAATTTGTCACGGCCGTGCACAATCCGATCTGCCTCTTCATTTTTATGCACTGCGACCTCATCGTTCAATAGTGCATCAAGTTACTGCACCCATGTCCATGCCTGTATTAGTAAAATTATGACCAATGGTCTGAGATCCAGTGCGTGGTTTTTAGTAACGTCCCCCAAAACGTACTGTCTTGTCGTACTATTTAGAACATCACTGTGTCACAGTCAACCTTACAAAAGGTCAAAGAGATCAGGAAATACTGATGGTAAATTCCTGCATTAAAAAAATAAAGGCTCATTGCTCACCAAATTATCGCTTCGTTGTTTGAGTGAAAGTTCAAACGTGCATACCATCATTTATCTCTGATGTCAACCCACATAGGCCCTCACGAGTGCGAATGTTCCATGGTTCCAGCTATGCTGATGTCGTGTTTCGTTTTGTTTATTTTTATTGTTGTAATACACACTTTTTTTTCTTTGTTTAGTTTTGTTTTTGTCTTTCGATCAACTGTATGATAACAGAGCAGCATAGTGTGACAGAGATAGTGCAATACACCAGTCTAGCGCAGCCGGAGGATACTTTGTTCATGGTACAGATCGAGACAGGGTGAAAACATGCGCCTGTGCTCTGTTTTACGGCAAAGAATCGCCATCGACATTTTGATGAAAAATGCACGGCTCTATGCATGACCATAACACTGCATTCCCACCATTAAGCCTGTAATACTTGCTGACAGGAGTGTCAGTGAAAGCAGAGTGTCATTTCATCTTCCCTACATTTTTCCAGTTTCAGGTGACTAATCCTAAACGACAATGTATGAGTGCAGACATCAGGCATGGTCACGCAAGACTGTGCCTGTCGTAGGCTCGCCCACCCAACACCCCTTGTTTGATCAATGCAACAGGTTTTCCTGAATTCCGTATTGGCAATATTCCAACCACCATCTGTCACCTGGTTTCTACTGACGTTAAAACGATCTAATCCTCACCCCAACCCGCAAAAAGAAGAAAAAAAATGTCAAGGACTTTAGCATTAACCAAGTTGCAGGACGAACAGCCACACATTTGCATCTGACAGGGCACATGAGTTACCCCCACTTTATTATTTCTGATAGACCAGGGAACTTTCAAATTATTTACGTTTTGAATTATCCGATGTGTGAGGGTGGCACAGTGATAAACCATAGCATAGGTAGCATAGGCTGATGAAATGAACTAAAAACCATGATTCCCAAAGGTCAAGATTTTGCCGACAATGTCCTTCCTTTAAGGGACATCGTGCAGTATTCAAAAGCCCCAACAGTTTCACAGCACTGGGATATGATTTTTAGTATGTGACTTTTTGTCTTTTGTTGTTGTTGCTGCTGCTGTTGTTAAAAACTCTTCGGGGGAGGGGGGGGGGTGGTCTCCACGTTAAACAAGCTTTTGTCGAAATTAGAATGCAATAGACAGATCATCATGCCCTTTCATAACACATCAGTGAATTTTGTTTCTTCTTCTCCAGGTCTTCTTTAAAGCCTTAAAATCATTTCGTGATTATTGAAATGACCCCCCCCCCCCCCCCGCTCCCGCATCTTTTCTTTTTATCAAAATAATAATAATAATAATAATAAATGGCATTTATATAGCGCCTAACCCTGTTTGACAGGCTCTAAGCGCTTTACAGAACTTATTTATTACAGAAACAACATGTCAACCACAGAGCAGAATGGAGCTGCCTGCGAAGCGCTCAACACACTGCACTGCTTCTTTCTCTCTCCCTTTCTCGCTCACTCTCTCTCTCTATCTCAAAGCAAATTGTAACGCTGCCTGTTAGGCGCAGTTCACAACTCACAACAGTTCACAGCTCACATCAGTTCACAACACACAACTCAAATAATATTTGAATATTTATTAATAACAATATATAATTTAATAATGAATGATAATAAATTTTTGTTGTTGCTGGTGGGGGAGGGGGGATGATATGGATAACTTTTTTAATCTATAAATTTCAATTTTCAATTTTGCCCGGGCAGCGGCCTTTCGGCCTGGTCTTTACGATTTCCAACTGCCAAGGTATCTTTAACGTGCGCAACGTGCACACGGGCCCTCCGAATTTTTTCGTCCTTTTCCGAGAAGACTAGGTACTCGATCCTACCCCCCCCCTCCCCCAATAGGACCAGGGACTTGAAAATATGAGAAAAATCCAATTTCCAACATGCCTGCACTGCCCGGGTTTTGAACCCGGGACCCTTGGCATGAGAGGCGAGCACCTTGCCTCTAGGCCACCTTGTCCCCGATGATTAACGGATAAACGATGATAAATGTTCTAGGGTTTCTTAAAATTGGTGTAACAGCTGAGGTTGTTCTAGCACGTTATAGTAGGGGGGAGTTAGTTGATCTAACTACAACCCTTTAGAAAACGAAACTATTACAGCTGTAAAATAAATAAACACGAGATCCGACGATAGATTAAATAATACTAAAGTTTAATAACTGTATAGTGAACAATAAGTTACTAGGAAGACACCAGCGAAACTAAATATCTACGCCACACAAAAGGAAACTCACTTACTCACCGACCAACCACTCACACAGGTCTATATATATAAACATTCCTACAGAAAGTTCCCGAAATAAACGTTACCTTTGCCCTCGCACAAACTAACCAATCACGTATCAATACGTCATCAGGTTACATCACTCAAGGCCAAATCTGGCGTAAACATCCTTATCCACAGTGTTATCGAATATTCGGGAACATACTAATATTTACTGAACGAGTCAAAACACCTGGCAACAAGCGACCGAGGAAAAAAACTACTCACTAGAAAAAGCAGGTCAGGTCACTGGGTACAGTACACTCTGGCGGTTGTCAACAATAAAATGAAAAAGTAGTGGACACATGCTCAGCCACCAGCACAACAACAAAACCGGGGGAGGGCAAGGGGCAGCCCGCAGATGCTACAATTGGTTTATAAAATGCCGAATCATGAAATACATAACAATATTATATTATTTAGAATTTTGTCCTCACTGAAGCCCTAATTCACTGCTCGAAACACAGAGCATATAAAATAACCACTATATTTAGCTAATGAAATACTTTAGAGACGAAACGCAATTCCATTTCCAGACAATGAAAAAAAAATCAACAAACGAACAAACAAAAAATGCTGCAAAGAAAATTGCAGCTTCTTAGATTGCACGTTCATCAGAAGAGAACTTAATTAGGCCTTTGAAGAACATATAAATAGAAAAAAAGCGTACTGTATAATCAGTATAAAAATAAGCATTTCTTGTGGAAGAAAGAAAAACATCAAACTTGGCAAGTGCCTGTAATTAAATGACCAAAAAAAAAAAAAAAGGGAAAGAAAGAAGGACATTTTAATCAGAAAGAAAGCAAAGACAAAAAGAAATCTTCACAATCTGCTGAATGTATTTATGCGGTAACACATTTTAAGTATCGGAAAGTCTTAACAACACATGAATTTTCATAAAAGCACTAAAAGAAAAGCTCTTAATACCTCTCCACCCACATTACTTGTAGAAGA